>CM064524.1:17538489-18070357 GCA_032716605.1 Paralithodes platypus
TACCTGACAACTTAACCAACCCGGTATTTCTAATTTGGCATACTTGATAGAATATATACCCGGTACCTGACAACTTAAGCAACCGGGTATTCTATTGCATAGTTGTAGAATATATACCGGTACCCCGCTGACAACCTGCAAAAACAACCCGGTCTTCATTATATATTGTAAGAATAATACCTGTTACCTGTACAACTTAAACCCACCCTGTATTCCTATTATATACTTGTAAGATTATATTACCGGTACCTGACCCACTTAACCACCAACCTCCAGCGCCGTTATTCTATTATATCCTTGTAGATTTATATATCCGGTACCTTACAAACTGAAACCAACACAACCGGTAATTCTATATGCCTAACTTGTAGATTTATATACGCGGTAACCTGACAACTGAAAACAACCAAACACAACCAACGCGGGTATTTCTATTATGCATACTTGTAGAATATAGTACCGGTACCCTGACAACTGAACCACACAACCGGTAATTCATTATAATACTTGTAGACTCATATACCGGTAACTGACAACTGACAACTTGAAACCAACCGGTATTTCTATTATATACTTAATGTAGAATATATCCGGTTACCTGACCAAACTGACCCAACCCGGTATTCTATTGATATACTTGTAGAAGTATATAGCGTACCACCTTACCAAACTAACTTTTGAATGAGTCAAGTAATTTATTATTATATATTTTGATTTATTTGTTGTATAAATAAATATTTATAAATAATAGAATATACATTTTAACCATAATAAGTATTTAAGTATAGGTTTTTTTCCGAATGTAATAAATCATGGACTGTCGGTGGTTCAATCCCGGCTGAGAGTAAAGCACATTTAGTAGCTCACGTGTATTTGTGAGATAAACTTAATATTTATGACTCCTGTGCTGGCTGGATGAGAATGAAATTAAGGGGAGAATTGGCCCGGTTTTTTTTTTCTCCCTCTGGATCCCCACTTTTCTCCCTCATATGTTAAGGAGCCGCCCTTTTTTCAGATGCTTAGGAGTTTGCCCCAATTAGTTGGTTCGATCTTTAAGACCTTTTCGCGCTACTTTCGCTGCCCCATCTTCTATATATCCTTTCTCTTCGTCAATATTTTAGACCATTACCTAGTCGTGGTTGGCGTGTTGCTATTTTTAGGCGTTTCGAATTTTTTTTTTTTCCCTGGCGAACGATAGTGACCTGTAATGTTGGAAGAACCGGGCCTTTGGCCGGGACACTTTGTTCTAAAACCCACACCGAACCAAAATGACTAACAAAGTAAATAATCTAGAAGGGGGATCTAATGGATGTTTTTTTTTTTTTTCATTTGATGGATGTCTAGGGAGGAAACTAGAAAAATAAACGAATACCAATTCACAAATCAATCGCCCACAAGTGAACCATCCCCCTTATTATAACGTTTCCACCAAGCGAGTTACGGGGGAATATGTGAAAAATTCTCTGTATGGTGTCCTGGAACATGAGTTCTACCTACGACTTGTGTATGAAATGAAATACTTTCTCCAAGTTGGATTTCCCTTCTCCTTAATATAAAAAGGAAAAGGTTAAATATTCGTCAACACGCAGTGCTAGAGTTGAATAGAGCATGGACTGTTGTCCTGACTGTTGACGGGACGAACCCGGCAGAGAGTAAAAAACATTTAGTAGCTCACGCGTATTTGTGAAGTATACTTATATATACTGTATATATATATATATAAAAGGAAGAATTTGAGCGAATCAAGTGGCTAAATGTTGAAGGACTTATTATTAATGTTTATGATTCATAGAGGTCCTTCTTAAGTTGCATAAAATCATCTAACTCAAGCCATAATATAATAAGAAAGGTCCACACAACACACCATATCAAATGTTGTGTTAAGGTAGGGAAGATTAGTTAAGAGGCGGGGGGCGAGGTCAGACAGCGTCTAACCAGATACCTGGTTGGGTTGTTTCTCCCCCCCTTCCTTTTTCTTCTCCCTCCTCCTCTTTTTCTCTCTGCTGGCTTTTGTATCCATTCGGCCGCCTAAATCCAAGCCGCACTGTTTAAGTAAGAACGAATTATCTACTCCCATTCAGAGTGCCGATTTCTTTCCCTTTCTTTTCCATGGCGAGAGGCGAGAGCGAGCCAAGCATTGCTGTAGAACTTCCGGCTTCGCCCCAATCAGCCACGCCGGAAAAAAAAAAACAATCTAATAGGACAAATTAAAAATGTCACTGTTGTCAAAACATGTGTTTAAATATGCTGGCTCGCGTAACTAACCGCTTTTGCCAGGAAAAAATCGAGACCTGGATGGGGGGATATAACACCCTTAAAAAAAACAGTGCCCTCCCCCCATGGGAGGCCCCGAGAGAGAGGGGCGAGAGATAAAAAATCACACGAGGGTGGGCCCCCTTCATGTACCCCCCACCCACCTCCGTCATTTAAGGGGTTACCCCCTAAAAGCTTTTTGTATTTCTTTCCTTTTCTCATCTGTCCTCTGGCTTGTTATCATGTCGGCCCAACGCCATTCACAACTATTTTAAAAGACGGTTTATCAGAATAATACTTTATTCCCCATCTAGATTGTGCGGAACTTCTTCCAGCGAGCGATAGCGATCCCGCATTAATAAGAAAAAAATATTGCCCGCGCTTAACGCTGGATAAATTTTTTCCTAGAGACTCGAAAACTGATAAAAATTTTAGCCTGCTGTCACACAAGGAATTAAATATACTGGCTCGCTACCGCTCACCAGTAAAAATTGACACCTGGATGGGGATAAACGTCTTAAAACAGTAGGCTGAATGGGGCCAAATGGATACAAGCCAGAGAAAAGGACAGAACAAAAACAGGTCACCCCCCTTAAGGAGGTTGGGGGTTGAGACATTCTTTACACTATAACCTATATGCCCAGCGATAACTATTGGTGCGTGATATCTGTATACAGCCATTAGGAAGGATCGGTGGGGCTCTTTATGAGTTAACTAGGTGTGTCATGTAGAGGCATTATAAAGCTGTCTGGATAGATGTCCTTGCAAGGGCGGGGCTCCACCAGCTGGCGTGGCTAGGAGCAGCTATTGTGGGTAGTGTATATTAATAAGAAGTTTAGGAAGGATCTGTGGGGGTCATACGGTTAAAAGAGATAGTATTTAGCATTATATAGGGGGGGGCGTTGCCTAGATGAGGAGTGTAAGTCCTTCACCTAAAGCGAGGAAGACCAGGCATTACGAAATCATGGAGTGGGTACAAGGGGGTGGACGGTACCGGCAGAGTACAAAAAAGATGTGGAATAAAGGATCAAGGGGGCCTACTCTAAAAAAAGGGGGCGGGCGGGGTGGGAAGGGGAGAGGGGGGAGGAAAAGGAAGGAAACGCTGTTGTTCAACAGTTAGAGATTGTTAAAACTAATATAGGAAAGGGGGGGGGGGGGGGGAGGGTTTGTGCTGAGGAGTGGTGCGTAAAACCGGGGTTTATATTACAGACCTGAAAGGCCGGGAAAGTTGAAGAAGGCGGGTATAAAGTCTGGGTGGTAGGCAGTGCTGGTAGGAAAGGAAACCTAGCGGATACAACAGGAAAGAGAGGACCATTCCCCCCCGATCGTGGGGGGGGGGGGGGTCTCGTCTCCCTCCCCCTGTGCTGTAGAATAGAGAGACGATTTTATCACAGTTTAATGGGGGGGGGTGGCACCCTGCTTTTTGTATCTTTTTCTCTCCTTTTTCCTCTCTTTCCCTTGAGCTGTATCCATCTGGCCCGTCAGTCGCCACACTGTTTTTAAAAGGAGCTTATCCCCAGCCAGTGTCTATTTATTCCTGGGCGACGATAGCGAGCCAGCGTTTGTATGGGGAGTAAATCCGGCTTCGCCGGAGAAGAATTTTTTTCTATCGAAAAATGTACAAATTTAGCTTGCTGTCAAACCAAAATATGATACGTATAAAATGCCTGGCTCGCTAAACCCACCGCTCGCCAAGGAAATATTGACATCCTGGGATTGGGGGTAACCAGTCTTAAACAGTAGGCGGAATGGGGCCGAATGGATACCGGCCAAAGCATGAAGGAGGGAAGAAAGAGCAAAAGCGAGGTGGGGCTCCTTAAAAAAAAAGATAAACTCACAACCTTCCGCACCATGTGGTAGAGTAAGTAGTACCCCTCCTACCCTTAGACCTAGACAACCCTTATAACCATTTATTATAAATCAGCTTAGGAAAGGACACACCACAACCACAGAAACCAACACAACAAGAAAAACAAACCTAATTCCTCCCCCACCCGATTTCCCCCCTTTCCCGTTCCTTTTCCTTTCCTGTCCATTTCTCTCCCTTCCCCCCGGTTCCCCCCGGCGGTAGACACAAAAGAGGGTATATAAGTATACATTCAACACCCCACCATTTCCCTCCCTGCGGTAGAGCAAGAGTATCTCCCATATGTTGTGTTAATTGAGTTAGGCCGCCCTGATAACGCAATTTATTCCCTACACCCCAGGTTTGATTCAGTTAGGAGGAGAAGAGGAGGTGGAGGAGAGTGATGAAGAAGAAGATACAGAACATATAGAAACTGAAAGAAAAGGAAGAAAGATACAGAAGAGAAGAAGAAGAAGAAGAAGTAGAAGTAGTAGACAATGACTAAGGATGTGAGGAGGAATACAAAGGAATACAAAGGAGAACAAACTGCAACAGACCTATTGGTCCTTACGGAGCAGTTTGGATATCTAAACTATACTAACTAACTAATATACTGAATATACGAGGTTAGAAAAGGATAGCAAAGAAAGAGCAGGCGAACCACGCTCCTCCTCCCCCCCCCCCCCGACAAGCCACTTGACCTCCCACACATCTCCCGTCTACAGCTAATTGCTTGGCATGGAAACCGATCGAGAAAATAACCACCAGTAGTTTTGAGATACACTGACACTGAAATGTCGGCGGACCGAGCCAGGGCGAACACAAGAAGTTGATTTGTACATCTAAGCTAACTCTATTACTACAATTCTGAAAGGGAACAGATGTATGAATATCAATATACATTGCGGTATGCGTTGACACTTCGTTGCGCGGTATTCTGAAAGAAACTGTGTTAATTGGGGGTTATTTGCCATGTGTTCATCAAGATGATTCTTAAATGTTTCGACAGTACTACAGTTTACATTGTTCTAGGGTAGTCTGTTCCAAATATTCACAACACGGTTGAAGAAGAAGTGCTTCGCCTCATGAGAATGAAAATGCTTGCCGATAATCTTATAACCATTGTTTCTCGTGTTTGCTTGATTGATCGTAAATAATTCGGTTACATTTAGGTTGCTGAAACGATTGAAGATTTTGAACACCTCTATTAGGTCACCTCTCATTCTGCGCTTTAAGCTAAACAAATTTAGTTCTTTTAAGCGCTCTTTGTACGGTTTATTACGCATTCTAGGTATAATTTTAGTGATTTGAAAAGGTTGCCCCTTTTCAAGTTTATTTATGTCCTTTCTGTAGTATGGTGACCAGAGGTGCACGCAGTATTCGAGATGGGGACGCACCAATGAGTTGAATAGAGTAAGTATGATTTTTTCTGATTTGAATTTGAATGTTCTGCCAATGAAACCCACCAATTTATTAGCAGTGTTTATTACCTCTGTACACTGTTTTCTCGGCTTCAGGTCACTTGATATTATAACTCCCAGATCCTTTCATTATTTGAATTTGATAGTTGAATGTTGTTCATTGAGTAATCTTTTTTAGCGTTGTTACTACCGATGTATAATACTTTGCAACTTTCTATGTTGAATTTCATTTGCCATTTTTCTGCCCAGTTAATTAAAGTGTCTAGGTCACCTTGCAGTTTTTGCCAATGTACGGTTGAGGTTACTTTATTAGTAATTTTTGTATCGTCAGCAAATTTCGAAATTTTGCATTCTATTCCTTCGTCTAAGTCGTTTATGTAAATTATAAAAAGAATAGGACCCAATACAAACCCTGGGGAACGCCACTGTTTACTTTGCAGCAATCAGATTCTTCACCATTTATTACAACTCGCTGTTTACGGTCTGAGAGCCAATTTTCGAGCTATATCAGAGTTCTTCCTGTTATGCCATGAGCTTTTATTTTGTCAATTAGTCGCTTATGAGGTACGGTATCGAAATCTCTCTGAAAATCGAGATATATTATATCAACTGCTCTAACCTTATCATATGATTTGTAAACGTCATTGAAGAAATCGAGTAACTTTGTTAAGCATGAACGTTTATTTCTATGACCATGCTTGGAATCTTTTATTAAATTATTTTCTTCCAAATGTTTTAGTATTTTGTCCCTTATAATGGTTTCCGTTAATTTGCCAGTTACTGATGTTAGGCTAATTGGTCGATAATTACCTGGAAAGGACTTATTTCCTTTTTTGTATATGGGCGTCACATTAGCTAGTTTACATTCGTTTGGAACTTTCCCAACCTTCAATAATTTGTTGAACAGATTTGAGAGTGGGTTTAATAATTCGTGTTTTGCTTCTTTTAGGTTCCTTGGGGATATTTTATCAGGCCTGGGGTTTTCTTAACTTTCAAATTGTTGATTGCGAGTAAAATATCGTCTTCATAAATCGTAAAGTTTTCGAGCTCAGTGCCATTTGATTGATTCGTAGGGGTAGGCGGTAGTATCTTCCGACGTGAAGACTGATGCAAAATATTTATTTTGGATCATTACCATTTGTACTTTGTTATCTGTGTGATCTCCATTTTCCGCAACAAGTGGGCCTATTGTTGAAGGTACCGTTTTTCTGTTTCTTATATAGCTATAAAATTCTTTCGGATTGGACTTGCTGGAGCTGGCAATATGGAGTTCCAGATTTTTCTTACTTTGTTTGATGAGATTTTTGGTTGTTCGACGCAGTCTATCGTGTTGTAATTCATCGCTATTGTTCTGAGTTACCTTATATTTTTGGTATGCATGCTTTTTTACTAAGAGGCTGTTTTTTATTTCATGAGTCCACCATTTTGGCTTATATTTGCCCGCTGGGCGCCGGTTTCGTAGAGGGACGCTTGTATTTATGGCTTTGTTTAGGTTATTAGATAATATGTTCCATAATCGATTTACATCATGAGTTTCGGTCATTTAACTCCGGTCAGTATTGGCAAGATGCCTTCTAAGTTTGTTGAAGTCGGCTCTTCGATAATCTGGTACTTTTTCTGTGCTTTCGTTTTCATAGTCATTATTTACTTTAATGTTAAAGGACACTATTCTTTTGTCACTAGAGCTAAATTCCGGTCCGATTTTAACACTATTTACCAGTCTTTCATTTGTCGTTAGAATAATATCCAGAAAGTTATTTCCCCTCGTTGGGTGTTCTACGTGTTGATAAAGGGCACTTTCCTGAAGATTAGCATATAGATGTTGTCCCACATGAGCATTTAGTGGTTCGTCCCATGTTGTGACTGGCAGATTGAAATCGCCATATATTACTGCTTCTTCCTGACAACTTATTTCTGCTATTTGATCATAGAGTTTCTCGTCAGTATTGAGTGATTGTGCAGGAGGTCGATAAATGAAGCCAATTATTATCTTGCTTGCTTGATTAATTATTTGAACGTAACTAGTATCAATATTATTTATGACAGGTTTGGTTACCTGGATTGGGTGAAGATTACTTTTAACATATAACAGAACCCCACCTCCCATTCTATGGGACCTTTCGCAACTAAAGGGAGTATAACCTGGTAATGCGTATTCCGTCAAATAATCACGCTTTTCCGCGTTGATCCAAGATTCTGAAACACCAATTATATCGCATTCCTCCATACATGCAAGTGCTTCCAGGTCTTCAAATTTGTTGCGTAAGCTGCGTGCATTAACGTAACAGACCGTGATATTATTTTAGATAGGGTTTACATTTAATATGGGGTACTTTATGTCGCTGCTACTGAACCTCCTCGGTTGTCGTTTTTTTATCTGAAAGTGCAGACTGCATCATGTAGGAGTCTGCCTAGGCGTGCTCCTCCGACTGAATTCAAATAGCAGCCATCATCCTTAAAGAGAATGTGTTGATTGTAGAAATGGTCCCAGAGATTGATATATTCGACATCTTCCTGTGAGCAGAGGGATTTACATCTGTTATTAGTACTGAACGCCTTATCGTAGAAACCGGTCTCTGCATCGATCTTGGGAAGAATGCCTGAAATGATTACGGTACAAGACTAACTCATGTAACGCTGGATTACCTTACGGTATTTTTCCATTAGTTCCTCTGATCTGGTTCACATTACATCGTTCGACCCTGCATGCATAACGCACAGGGTGTTCTCGTCAGCGTTGATGGTGACATCGTCGAAGGCTGCTGTAATCTCGTCCAAACCTGCACCCGCTATGCAAAACCGCTTTCTGTTGTCCTCGTAGGATGGAGTCTCCAATGAGCCTGGTCTCCTCAGTTTCGTCACCTATTTCTGTCATAATCTGGTATTTATTAAATGTGGTGACCGGCAGATGTGACCTCCTTTTTGATTGCCTCGCCCCATTTCTTACGGGAGTAAAGCTGGTGGGAGAGACGCTGGAATTATGAGGGGTATAATGCCCTCCCAAAAATCACACCGATGCCACCAGTGAAATGTCGGGTGAACGAAGGGAATTTTACCCCCCGAACATCTCCAGCCGGCGTGGGGATTCGAACCGTGGTTAGTGACCTCAATAGGTCCGGTCACCCCAGGTCCGCGCGCAATCCCACCGCTGCCACCAGTGTTGTGCCGGGTTCTGATAAGTTTGTTCCCTTGATACAGTCCGTAAAACAATCCACTTCTGGGTTGATGGACTTAAATATACTTGACAGGAACATACCGAGTATGTTCTATACATAATAAAATGGTATTTAATAGTTCAATGTAGTACTCAATAATAACACATGGAAGAACATATGTGAAGGTTATATTGTCTAAGCATAGGATGGAAATAATAATGAGGATCATCAGTTGGGATCCTAAATAATAATAATGCAAAGGTATTGCTCTTACTTCAGAACAAGTTACTGATACTAGGATAACTCAATAGTGAGTCTAGTATTATCTCAGATAATATTGGGAAGTATACATAAGGGCATTATACACATTAATAATCATTAACCTTCAATGCAATAACAAATGGGAGTCCTGTATCTTCCGTGATCCAAGGAGACTTCAATGCCTTAGGTAATGATCCTAGAGCTGCAATGCAGAGAGTTGAGGTTATAAAGAAGTTGTCACAAAATTTTAGATGAGTCACCCGTACGGCTCAGGTGGAGTCTTAAGGGGACCGACCGGTTAATTACACACTTCCAGGTCTTACTTTCAATTTAAATGAAATTTAGCACAGGTGTATATGACCATAAAACTAGATAAAAAAAAAATGTTTGCTTTTTTTCTTGCAATTTAGGTAAAACAATGTTGAAAATCATAGCACTGCAGAAAATGATAAACTCCTACAGAAATCCCCATAGCATATGTTTTATGTGATCAAACAACTCACAAAAGGTGTATCTGTAGTTGCTATAAAAAACATTTTATATATTTTGTATATTTGTTCGATTTAGGTGATTACAGATTCAGGCGAATATATTAATAGAAAATTACAACTTTTACGACATATTGTGAAAACAAAAAATTACTAGAGTAAATTGGCTTTATAGGCCTTGTAGTGTTTTTAATTACCTTTCCAATGGTATATACACCATTCCTATAGGTCCAATAATAACTGTAGAATAACATCCGAAAGTGCGACAATATAGGTTCTGAGAAAACAGGTGAAAGTCTAAGGTAATTAGGTGAACATTTTTACTTTTGTGTTTTAGATTTACAATATTTTACGCAGGAACATGGCAAAGTAGAATATAAAGCATATGGGAGGTTGTAGAGTAGCTTACGCTCTTTCGATTTATATAGGTATGCTCCTCGTACGACCAGTAGTTACTGAGCATGTTAATTTCAAAGTTCGCTATATAACGTTTTTATAATTACAGGAAAAGTTTGGAAAACATAAAAATTTCCAATGGGTTTTCACTAATAACATTTCACTGGCTTATGAAGGGATGTTGACTCTTGTTGAGTAAACACCTATTGGTATTTTCAGGATTTCGAGTTTTTTAAGCCTAAATTAACCGGTCGGTCCCCTTAAAGGTGACCGCGTGAACGTGCCTTTAGGTCAGGTCACTGGGAAGGTCACTAGTTGGACTGTTCTAGTGATAAATATTTTTTCTAGTTAGTGCAACTATATCTTTAGGCGGAATGCGATGTTAATTTAAATTACAGGAAAGGACTGAGATTATTATTTATGATTAATAAGAAGTATCAAAATAACTCAAAAGGGAATTTATATCTTATCACGGAATTATATTACTTGAACATATGCTACGATAATGAACCAAACTTAGGAATTCGTGTTTCTATATTTTTCGTAGGTATAGCAAGGTAATAACGTTAATTTTATAGGAGTGGAAATGGATTTTAATATGTCTACTGGATGGTATTAATTATGTGAAGATGTAATCTTCATTATTCGCGACTAAGATAACACACGAAGATAAACAAAATAACTAACTGAGTTCCAATAGACTCAGACTGGAATGGACGTTACAATTAAATCTTAATAAATTAGATTTGAACTGGTTAACATATATCGATCGAAATATCGCACTTAGTAATTAAATTTTCGCTAATGACGAAGTTTAGCTCATTGATATTTAAAGCAATATCAGACTCGTTCTGAACGGGTTAGCAGAGCGAGGTGCATACAAATGTACAGGCACAATTAGTACATGGACATAGGCGACGAAGTCCTACTCATTGATACTTAAAACAAGCAGTATCAGACTCGAGTCTGAACGGGTTAGCAGAACAAGGTGAATAAAATAAACAGGCACAATTAGTGTATGGTGGATGAAAGTGAGACGAAACACAAAGGAAAGAATTCCTAAACACGGTATTCGAAATATCACAACATCAAGATTTTCAAGAACATAAAAGCACATCTATAAGATATATTTCATATGCGATTACTTAAGAAAAGGTTAAAGGAATTACACTATGCACTCGTTGGAAAATTGGGCGTAGGTTCTAGGTAAAGAGTGATTAAATAAATGGATTGATCACGGAATATACTGGGGCTTCAACTCACAAATAATAAATCAACATACACGTAGTCAGTAAATCTGCGAGCGTGGGGGCCTGAATATATTTTAGTAATACTGGTATGTAACATATGCGTAAGTTATGAATTAATTAATAGTCTTTAACAAGGATCAAGGAGTTAAGGCAAGATCAACACAGAATAACACAGGTTCAGAAGGTTGAAGCTTATTACGCAAGTATGTAATCTAGGGCACAGATCACAATTAAATCAGGACACAGCACGGTTCACATATTGACATAATCAGTACCTCACAACAATAACCAACAAAGAGAGACACAGAAACACTTAAGTATTTGGGAGAGCAGGGGGACGAGAGTGCTGGTCTGGCCGGCGTAGAGGGTAATAGCCAATCTTGCACGGCTGGTTACCTCTTCGAGCAGGGGTCCTGGGTTTAGGCCTGGTTACGTAATTCGAACAGGGGTCCTAGGTCCCGGCCTGTTTACGTAATTCGAGCAAGGGTCCTAGGTCCAGGCCTATGTACTTAGCTTTAGCAGAGGTCCTCGGTTCAGGACGCTGGGCAGCAGACGGGTAGCCCTTCAGTAATCTGGAAGGAGGCACTCTCGAGGGGCAGGGGGCGGAGGTTGGGGCAGACCGTAAATATCACTGTCCCAAAAAGTCTGAAGGGGGTTAGACTAGTTAGTAGGTGATGGTTTGCATACTTTCCTCAGGTTTTTCTGAGGTTCTATGCCAATTTATTCTTGCTTCAGGTGTTAATGAACTCGGGGGGGGGGGGGGGGGGGTTTTGAGAAGAGAGGAGAAGTGGTTGTTTTAAGGTACTTATACATTCTAGCCTTGGAACTCAGGTATTATAATATGGGCCTGGGTCCAAGGTAATATTACAATATTCATTGGGGCAACTGGAGGGTCCAGGGTTGCTGTGAAAAATGGAAAACTCTTAAGGCTTATAATGCAGCAACTGTCTTGCAGGTCTTCTAATTATCTCAGTACCTATATATAGAGGACTGCGTCTGTATCCTCGGGAGCCTGGAGTTGTCAGGCACTATTAGGTCCATTTGTCCCTGTAATACTCGGGGCACTGGTGAGTAGATTGCATAAAGGAGTGTTCCTCATATTCCAAATCTGGCGGAATATTACAGGGAGTGTCACTTCTGGTGGAGGCTACGTAAAAGGAGGGTTCTAATTGGTGGTCCCAGGGCAGTTGTGGTTGGCTGAGGAATACGGCTTGTGACTGGCTGAGAGGGCACTCCGTTCTCTTGGAGGGCTGTAGGCGTGAGAGAGAACTGTGGGGTGGATGGCTGGGTATGGTCAACTCAGGTAGATTCCGGTGTACTCGGAGGGGGAACTCAGGTAAATGTCCTCGTTGTCTGTCCTGGGGTTTTGAGGTTGCCTGTGTGGTGATGCTGGCCACTCGGTGTATCGTTGGTTTAGGGCCCGTCATCTCCCCAGATTGGGGCCCGGCGAAGTATGATGTGTTGCATCATGTTATATCATCTGCGGGTAACAAATCACGCCAATTTCTTCTAGACCCCGCAGCAGCTGCTCGTTGTGGTCTTGGGCTCCCTATTACTATGGGTTGCTGTTCTTCCTCCGGTGGGATGGCGAGTTCCATAGGTATGAGCCGATCTACAGTTCGGAGATTAGTTTGTCCTCGAGATACAACCTTAACGGTTCTGATAACTCCTGCGGGATCGGGATAGACTTCTTGGATCCTTGCTAAGGGCCATTTAGAATAAGGTTGGTCCATTTTCAACAAGACTATGTCGCCCACTTCAGGTTTGTGACGGTTACCAGCAGAATTTGCAACATAATACCTCTCCCGTAGGCTCAAGATATACTCTGATGCCCAATGTTTGTTCCAGGCGTCCAGTATGTTGCAGAGTTTATTTTAGCTTCGTCGCAAGTGTTCATCTGCTTCATTAACGGAGGGATCCACTAATTCCTCGGTCACGTCCAAACGGGGGACTGGGTCCAATCGTCTACCATACAATAAGTGAGCCGGTGTTAAGGCCTCAATTTCCAGATTGGAGTCATCTTGATACGTTAGTGGTCGATTATTTACTCTGGGTTCTATCTCGATGACAAAAGTTCTTAACTCATCCAAGGTGACTTTGGACTTGTGAAGAACCTTTTTCAGGCTCGATTTCACGATGCCTATCATTCTTTCGGTAAATCAATTTTTCCCAAGGGGCTCTGGGAGGTGTCAATGACCAATAACAATTTCTAGAATCTAACATTTGCTGTACTGCGTTGCTCTTTAATACTTCAGAAACCAACGGCGATGCGCCCTGTTACGACCGGGACTCGTATACAACAAGGGCTCTTAATCATTGGACTAGAAAGGCACATAGCCACAACGGTAACACTAGATCCAACCCTCGAACTTATAATGCCGGTGCACAAAAACACCTATACCCTCCAGAGTTAAATCTGCGATAGCGGGTTAACCTCTAACTCGGTATAAATGCACTACTACTACAGGCTGATGATCTCTGATACAGCCTGATCACAACACCATACAATTACGTTAATAATGTATACAAGGAAAAAGATAGAGAAGTTAATTAAATCACTGGAATGATTTAATGCAAACAAGAAGAAGGTATAATTAAAGTTACTCTAAACAATAATAAACTGTCACTCCTATATTAAAGAAAGTGAATGAAAGTCCTAAAGCATCGAACAGGAATCTTCTGAAGAAAGTATGATGCTGCTAAGATGATCGAATCGGATTTTGAACTGTTATATAAAGCAGGAACAAGATATGACAAGTGTAGGGACATACAGTGTTAACTGGCACGGGAATAACGATACATGCGCAATAGTATTATCTCCAACAACAAAAGAAGTACTTCCTCAGGCAACGCAAAAGCCTGCTCAGGTTGTGCCCCTCAACAACAACCAAGGCTTACAATCAACGTGAATAAAAATGCTGCATACATAACATAAGAGTCTATAATCCTACTCGGGTGTCTGCTAGGCGAATAAAGTCTAGCTGGGATGTCGTAGGCTAGGAAACAATGGCTGAGCAAGCGGCTCGTAGCCTAGCGAGGTCCTTAAGACTGTACGGCCAAATTACGTTAAATGACGGGGTGCTCTCTTGAGAGATCCAGATCACTAGTATCTGGTTCTCTCCTGGCGACCCTCTTTAAGTCAAAGCAAAACGAGTTAGCACAGTGTTGGGTGGCAGAGGCAAAAGCCCTCACTCGAAACACAGTGCTAAACTCACAAGGTACACAGTCAGAAAGACAACCTAGGCTTCCCACGCATCCGTTGCGATTGTACAAGTTCAACAAAACCTGGTACACATCGGAAATCACAACACCAATAGCCTCACCCCAGTCTACCATTAAATAGCCCAGCAGACAACCAAGAAATAGGTAGAGAGACACCGAGAGTGTGTCGAACCTCTACAGACAAAATGTTAACCCCTCCAAAATGTCTAACTAAACATGAAATATCTGAGAGCTTCAGCATATAATTCGATGGCCGATATATGAAATCGTGCAGAACCAATGGGGAGTTATGATGTTAAATAGATTAGAAGAATAAGAGGTAAGAAGTTGAGAGAGAGAGAAAGTGTTCTATAGGTGGAAGTCGGGGACAGATGGCAAGGGAGATGTGAAGGTTATGCTGGTCAAGCAAGCTCTGAGTGAGGAAGGCACAAAAGCAGCAAGGAATGCGGGGGAACTACCTTCTGCTGCGGCAGAGGGGAGGCAAAACGGCCAGCCACTCAGAGGGCCAGGTCGTGGCATGACGTCACCGAGACAACACGTAACACTACGAGCACAACCCTCTGCCTCCTGCACTTACTCACTCACACTCTCTAGCTGTATCATTCAGTCTTATAAATTAAACTTATAACTGATGATATAAAATATAATGCATTGTCACAGACGAAAATAAAGACCACTTCTATACTGCCTGTGACATGACGATTCACAAGAAAGAAAGTATAACATTTTAGATAGACTGTAGCCAAATTCATTGCCCTGGCGAGTGTTAGCGAGTGGCCAAGCGAGTGGCTGAGCCCACGTGGCGTTCTGCTAAGCTGCAGGCGTCACACCCCACCCAAGATATTAGACGCTCAACCATGAGCTCCATATCTGACAAGCAGAACCCCGACAAGACTCGCCACCCCTAACCACTTTGCGACAAAGAAAGGCAAAGCTCAGTTCTCATCAACAAAAATACAACCCCTCCCAACACAATAGCTTAATTCATACTGCTATGCTCCTAGAGCAAGCCTTTACTAGCCCAGCCTTCTGAGAGAAGTACAGGTTCGACTCAGAACTTCAGCTATAACATACTTAAAAAATTTAACTATTAAAGAAAGAGTTTTTATAGATTTTTTGTTTTAATATGTTTATGGCGGCTGCACTACAGGGGCAAGCCAATTTTACTCCACTCTCAACACACACTGACTAAACGGCGAGGGTTCTCCTGCAAACAAACCCTCCCGTGACAAACAACCAGCCAAAACACCATCAGTGCCCCCAGCATGCCACACATCCAACTTGTGTTCCGGCAGCACAACAACACCCGACACTGATAAACTGCCCAGTTCATCACAAGACTGGCACTTCTCTTCGCTCCCTCCGGCAACGGGACCTGCCAATATCCTTTCACTAGTTCTACCTTCGTGATAAATGAGGCAGCCCCGATGCGGTCCGTGGTATCGTCAACTCCAGGTAATGGATAGGCGTCTGTCAGGGACAATGCTTCCACACTCCCGCAATCACCACACACACGGATCTTGCCACTCAACTCAGGTTGCCAACTCACTGGCAACGACCACTCACGACATCCCTCATCCACATGTCGTCCAGCTCTGTTTTCACGACAGGCTGTTGAGCAGGATTCATACGGTAGGGAATTAAACTGAGCCTTGCACTGTCCCCAGCCTCCATGTCGGATTCTACCCCGTACATCAGGCCTGGAGAAGCAATAAACATACGGATGCACTGCCACAGCCTAGTAAACAACTTATCTCGCAGAACAACATGCCTAGTGCCCTCCCACAACCCAGCCGAGACCGCAGCTTCTAACCTGTAGTCTCCCTCCTTCTCCACCTTCGTCCCTAGAACAGCCAGGTCATGAGAGGGACAATCAGTACCACCTGTGCAGCCACTCCCACAGTTCACCATTGCAAAGGCCTCCCCGCCAACACCGCACATGCGCACCCCCGCATTCCTTACGACTACATCTGCCTGCGCAGCATCACCGCTTTTAGCGACATGGCCAGATACAGTCGGTCTATGGTAGGGCTCTTGCATTCGACTAGAGCAGCATTGGGAGGCTATGCGACGACCGGGCACATCCACTCCACAGCCAACCTCACCAATCTGCTCAACGTCCTCCCTCCGACCACCACCCCTGGCAGCCATGGGTCGACCCTGACCTGACAACCATGTCCAAGCCTCGTCGCCCACCCTGAACCACCGAAACAACGAGGCCAACGGTCTACCAACATTCAAGTGACCTGCCCGGGGAACATCTTGCACCGCCCGAGTTGTGAGGCTCGGGTGCTCGGCACGACCAGTGGGGTATGAACCGAGCTGGTGCTGGAGCGCTGCACACTGCTGCTCAGGCAGGTGCTCTAGCGCTTCCACAGCCACCAGACTCGTGTAGCCCGCCCACTGCTCCACTGAGACAATCCAATCCAAACTCTCCTCCACCTGTGCCTTACTGCCCCCCTCTCCTTCTCCACCTTGGCCGCTGCAGACCAACGCAGGAACAGCAGGCTGCTCAGGTGGTTGCCTCACAAACTCCTCCAGCAGGTTCACATGACACGTTTCCCCGTGCTGGCGTTCGACAGCCCCGCTTCCACAACTCTCCACCAACTGGGAACCACTAATTCGCGGAGCGCCATCACACCCAACCATGTCACTAGGGGTGACAGGTTCTGGGGCCACTCTGGAGCTCACCTCCGAGTCAAGTACTAAGACGCTAAGGAGAGCCGCTGGAGCAAAACTCACAAAACTCACAACTTCAGTCTGCTCCCTCCGACCGCTCCTCCGCTGGTCTGAAGACTGAGGAATAGGCTGTGACACTTTCGATGCAAGAGACCTTGTAACAACGCACGCCATAGGTTGTACTTGACACTTCTCTACCCACTCCTGTTCCTCCCTACTCACGTCGGCCGGCTTCTCGGCAACGACTAAGGGTGAAACCTCAGAAGTAGGCACCGCAAAGTCATTGCCGAGAAGGAAGTCGACGCCCCCAACAGGCAAGTTCTCATCAATTCCAACATCCAACTCTCGTGTCACACCATCTACCTCCAGTTCCATCCTGACCAACGGGTATGACCTGGTAGCATTGATACCTTGCACCACAACCACCCGTGCCGCGTTTATTGGTCTACCAGTAAAGTTCTTCATCAAAGTCTGAGAGGCAGCCGTGTCTCGCAACAGCTCAACTCCATGCTTCTTACCAGCCCACTTCACGCAGCCACGCCCTCGATGGTCGCAAAAGACATCGCGGACAGGGTTCGAGCCTTCTGGATTCTTCTCCACTGGCTGTGTCCCAGCCTCTGACGTTATACCCCGGGCAAACTCAGACGACTTCGGGGACACCCCAATGTTGCGAGCCAAAGATACAACTGCATTAGGTAGCTTGCTTGGACATGCTCTTGCAAAATGCCCCTCCTTATGACAATGGAAGCACTCTAGCTTTCCCTTGGGCTTCCCTTGAGGTGAGGAAGGACCCGGACCCTTTCTAAACGGGACGGTACTAGGTTTATGGTCAGACTTAATATCATTGTTCTTGTTGTTATTGTTATATGGTGTATCACTGACTCGGGGGGGTGAAGTGTTGCGCCCCTTGTTACCTGCATCGTTCCGTTGTGCAGACCCGCACCCACGAATCAGCGATAGCCTACGGTCAGCCATCTCAGCTGCCTCCTGTAGAGTTTTAGGGTTTTTCTCTTTGAGGTTCAACGTCAGGTCGCTGCCCGTACACTTGAAGAACTGCTCAAGAAGCATCAACTGTTTTATCTCATCAAACGTCGTTGCCTTCTCCGATCTCAGCCAATTCCCAAAAGCGTCAGACAGTTCCCGAGCATGTTCAAGAAAGGTGCACTCACGACCCTTCGTAACACCCCGGAACTTCAACCTATAAGTCTCTGGTTGTAACTCATATGCCCGCAGGAGAGCCTCCTTCAATACCTCATAATTGATGCACGACTCCAAAGGCAACGCATCATATGCCTTGAGTCCTTTGCCAACCAACCTAGAGGAAACAAGGGCTGCCCACTTAACCTCGGGCCATTGGTGCTCCCGGCACTTCTTCTCAAAACGCATGAAAAATTTGGTAACACCCGACTCGTCAAATACGGGGACTAGCTTAAGAAGGTGCGATAAAAACTGATCAAGACCTCGATTCCCAGAACCGAGACGCTGCCCTGTCGACTCCACCCTAGACTTCTCAAGATCTATGTCTGCACAGTACATGGTCTTTCTCTCCTCCGCCTGAATCCTAAGCTCAGCCTCCCACTGCTGCTGCTGAGTCCTGGGCTCAGCCTCCCGCTGCCATTGCCTCATGCCTTCGTTGCTCAGCCTGCTGGTTAAGTTTAGCCATCTCAAGCTGGAAGACCATATCTGCAGTTAAACCTTGAGGAGGAGGAGATGCAACAATTGGAGACCGCCCCTGTCATCCACCCGGGGGCAAACCACGCTGCCAGTGACTATCGGCCTGCGGGAACGTCGGATCCGGTGTTCTAGAGAGCATGATGGGAGTAGAGTGGAGGGGGGGCTTGGCCGAAGGTGCCAAAGCACCCGCTCCACCCTGTACACCACGCACCCCGCCCAGCACACATGCCACCAGGTCACTTCTTGTCATGCTGCTAGTGCCAACATGCCCCATGACCGTGGCCAAACACTGGAGACCATACCGATCAATCCCCGCCACCCGGTTAACAGAAATAGGCATTTCCAGAAATTTCCTTGCCTCCTCCTCACTAGTTATTACTCTCATGTCATCTAGCAAACCCAGCCTCTGCACCTCAGAGCCTGCTTCCCATACTGTGTCCTCACTGTACACTGATCCGTCGTCCGACATAGTGTCCACCGAAAATTCTCAACGTTTATAAAAAATAAGGAGTACCTAAACTCTCATGTAGCACTATTCACTCAAAAATGCTTGAAGACTCTTAAGTGTTATACTACTTGCCAAAAAAAAATCTGTGTCCACTATATTCCTTCAAACAAAAACAAATGACCACAACACTCCTGCAATATTTCTCTAAGTTCACAAAATCCTGGCAAGGTCGCCATTTGTTACGACCGGGACTCGTATAAAACAAGGGCTCTTAATCATTGGACTAAAATGGCACACAGCCACAACGGTAACACTAGATCCAACCCTCGAACTTATAATTCCGGTGCACAAAAACACCTATACCCTCCAGAGTTAAATCTGCGATAGCGGGGTATCCTCTTACTCGATATAAATGCACTACTACTACAGGCTGATGATCTCTGATACAGCCTGATCACAACACATACAATTACGTTAATAATGTATACAAGGAAAAAGATAGAGAGCTTAATTAAATCACTGGAATGATTTAATGCAAACAAGAAGAAGGTATAATTAAAGTTACTCTAAACAATAATAAACTGTCACTCCTTTAACCCTTAACCCTTAAAAAGCGGCTCACCACATAAGTCGTTTTTAATAAAGCTGGACTATGTGGCGGCGCTCGACATAGGTCGAGTGGCAATTTCAGCACGTAATGTTGCTGAGAGAGAGAGACAAGTGGTGGCAGGAGACTAGCGAGCGTATGACTGCTCCAGACCACCGCGGCGAACCTACTGACACGAATCTCAGCTCCCTCCTCCCTCTCTCACTCGCTACATACTGAATTATATGGGGAAAGTACCGAATTACATGCTTTTTGCACTCGCGTTGCACGGTTATTGCAAGAAAACTATCCATCATACAAGGATCGTTATGGTGTCATTCGAAAGCTCTGTTTATGCCCTTTCAGGGATAGGTACTTGTTTTACGTTCTGGGTCTTATTTAGGCATGAAAATGATCACGTAAACAGCCCTATTTTGGCTAAAAACACCCCGCTGGGCGGTACATATAAATAAACCGCATAGGCCGCTAAAGAAGGGTTAAAGCGCGGCACGCAACATAAGTCGAGTTAAAGGAACTGGCAAAAAACGGGTGAAAAATGGGTGAAAATAGAGTGAAAATGGGTGGAACAGTAATGAACCATACGTCCGACATCTGTGGCCTCCCGGCCCACACTAACTCCAGTTCCCCCACCGCACGGGAGGATGACAGTGTGACCAATAGTTCGCTAAATGTGAACAATGTAGCAAAATCCGCTAAACTTCCATCTTTGAGGTAACACTGTCAGTGCTCCACGAGTGCTACGTAGCTGTATGTGGTGTCATTGTGTAGCGATTTCCACCTAGTTTTCTGCACAATACAGTTCCTTTCATGCTGATGGTTGATATAGCAGTCAGAATGGCCTGAAAAGGCCCAAAATGGCCACAGACCACCCGCTAGACTAGGGTTAAAGAAAGTGAATGAAAGTCCTAAAGCATCGAACAGGAATCTTCTGAAGAAAGTCTGATGCTGCTAAGATGATCGAATCGGATTTTGAACTGGTATATAAAGCAGGAACAAGATATGACAAGTGTAGGGACATACAGTGTTAACTGGCACGGGAATAACGATACATGCGCAATAGTATTATCTCCAACAACAAAAGAAGTACTTCCTCAGGCAACGCAAAAGCCTGCTCAGGTTGTGCCCCTCAACAACAACCAAGGCTTACAATCAACGTGAATAAAAATGCTGCATACATAACATAAGAGTTTATAATCCTAATCGGGTTTCTGCTAGGCGAATAAAGTCTAGCTGGGATGTCGTAGGCTAGGAAACAATGGCTGAGCAAGCGGCTCGTAGCCTAGCGAGGTCCTTAAGACTGTACGGCCAAATTACGTTAAATGACGGGGTGCTCTCTTGAGAGATCCAGATCACTAGTATCTGGTTCTCTCCTGGCGACCCTCTTTAAGTCAAAGCAAAACGAGTTAGCACAGTGTTGGGTGGCAGAGGCAAAAGCCCTCACTCACAACACAGTGCTAAACTCACAAGGTACACAGTCAGAAAGACAACCTAGGCTTCCCACGCATCCGTTGCGATTGTACAAGTTCAACAAAACCTGGTACACATCGGAAATCACAACACCAATAGCCTCACCCCTGTCTAGCATTAAATAGCCCAGCAGACAACCAAGAAATAGGTAGGGAGACACCGCGAGTGTGTCGAACCTCTACAGACAAAATGTTAACCCCTCCAAAATTCTAACTAAACATAAAATATATGAGAGCTTCAGCATATAATACGATGGCCGATATATGAAATCATGCAGAACCAAAGGGGAGTTATGATGTTAAATAGATTAGAAGAATAAGAGGTAAGAAGTTGAGAGAGAGAGAAAGTGTTCTATAGGTGGAAGTTGGGGACAGATGACAAGGGAGATGTGAAGGTTATGCTGGTCAAGCAAGCTCTGAGCGAGGAAGGCACAAAGGCAGCAAGGAGTGCGGGGGAACTACCTTCTGCTGCGGCAGAAGGGCGGCAAAACGGCCAGCCATTCAGAGGGCCCGGCCGTGTCATGACGTCACCGAGACACCACGTAACACTACGCGCACAACCCTCTGCCTCCTTCACTTACTCACTCACACTCTCTAGATGTATCATTCAGTCTTATACATTAAACTTATAACTGATGATATCAAATATAATGCATTGTCACAGACGAAAATAAAGACCACTTCTATACTGCCTGTGACATGACGATTCACAAGAAAGAAAGTATAACATTGTAGATAGACTGTAGCCAAATTCATTGCCCTGACGAGTGTTAGCGAGTGGCCAAGCGAGTGGCTGAGCCCACGTGGCGTTCTGCTAAGCTGCAGGCGTCACAGCCCACAAAATTTGTCCCAGTGTCACTAATCAAACGTCTGGAACAACTTCACCAAGCGGCAAATCTTCTAAATAAATGTATAAAGGTTTCCGAGCTCATGTCCTCCGCTATTTCCAAATGGATAGCCCGAGTGCTGGTACAGGTGAATAGACATATGTAAACCTTCTTGGGCGGCCCATCATCTCCTGTGAGAGTGGTGGCACCGGTATAATCTATACCTGTCACCTCAAACGGTTTCCTTTGGTGAATGCGGTCTGGCGGGAGAGCTGGTGGAGCAGGGTAAGGAATAGCTATAGCTGTATACCTCTTGCAAATAAGGCAATTCTTAATAATAATAATAATAATAATAATAATTATAATAATAATAATTCTTGATACAGCGTTTAACAGCTTGTCGTCCCTGGGGTATCCAATATGTTTGCCGCATATAGGCTAGAGTGTCTGCTACCCCACCGTGTTTAGTGGTTTAGTGGCTTTTAAAACCATCAATTTGGTGAGGTCGCAATCTTTGGGCAATAGGATCGGATGCTGAGTTTTGAGGGAAAGATCAGCTTTACCCATACGACCTTGACAACATATTAATTCTTGATTGTCTAGGTACAGCCCAAGGTCCTTCATTCTTTTGGTTGGCTTGGGATTGGGTTTATGCAACTGTATTAATTCCTCCTCATACTTTTCAGCTTGTATCCTCTTGATCCAGTAGGTAAGTGGGTCTAATTCTTCCATCTTTACCTTCTTGCTCAGGAACTTAAACACAAATTTAGTTACAATTCATAGTTTGTCCAAATTGGAGAACTTGGTGATGTCAATCACTGAAGGCTCTGGGATAATTATTGGGTCCATATGAACTTGATCATCATTAACCCTCTGGTATGATTTTTTTTCTGGTCAATCACTTTGACGTAACCAAACCGGACCCTGAAACCACAGAGTTTCGTTAATCAGTTTCTTGACACTTACACCTCGGCTCACCAAGTCAGCCGGATAATCCTTGGACTTAACCTGCATGAATGTATAGTTCATTTGCAGTTCCTTTATTTTGTGTTCTCTGTTACGCACATAAACTATGTGACTATCATCCTTAGCTATCCAGTGCAAACATATCTCACTATCTGTCCATATATATGTCTCGCCTAAAAAGGGAAACATACCATTCAAATAAGTAGCTCACCTAGTTCCCAATTCAACAGCGGTCAGCTCCAACTGTGGAAGGGTACGTTGTTTTAATGGCGCTACTCGGTATTTGGACATAATCATAGTAGATCGGACTTCAGTGACACAATAAGCTACTGCACCATACACCTTAGATGAGGCATCACAAAAGACGTGCAATTGAGCACACTCATTATCAGAGGTAGGATCACATCTTCTAGGAAACTTGACAGAGGATACCTTCTCATATTCCACCTGCAATTTGTTCCACTCTTCTGTATACTTTTCAGGTAATGCAGTATCCCAACACAGTGCTTCTCTCCAGGCCTCCTGAACTAAAATCTTCCCTTTAATTGATATGGGACTAAATATGCCCAATGGGTCGAACATCTTATGCCCCTTTCCCACTTATGCGACTTCATACGATTTTCGTCGCCGAGGACGTAGTCTTGTCAATTCGCAACGAATGTGTGCGACGTCGACGATTTTGACCGTTACAAACAGATAACAAATTATACTCGGCGAAGATGTCGCCGATGAATGCGACGCAATCGCCGCCTTGTGCGACGTTATCGGCGAAGTGAGCGATGTTTCGCCGATGACTCTGCGAGGAATGTCACATTTTCAAAAATATCTTGCGATATCATGCGATGGTGAAAGAAAACTCGCCAAATGTTCTGCAACGTCTTCGGCGATTCAAGCGATGACACGAAAGTCTAAATATTGACAACGAAATGGGGTGAAATGTCTTAAAATCGTCAAACTAATGGGGCGAACGTCATCAAATATGAAAACTAATGGGGCTAACCATGAGGAAAAAAGGGGACCTGAAAAACGACCCATCTCCCCTTAATTCGGAGATTGGCAATGCTTCGCCGGAGACATTTTTCTATCAAATAATGTACAAATTTAGCTTGCTCTCAAAACAAAAAATATATATGTTGGCTCGCTACCGCTCACCAGGAAAATATTGAAACCTGGATGGGGGTAAACATCTTAAAACAGTAGGCTGAACGGGGCCGAACAGATACAAGGCAAAGAGAGTGGGAGAAAAATAGAAAAAACAAAAAACGAGGAGAGAGGGAGAGAAAGAGAAATAAAAAAAAGGCGAGGTGGGCTCAATTAAGCTGTAACGCAAACATTGAGCCCACCTCGCCTTCTTTTTGTTTTCTCTTTCTCTCCCTCTCTCCTCGTTTTTTTTCGTTTTTTCTCTTTCTCCCCATCTCTCTTTGCCTTGTATCCGTTCGGCCCCGTTCAGCCTACTGTTTTAAGACGTTTACCCCCATCCAAGTTTCAATATTTTCCTAGTGAGCGGTAGCGAGCCAACATATATAAATTTTGTTGTTGAGAGCAAGCTAAATTTGTACATTTTTCGATAGAAAAATTTCTCCGGCGAAGCCGGATTTCTTCATATAATGCTGGTTCGCTATCGCTTGCCAGGAAGATATCGATACTTGGATGGGGATAAACGTCTTAAAACAGTAGGCTGAACGGGGCCGAACGGATACAAGGCAAAGAGAGAGGGAGAGAAAGAGAAAAAAGACAAAAACGAGGAGAGAGGGAGAAAAAGAGAAAACAAAAACAGCGAGGTGGGCTCAATGTTTGTGTTACAGCTTAACTGAGCCCACCTTGCCTTTTTTTGTTTTCTCTTTCTCTCCCTCTCTCCTCTTTTTTTGTTTTTCTCTTTCTCTCCCTCTCTCTTTGCCTTGTATCCGTTCGGCCCCGTTCAGTCTACTGTTTTAAGGCATTTACCCCCATCCAGGTTTCAATATTTTCCTGGTGAGCGGTAGCGAGCCAACATATATAAATGTTTTTGTTGAGAGCAAGCTAAATTTGTAAATTTTTCGATAGAAAAATTTCTCCGGCGAAGCCGGATTTCTCCATATGATGCTGGTTCGCTATTGCTTGCCAGGAAGATATCGATACTTGGATGGGGATAAACGTCTTAAAACAGTTGGCTGAATGGATACAAACCAGAGAAAAAGAGAAAAGGAGAGAAAGAGAAAACAAAATGGGTGAACCCCCCAAGAGAGGTTCATAGAAAAAAGGGTTGACAGGTTCACTATAGGCCTAATCTTTTTTTTTTACCCACCTCGCCGAAGGAGCTCTTTGGCATCGTCGATGTTCTCGCAAGCATCGTCGAGCATCGGCGAGCAGAGCATCTGAGAGCATCGGTGAGCATCCGTGCATCGTTGCAAAGTAATTTTTGTGCGAAACCCTCCGCGATGTCTTGCCGATGTTGCCGATGGTCTCACAGGGCCTCGCAGATCCCTCTGCGATGCTCGACGATGCTTGCGAGAACATCGACGATGCCGAAGAGCTCCTTACGAACTCTCGTGAGTCCTCGTCCAAAATTTTGAACAAACAGAACATTTGCGATGACCCGCAAGGGCCCTTGCGAGGCCTTGCGAGTCATACGATTATTATACGAGGGCATACGATTGCTGTCCGACATGTCACGAATGTGCCAATTTATGGGTGTCGGCGATGAAAATCGTATGAAATCGCATAAGTGGGAAAGGGGCAATAGAAACCTGACTTAAGAGTGTGGGTTTTGTGAGTTTTACATCGAGAAACTTGAGGGGCTTTAGAGACATCTCATCAGTAGTTGTTTTCCACAGCAATCCTAGTACTGGTTGATATTCTGGTATTTGGTAGTCAGGATAGTCTCTTCTTATCTGGTCCAAAAGAATATGAGAGTTTGAATTCCAAGTTTGTAGTGGCATATTGGCTTTATTACATTCTTGCCTTGCCAAATTCTAGATTTCAATCACCACTTCTCCACTGTCGGCAACGCCCTGAAGATTATCCATGTAAAACAGTTGACCCATTTCCGGTTTCTCTGTCTTCTGGAAATGATATCTCAAAGTGCTGCACAACAAGAAAGGACTAGAGCAGGAACCAAACAACACTGACCGAAAGCGGTATTCTTTTATCCGCCCACCAGGCTGAAAAGGATCTTCAGGCCAAAGGAATTTCGTGAATTTGCAGTCCTGCTCCTTTAACCCTATTTTCAAAAAGGCTTTGGAGATATCTGCCACAAACCCAAATCTCTTCGTCCTGCATTTTAATAGTACATCACCCAGTATTTCAGTCAGATTTGGTCCTACATAGAGACAATCGTTTAGACTTGCTTCATTCTTCGCTGCTCGAGAACTGCAATTAAATACCACTCTGACGGGGGTAGTACTGGAGTCCTTACTTACAACATGATGAGGAAGGTAATGACCCTCTTTATGGTTTATTTCACCTGGGACCTCCTCAATAAAGTCATTTTCCAACTTATCTTGAATGATTTTATGATAAATTTCCAGTCGTTCAGGATGTTGACGCAATCTCTCCACCAGTTTATTTAATTGACATCTTGAACTCTGGTAGTTAGTTGGTAATTCAGGGGCATTTATCTTCCATGGAAGTCCTACCCAGTACTGGCCATCCTTATACTCAACTGTGTCTAGGTAGTGGTTATATGTTAAGATGTCTTCAGGGGTGGGAAGATCTGCTTCAATACCCACAGTGTCCAGTTCCCAAAGTTTGTGAACAGGTTCTTGTTGCTCCTCCAGAATGTCTCCCAGTTGTAATGGAATTAATTCTGCACCAATTCCTGCAACCACCAGAGATTGTGCAGGAGTCACAAAAACTGGATCCATCCGGTTGTCTGATTCACTTGGGCCACACGTGGGTAGAGATTCCATTATTATATATCCACCTGATGAAGAAATTAACTGGATACCGTATTTCCGAATAATTTTTCGCAAGAAGCGACCACAATAGTCGGAGCCGATGATCAGTTGAAGTGGACCTACTACGTCAGACTCTATAGTTCGGTTTGCTAGTTGGACAACCTTCTTTGTTAAGAAGTCAGATGCTTCCTTTAAACCCTTATTTACCACAGAAGTGTTCATGTCTTCCTTAACCACCACAGTCACCTTACATATATATTTGCCCAATCTAATCAGGAGTTTAACCACGTCAAATGTTTGCGTTTCCTTATTTGACAAAAATTCAGTTATTGCAATGTTCACTCTCCCTACTGTGGGCAAATTCATGGGTCTGACAACATTTCCGGCAATGAAGGTCTTTTGCGCTCCAGTATCAAAGAGTGCTTTGATAGCATAACCTCTTTTCCTCTGATCAGTTGAACCTCGGCTGTAGGAGTAGCTGCTGGCATATGCATTGGGTTTCCCATGGTCAGGGTCATATTTACACTTGTAGTTTTGGGTTGTACTTCACTGATCTTGGGACACAACGCGGTATGATGTACACCAGTCTTGCACCGAAAACATACATTTAATTTAGTAGCACATTCCTCAGTAGAATGTCTTGTGCTAAGGCAAACAAGACACTTACCTAGTTCGAGGAGTCGTGGAAGTCTAGCCTTAAGATCTGGGTAAGTCCTACAATACACTGTGGAATGTTGTTCTGAACATAACATACACACCTTCCGGGTTTCTTGTTTTACCACTGGTGTGGGATTAATATCTCTGGTAACTGCTTGGGTCACTGGAGAATTGAGATGTGAATTGTTTCTCTCCCAAACACCTTTTGGTTTTGACACTGTACTAGTTTGATTATTCTGTTGGACGGATGTCACACCTCTTTTTTTGGAACGGTTTTGCTTTCTCCTTAGTCCCTGTTGTAGACGCTTTGGTATATTTAACCTTGTCTCCTTCCTTAATACCGGTATCCTTCTTGGAAACCTGCATGTGTTTGCACAGCTCTCTTAAACCCTCTTCTATCTCTTGATACGTGAAGTAGTTCTTCTTATACCTGTGGTACAATTCATCACAGGTTTTCTGAGAGAGCTTTTGTTGTACAATGTGGTTCAAGAGCCAAGAAGCTGAGTCAAGATCTTTCTGGGTACTAAGTGATTTTAAAACACAATTCAAGCTGATCCGGAATGATTGAAGATCCTGGTACGTATGCTTGGGTCCTGATAAATCCAGCAATTTGTAAACTAGGCGCTGTAGAGTCAATTCCGTATCTTCAAAATTCTCCTTGAGTACTTGTAGAGCTGCTGTATAATTGGCATCTGTTATGGGAAGTTCCTTACTAAGATCCAATGCAAAACCCTTAAGTTGGCCCAACAAGCATAACAATTTATTTGCAGCAGAAATATCTAACCTGTCATGAACTAAACCCTTAAATTTGTCCCAAAAGGTATTCCAATCAGATTGCCCATCAAATTCAGGTAAGGTTATAGGTGGCAACTTAAAGCTTTGTTGTCCCGGAGCCGCAATACCATTACTGGTACCATTACTCCCTGTCCCGGTAACTGTCTCTGTTGTCAAGGATTCGAACCCAGCTAGTTGATCCAAATAATTTTCACGAGCATCTGTATAGGATCGCTGTATTTCTTCAAACTTTTCAGATTGCTCTTGTTTGATGCAAAAGTCCTCCATTTTATTGAAAGACTCTTCATAATTACCCCACTGGGTTTTAAGATCTTGGATTTGAGACTTTAACAGCTCCCTTGGACAGGGGTCACGTCTTTTTACCTCCTGGCAATTATTTAATGCTCTAGTTACCCAGCCTAATTTCCCCACCATAGATTTTCTCAAGAGTATATCAGTTATTTTGGAAAATGGGTAATTATTTTTGGACTATTATTAATGTTAATACTGAGGACTAATTTTCAACAATCAAATTTACATATAGCCTAACGCATACTTAATTTAGCTGTTAATATTTAGCATTATACACGTAGACCTACCAATACTTGCTACAAACTCAAATGACAAATTAGACTAGTTGGAAATTATCAGTCTTCAGTATTACTGCCCTAATACGTGGGAATTCACGGTAGTAGGGGGAGCGAATAAATGATTAATTATTGAAGTTAAGATATGCTCCGTCCTGAGCAGTTAGCTGGTCGACCTAGTCTTACAGACGCAGGTGACATTAAGGACGTAAACATAAAAATGGTCAAAAATATAAAAAATAGGGGAAATTTATGGACCGGAATGATGTTCAAAAGAGGAAATTTTAGTTATTAATTAATTTTGTAATTTATTAATTTAGCTGTGAGTTGGAACCTGTGGTAGTAGCATTTTCTAAGGGGGAGGGATCATATTTGTTGTTTATTAAATTTGGTATATGTTCCGTCCCGAGCATATAGATGGTCGACCTGGTCTGCCAGACGCGGGTGACATTAAGGACGGAAACATAAAATTATCTAAATTGAAAATAAATGGGGAAATTTTGGGTCTGCAACGCTGCTCAAGCTCCGAGTTTCGCAAAAGCCAGAGGACGCAACGTTGCAGACCCTCCTAATAGTCCTCTACCACAGGATTGAACCACCATCCCCTTGGGCTTAATAGTTAAGACGCCAATGACCCACGGCCATTGTCTGGTAAACTTACCAGTCGAGCCGTGAATCGGCGATATACTCCTGATAGCGAGCTACCTGCACGGCTTGAGCCCGACGATTCCAGTGGATACCGTCCCGTCGAAGATTTTGGCGATAGGGTCCGGCTCCAAACTGGAATGTCTTGTAGCCGCGCAGGAGCCTTTGTAGCCGCCGATTCACGGCCTTATATATGGTTCGGTAATGACTGCGGGTGACTCCGGGTTCGCCCTCAGGGATGGGAGGCAGCTTTCGTGGCTCTAGGAGCACAACAGCCACTTTCGAGCCAAAGCGCTGCTCGATTAAGCGGATGATAGCTGCGATGTTGTCAGTAATTTCCGACACTCTGACTGACTCGTGCACATCGTTGCCCCCCAAATACAAGATTGTCAATTGGTGAGGCCAGTCCAGCACGCGATTCAGCCGTCTGTCGGTGAGGAAATTACGTGCCCTACCTCCTTAAGCCCGATAGCACCTCACCTCACAACTGGGAACCTCGAAATGTCGTGGGATCAGACTATGTCCCACGAAAGCTACCTTGTACATCCCCGCTGCTTAGCAAGGACCTCAATGGATGTTAAATAGATCCTAACCTAACCCTCACCTAGCCTAGCCTACAGTCAAGCGGGATCCTCACTCGGGGTACCAAAATGTGGGGGATTTCTATGGCCAATTCTGTCCCTTACCACATTAATCAAAATTAAAGAAAGAAAAAGAGAAGGAATAAACTTAAATAAATAGATAGGTTACCTTAGGACATGGATGTTAAATACAGATGGTATTGCCTATCTCTCAGAAACCCCTAGCTAGACATTGTATAGATGGCCATATATATCAATAGACTTAGCTATCACTGGGGTCCTGGCGTTGTTCAGAGGATCCCGACTATGGTAGGTAGGTAGGCAGGGAGGTAAATAGGTCCTAAACTCCGGGCCGGACACTGGGAGTGAAGCGAGAAGTCACGAGACCCTTGTTGGCGGTTCAAGGATTTAAAGAGATCTGGTCGGAATTTCAATTCCGACCCTTAAGTTAACTATATACAAATTTGTTACCGAGGGTTCATTCCCTCTTCACGAAATCATATAAATAATAATCAGCATTTAAATTATATAATTATTAGGGTAAACATCTTTTCACAACGATTTAGTGAACATAATATCAAGAAATTAATGACCCTAAAGCAAACGGTGCGCGTATGCGGTCGCGGGAATATTTAAAATTATCCCCAATACAAGTCTTCTAAACTTATTTCTACAAGGTTTTATAACTAAATTAACTTGGCCAAGGTAATCTTATACAGTAATAAATTACTTAATATTAATTAATCTTTACAATATATACAATCACCAGGTTCTGGTAGGAAATTGTTCACTCTAGTGAAGTTACCATATCGGAAGGTTGTTGCCAACAGTCCCCACATACCGGTGTAGTCAATTTATTTCTCACAACCATGGTATAATATAATGACCCATCATTAGCCACTCTCTCTCTCTCTCTCTCAGTCAAGTAATGAGGCACCATGGTATAATATAAGGGCCCATCATTAGCCACTCACTCACTCTCACTTTCTCTCTCTCTCTCTCAGCCAAGTTATGAGGCACCATGGTATAATATAAGGAACCATCATTAGCCACTCTCTCTCTCTCTCAGCCAAGTTATGAGGCACCATGGTATAATATAAGGGCCCATCATTAGCCACTCACTCTTTCTCTTAGCCAAGTTATGAGGCACCATGGTATAATATAAGGAACCATCATTAGCCACTCACTCTTTCTCTCAGCCAAGTTATGAGGCACCATGGTATAATATAAGGGCCCATCATTAGCCACTCTCTCTTTCTCTCAGCCAAGTTATGAGGCACCATGGTATAATATAAGGGCCCATCATTAGCCACTCACTCTTTCTCTTAGCCAAGTTATGAGGCACCATGGTATAATATAAGGAACCATCATTAGCCACTCACTCTTTCTCTTAGCCAAGTTATGAGGCACCATGGTATAATATAAGGAACCATCATTAGCCACTCACTCTTTCTCTCAGCCAAGTTATGAGGCACCATGGTATAATATAAGGGCCCATCATTAGCCACTCTCTCTCTCTCTCAGTCAAGTTATGAGGCACCATGGTATAATATAAGGGCCGATCATTAGCCCGTCTCTCTCTCTCTCTCAGCCAAGTTATGAGGCACCATGGTATAATATAAGGGCCGATCATTAGCCCGTCTCTCTCTCTCTCTCTCAGCCAAGTTATGAGGCACCATGGTAAGTATGAGGCACCATAATATAAGGGCCGATCATTAGCCCGTCTCTCTCTCTCTCTCTCAGCCAAGTTATGAGGCACCATGGTATAATATAAGGGCCGATCATTAGCCCGTCTCTCTCTCTCTCTCTCTCTCTCTCTCTCAGCCAAGTTATGAGGTCGCATGGTATAATATAAGGACCCATCATTAGCCACTCTTCCAGCCGCTGAATCACGGCCATAAACACACAGGCGCCAACTTGACATCCTATCAATTACCTACATCATCGGTTTAATTACTGCACAACATAGCCCGGGGATCATTATTCTGTGTACGATTAAGGGGGAAGGCTTGGTTTTCTGGACCCTTTTCACCGTAATGTTTAGCCCCATTAGTTTTGGAGATTTTTAAGATGTTCGGCTCATTAGTTTGGCGGTTATAACACCTTTCGCCCCATTTCGTTGTTTTTAAGTCCTTCTGTGTCATTTAGATATCGTTGTTTTTTCCTGCCGAGTGATAGCGAGCCGGTAATTTTAAGGGGAAAACCTTACAAATTCATCTTGAAGGAAAGTTTTTTCTAAGCTTGATGGAGGTCTAGCCTGGAAACTAACACATATTTGAATACATTAATTAACAGACCAAAGAAACAGCCACTAGCCCCTTAAAGGTTATAAACATGCAGTACACTGGTGCACACACTTATACATACTGGTCAAATATACATGCACTCTCATAACATACACACACAGAGATAATGTGTACGTGAAGCGTTCTAACTTTAATGCATACATTCCGTAGAACACACGCACACGCACGCACACCCACGCCCCCCCACACACACACACACACACACACACAACAGTGACTACCATGAATACGTTAACAGAAAATAGGGAAGGGAGTAGAGAGTAATAAGGGAATGAGGAAAATCAAATGAATAATTAAGAAGAGGAAGGATTGAAGATGGGCAACGTGTGGATAAATTAAGAGAAGTGATGAAAAGGAGAGAGAGAGTACAGATGAAGGAAAATACGAAAGGAAGTAGAGAAAATTAAGGGACTGAGGACAAAGGAATGGAGAATTGAACACTTCCGAGTTTCATGCTGTAAGAAAATTGGAGCTGTATACATCGATCATATGCAGAATTACCAGCTAAAACAAGGTTGTAGTACATTTCTAAATACATAAAATCAAAATAATATATCATACTTTCTATCCATCAGAAGCTTATATTATTATTGCATGTCTGCTTTATATCGATGATTACAGCTCCAAATTCCTTAAAGCCTGAAACTCGCAAGTGGTTAATTGAGAACGAGGGATACGGGGAAGAAGTGAACAAAAAGTATGTATGGAATGGAGATGAATAAGCATTAGATAAGAAGAGGAACCAAGGGGTGGCGAATATGAAATGGAACAGAGAGGTAAGAGGCACCATTATTGAACCCTGAAGCTTATAATAACTGATAATTAATGGGACTTCGACCATTACATTAATGACCGAAAGGGGATAATGATCGTGATTAATTTTATAGTAGATGAAGAAGAATCGAAGAAGCATTTGAGTGGATGAAGATATATTATATAGATATATTATTCTAGGAGTAATGCCCATATACAGATAACAAAAATGTCAAATATACAATTTAAACCTAAATTATCACATTCATTAATGTAAGCTACCTTCATGATATATTGTTATAACTTACCAACAGTGTTTGTTTGATGGACGTGGACGACAGCCACATATTCCAGGTTTGTGTAACTCAAGACAAACTGCATATGAAAGCCCGAATCAAGGGATTGATTGATTTGTCTTCAAAACAGTAAAGTATTTCATTAGTAAGATACGCTTACAAAAACATAGCCAAATATGAACCATATATATTATTGTATGTTTGTGGTGGTGATCCAGAATTCCCGTGTCTATATATTGTGGTTATTGACAGTTCCGCGGGTGCTACAGTTTAATAGCACCAAGCGGCTCGCTTGGTGTAGTGACTAGCGTCTCGGACTTCCACCCAGAAGGCCCGGGTTCGCGCCCACGCTCGGCGCATTAAAGATTTTTCACAAGCACTGAGTCATTACCATCCCTCATGAGCAAAGGGATGGGGTAGTAGTACAGGACCCCAATGGAAATACGCCCAATCGGCCTTATTGAGCTATACTTAGCTAGCTTAGCATGCGCTAGCTTTAAGAACTATTATTATTATTATTATTATTATAATAGGCATGGTTTCCTGTTATCTCTCGCGATAGTGGCTTAGGTCCACACTATAGATTATAATTCCCTATATGTCTGCTCAATATTTGAATATAAAAATTGTCAAATTATTCGCGCAGAAACGTCTGAATTAGCATCATGTAACGTATCTTACATAAAGGCCAAGAGACTGAAGCTTTTAAGATCAACACTCTCACTCTCACTCTCTCTCTCTCTCTCTCCTCAGACTGTCGCTTAACTCTCCAAAGTATTGTGGTGTTCTACCAGGTAAGGTGTTTATGTTAGAACTATGTCGCCGAGGAACGAGGGGGAGCGTCAGAAATGTTGTTATAACTGAGAGGATGTGAGGGGGAATGGCGACTATTAATTAATCGGCTTATTGTAGGTTCTTCAACAGTTATTTCATAGCTTATTTAAGGGGAGATGAGTAGCTTTCTGGTCCCCCAATCTACCTCATGCTTAGCCCCATTAGTTTTCAGATTTTATGACGTTCGGCCCATTACTTTGGCGACTTTAAGATCTTTTGTCCCATTTTGTTGTCAATATTAAGACTTTTCGTGTAATTTAGGTGTCAATTATTTCCTGGCGAGCGATAGCGGATAGAGGAAGCGGCCTTTGGCCTGGACATTTTTCAATCGACAAATATATAAAATTTATCTTGAAGGAGGGTCTTGTGGGTGTTTTGTTTTTGTTTTTGTTTTTTGGTATAGCTTGATGGATGTCTAGGGAGAAAACTAAAACATGAAGAAAACATAAATTATCAAATACATAAGTACGAGGATGTGAGGGGGGATGGTCACTTCACTAAATTAATCGGGTTACTAGATGTTCGTCAATATTGCCTCAGGATCAATTTCAACCAAAAGTAACTAATAGATAACACATTCAACATTCCTAATATGACACCTCAACCATTTATATTTCTCTTCCTATAAGTAATAATGAATAAAGGACATTATTCGACCTCTTTCATTATAGTTGTTATTAGCCAATTATTAGTCATTAATTGTTAGCCATATATTTCGTTCTAATTTATTATTTGCCAAAATATAGATAGTCATTTCACATGTGTGCATAAGGAACATCGCCGAATGTCATAAGTTAATGTGACTCACCTTGAATTGAATTTTTGAATTGAATTAAGTTTATTTTGCTCATAATTTTACAAAAAGTATAGAGTACAGCCCGTTGCATATTACACATGTACAATATGCCTTTGCTAACTAAATTACGTACACGTATATACACTGGTACATCTTAAACAATGACGACTGGATTATGGGGATAGTGCTTGTTTTTTGGTTTGTGTATTTGAGTATCCTCGCTAGACCTCCATCAAGCATACCCCCCCCCCCCCCCTGCAAGACCCCCTTTCACGATAAAAGAAAACAAAAACAAAAAAATAGAAGGTCCCACCCCTTTCCCATTCTTAACCCTTATTTAGCGGCGAGCAACATAAGTCGAGTTAAATAAAGCTGGACTATGTGGCGGCGCTCGACATAACTCGAGTGGCAATTTCAGCACGTAATGTGGCTGAGAGAGAGAGACAAGTGGTGGCAGGAGACTAGCGAGCGTATGACTGCTCCAGACCACCGCGGCGAACCTACTGACACAAATCTCAGCTCCCTCCTCCCTCTCTCACTCGCTACATACTCAATTATGTACTGAAAGTACCGAATTACCTGCTTTTTGCACTCGCGTTGCACGGTTATTGCAAGAAAACTATCCATCATACAAGGATCGTTATGGTGTCATTCGAAAGCTCTGTTTATGCCCTTTCAGGGATAGGTACTTGTTTTACGTTCTGGGTCTTATTTAGGCGGCATGAAAATGATCACGTAAACAGCCCTATTTTGGCTAAAAACACCCCGCTGTGCGGTACACATAAATAAACCGCATAGGCCGCTCGTAAGGTGTTAAGTAAGCCATATTAGATTTACAGAAGAGTGACCATTACTTGCATTACTGCATGTCCACAAACATTTCAGTAATGTAAGCATGTTAGCTTCTATTTTTTTTTTTTTTTTTTTTTTTTTATATGTCCTTGCGACATATATGACGCGATCGATCGCACCATATGGAACTTATGACCAAAAACTCATATGATGCGATCGCGTCATATGGACTTATCTACATGCCTCTCCAATAAGTCCATATGACGCACTAGCGTCATAGGAGCTCAGTAAGTCCGGTAAGTTAGATGAAGATCTGTCGGTTGGTGGCAACCCCAGGTTCCTCCGACAATTCTAACGGCCAGCAGTGTGGTTTTGACAGTTGTGTGGTGCAGTGGCAATGATACCGGGCGCCCGCCTCCGTGGACTTACTGGAACATAATATGTCTGGGGGGGTTAAGGTGACAGTTACAAAGTGGTGTACAATCTATCTTATTCTAGTTACATTGTAGTTTATCTTATTGTACCAGTACCTCCCTACAATCAACCTAGTTGTTCCCCAATTCGTCCCTCCGCCACGACCATTTCAAAGTCCAAATCTCTCACTCTTGTCCTCTGTAGCGGGGAGGACCTTGTACCCCTGAGACATAGGAGTGCAGACCTGAGAAGAGAGAAAGAGAGCCGTCATCTCATCCAAGTTATGACTTGGCTTCTATGCTGGCGCTTTTTCTCCGATATTTGTTCAGCTAATCTGGCATAGAAGACACTTGCAGAAGGTCCCATTCCTCCCGACGATGAGAAGGCCAGAGGAGTAAAGCTTCCTTGATCCCTGTTCAAAATTCTTTCTTCATAAGCGCGTTTTTTCTCACTTTCGTTTCTCAAGTATGCCTTGTCTCCTCGCTCACGATATGTTTGTGCTCTTGGGTTGAAGATTCTGATGTCGAAAAAAGCCTGTTGTCCAAAAACCTCGAGCACTTACGTCCACTCTTGCTTCATTTGAAGTATTTGCAGTATTGTGGGCCAAGCGCTGTCCGTCCATATGCAGAAGTTCCGGTTCGATTCTGACATCATGGCACACCTCGTCCAGCATTTGTGCAGTGATGTCTCGTACTTCATCATGCCAGATACAGATGAATCCTCCTTTCTTACAGGTCATACAGTGGTCTGAGTTGTTTATTTCACCGCATGCACATTTCAGCGGCAGGTTCGAAACTGGCCACCCATTCCTCAAGGCTACGCCATCATAGAATTCTTGTTTATTTAAGCTGAAGCCTTTTTCCTTTATTGGTAATGATGTGAGCCAATTTGAAGCACCCGTGTCTTGTGCCATCTCAACTCTCATTTTCAGTTCTTCACTACATCCGGTCTTAATTTGTTCTAGGCTATGTTTCTGTCTCTCTTCTCTGCTCTTTGTAATTTCCTGTCTTGCATTTCGTTGGTCGTCTTCGTCCACCTTATCATTTTCATTTTGCTCCCGTATTTTTTCTGTCAGAGATGTAGTAATTTTAAGTGAATTTTGGTACTCATGAGGTGCCGCCTCCACTGGGTTTATGATCCCCATACTCCCGAACCTTGGCGGAAGAGCTAATAGCTAAGAGCTTAGCTCTTGCGTGATGCCTTCCATCTCTGTTAACCCTTAAAGATCGGGGGCGGACTTAAGTCCGCCTCCAATTTGCACAAGTTAGGAGCATTATTAAGGCTTTTAAAGGGTAAAAATAGAGTGCAAATGGCCGGGAGCGCAGCGGGCCAGACAGCCGACTCCCAGGGCTTACCGCCACCCATTAACTCATGTTCCCTGTGTTCTCGAGAGGCCGGCAGTGTAGCCAGTAGTGAGCATAGCTGGGAAAAATATGTCGCTATATGCTAAACTCCCATGTTACTGGTATCACTGTATGAGAACCACGAGTGCTACGTAGCTCGTTCTGGTCTCATTTTGAAGCTTTTAGCGCCTAGTTTTTTGCTGAATACATTTCTTTTCATGCAGATACTTGATTTATCATTCAGGAGGGCCTGAATATGCCCAAATAAGCCCAAAACCCCCCTCTAGACAAGGGTTAAAGCAGGTATGAATGCTCCTCTGATTGCTTCTGCCAGCGGTTGCAGCATCTGTCCAATGTCAGGCACTGTTCTCATAAGAAAGGTCCATCTGTGCTTAACACCATATGTGAAGGCAGTATATGCAGCATGTGGTTCAGATTTCGCAATGTCTGCCAGAGTTTTCACTTCCTTTACCCACTCCGCTACCTTTTTTCGCACATAGTCTCTCTTGCATTCTGCTGTGCCTATTACTGATCCCAAATGGCGTTGACCCTCCTTTGTAATCTTCACTCCTGTCCCATCAAAAGTCTGCACCGCTTCTTCATACTTGTCTTCTTTCACTATTAGTACAGATTTACTAGCATTCGGATGGTACCCAATTACTTCGCCAACCGATTGTACTCTCCCTCACCATTCTTTGAGATCCCCTATTTTTCCTGCACCTGTGAGGTCATCTGCATACGCCACTTGTTTCACTCGGGTTGCTTCATGTTTTATTCTCTGCTGCAGAATAGATAGTGCCAGTGCATACATTTCCATTGCCACTGGATCTCCTTGCGTTGTTCCTTCATTTGATTTGAGAATGTTCATTTCTTCCTTCTTTGTGCTTCCAACTATATACAGGTTAGCTGGCTCCTTATAAGTTTTGTCTATGTACTTTGCGATTCTCGGGCATATGATCTTGATGTTGTGAATAGCTGCCTCCCTATTAATGGTGTTAAAGGCATTTGTTGCATCCACTAGCAGTACCACTTCACAATCTTCCTAATCATACACCTTCCCCATTGCATGTATTGCTGCTTCTCCTCCGGCTTGTTGTCCTGCACATACTTGTAAGTTGCCCACTGCTCTTTGTACATCTTTTCCAAATACGGACATGGTTGCTTTACCTATAATCCTTCTAAGAACTTTCCCAACGCCTACTGGTCTAACTCCTGGATTCTTATTTAAAGGTATCAGGCGACATGCTGTCAGAGTTTCTATGTTCACGCATGGTGATGATGCAAGTTTCTTTGCCAGCATTGCTATTGCTTCACAAAGGTCACCCGCGGCTGAACCAAACTTGTTTTGACTTAGGAAGATCCTCCAAGTCTTAGCATCTACACCTGATGGACCTGCTCCTCCCTGTGTTTTCAGCGCCTTTCTCCATACGAGGTCTACAGTTATATTCTCATATATCACCGGGTCTGGAGGAACATATTCCCCGTCTAGTTTGGCCTCATCAATTGCTGGTTTTGCTTCTGGGTTTTTCTCCTTTAGCTGGTCCAAGATGCGTCGAATCACTTCGTGCACCCCACTTGAGGCTTCCCCAGTGACTATTCTGACTGCCTGTGCCACTTTACCAATCCTCATGCTATTTCCCACTGATCGTGCCATATTATCTGGCTTCCTCTTTCTTCGTTGTTTTGTTTTAAGTCTTTGCTGGATTGCTCTTACTTGGCTAAGAATTTTGTCTAACTCCCCATTTTTCCACCACTCCATTCTCTGTTTCAGCTTTTTAATGTTCTCATTCAGTTTTCCCTTTGGTCTTTTTCTTTGAAGGAACAACTGAGGAATGAAAGAAGCTATCTTGATTGCCACGTGCGCCAAAGGGGCATCCTGAACATACCTTAGGATAATAAGTCTGAGTTCCTCCAGCATGTCTTTTGCGGCTTCACAAATCGGTAGTTCAAACTTATCATGTTGCCATTGTATCACTTCTGTATAAATTTCATTCACTAATGTTGTGAGTCCGTCACCAGAATGTCCCATCCATTCTCCACCATTCATGTTTACGTTACGAGGTCGTTCGTTCTGTTCACGATTTTCGATTATTTCTCTCTCATTATCTTCGTTTACACCATTTTCATTATTTTGTTCCACACCTCTGTTGTCTTGCAAATTATTGATTCCTGCATTTTCTTCTGCGGGCTGCAGTTGTTGATTGTTATTTTCTGCATTTTCTCTAAAAGGGTTTGCTTGTACATCTCCATTAACTACATTGTTTGTTTCACGGTTCATTTGTACTGCATCTCTCACTGCGTTTTGTCTGTCATCAGGATTATTCCTCGACTGGGACCGAGTTAATATCATCTTGTCTTGTTATCTTAATTTTCTACCTATTCCCTAATACTGAGTCTATCTATCATTACTTCCTAAGGGACGAGCCTCTGCCCGATAAAGGTGAAAATGTTAACATCCTATGAGTAGCGTTGGAAATAGAAAGAGTAAGAGAAGTTACTTAACTCACATAGTATAATGCAAAGTTACAGAAGATCAGGCTATATTACAAGACAGTGAGTGCAAAATAAAATAGAAAAATAAAATAAAATAAAAGTGGTGTTTAAAAATCAGCACAAAGAATTAAAAAAAAAAAAAAAAAAAGAACATTAAACACAAAGTAAATTTATAATATAATACACAACGATTATTGTAGTGAGAAAGGAAATACACTAATTAAGAGAATACAATGATTATTATGTTCCTTCCAACAACCAACTATACTCCTAAAATCGATTAATGAAATTTACAAACACATGTGGCAGTCCGTGGATTCGAACCCAGGATGCTCACACCGAAAATCAACACCTTATGCACCGCACCACGAAGACAGTTATAAAGTTATAAAGACAAGTGTCAAAATAGTGCTAAGGATTAACCCTTGTCTAGCGTTTTTTTTTGGCTTATTTGGGCATATTCAGGCCCTCCTGAATGATAAATCAAGCATCTGCATGAAACAAAATTTATTTAGCAAAAAACTAGGCCCTAAAAGTTTCAAAATGAGATCAGAACGAGCTACGTAGCACTCGTGGTTCTCATACAGTGATACCAGTAACATGGGAGTTTAGCATATAGTGGCATATTTTTCCCAGCTATGCTCACTACTGGCTACACTGCCGGCCTCTCGAGAACACAGGGAACATGAATTAATGGGCGGCGGAAAGCCCTGGGAGTCGGCTGTCTGGCCCGCTGCGCTCCCGGCCATTTGCACTCGATTTTAACCCTTTAAAAGCCTTAATAATGCTCCTAACTTGCTGCAAATTGGAGCCGGACTTAAGTCCGGCCCCGATCTTTTAGGGTTAAAGAAGGATGTTTTTAGAAATCTACAATTAGTTTGAGAAAAAGGTCCTGGTTATCAGTATGCACACAATATATCAGCGAATTACACTTTATTTTAAATAGTATACTTAGTTACTAGTTCGTTAGAGATAACTCTCACATGAAATATACCACTTCAAGTCTGATTTCCTGACTCGGCCATAAATCATATAGAACATTACCTATTATAATCGGCCTGTTTCCTCAAAGCTAAATGACTCTATACAAAGCTAAATAAACCTTGGCAATTTGAGCCGCGTTACATTCTAAATATGCCTAACTTTAAATGGAAACCAGCCAATTATGTCCTAAGATTTAATTATTTTCAGGACAAAAATATGTACAAAGATATGTACAACATATTACATCATGTTACTCATGTAATAGTAGCATGAGGGACAATATACTGTAGGGGGTGAGGGGGGATGTGGTGGGGGGGGGGGGGGGGGGGGGGGGTGGGGAGAGGAAAGTGGAAGGAAGAGGGAAGGGGAGGGGAAGGAAGGGAATGTGTGAGTAAGGATGGGGGGGGGGGAGGGGGAGGGGGGAGGGTTGAATACTTGTGGTCACTGTATTTCTCTCTCTCTATTATACAGTAGTAGCTACTACTACTCTTACACAAACACACATTTATTTTTAAGCTGCATTGCATCAAAAACTACCACTGACATTTTTTGTTCAATACAAATCCCCCCCACGGATTTAGATAAGAACCATACCTAAATACACTTTTGTTTTGCCTTTACACTGTCAGGTATCGTATTATTTTAAGCGAGGGGAGGAGAGGTAGAGGGGGGGGGGGTGTTATGGTCAACGCGGTTTATGGCTCCTTCCTCTATTCCCTTATTCCGCTTTTTCGCCTCTTCTGTACATTGCCTTCTCTCTCCTGCATACTTCCCCCTGCTGCAGTCGTCCTCTCAGCATCAGTGCAATGCAGAATATTCCGGTCCACTTTCACACGACCCGCATCTCCATGCACTGGCGCGATGACAGAAGGGGTGTGGGTGGGGAAGGGGTGGGGGGAGGGCACACCCTAGGGTGAGTGGTGTTGACTGGAGACAGTCAAGGAGGGAGGGTGTTATGCCCGGCACCGGCTTGCCCTTCGTCCGTATGCCTCCCTCACTGCCTGGCACCGCACTCTTCAATTTACCGTCTCTTCTTTCACCTGTTGTATGATTTTGGTTAGATAGAACTCCAGAGTTTCACCCAATATCAAATCACCGTAATGTCCCACTCACCCTGTTGTATACAGCACAATTCCATCACCACCCCTTCCCTCACTAACTTTCTGTTCACCACGGAGAGAAAAATCCATACTTCCTCTCCCGTCAAAGCCTTGAAGTAGTGAAGAGCATGTATGAGGGTGCAAAGGCGGCAGTATGTTTGGAGAGTGAGCAGAGCGAGTTCTTTGACCTGAATGTTGGTTTGAAACAGGGGTGTGTGATGTCCCCGTGGTTGTTTACTGTATATATGGATGGAGTCATGAAAGAAATACTATCAAGAGCAGTGGATGTGCTGGAGTGTGTACATTGTTTTGGCAAACAATTTTCCAGCCGATGGCCGGTTCCTTCTATAATTACAGGCTCCCATTCACTCGCCACGAAAAAATCGAAACCTAAATGATACGGAAGGTAGTATTGGCAAAGAAATGGGACAAAAGGTCTCCAAATCGCCAAACTAATGACCCGAATGTCTTAGAATCTTAAAACTAATATGCTCAACATGAGGGAGAAGGGGGTCTATAAAGTAGCGACGATCTCACCCTTAAATTAGTGAGAGTCTGAGAGCAATGGTTAGGCCCTGGAAGACTCTCAAAGCAACGCACCCTGAATGAGTCTGTCACGTAAATTATGTTGGACGACTTTCCTCTCCGGGACACTGAGAGTAAAAGAGAGAGATGGGGGGGGGGGAGGAGAGTAAGAAGGAGTAATTGAGGAGGAGGGCTGCAAGTAATAGAAAGAGTAGGAACCAAACAAATGTGATAAAGGAAAGGGTAACAGAAGTACTATATTCAACAGTACATTTGTTAGCAATAATTATACAAATAACAATATTATGATTAGTCACAAATATTTAATTATATTAGTAACTGATTCTGCACAATTGCAGTTCAATTATTGGATGAACATACATAAATGATTAATGGATGTACTGTATATCAGAATTATACAAGCATTATCAGTTTACAGTGACTTAATAAAGTTTGTATTAATCATAACGTTATTCACTACAATACCGGTCCATTCACATCACGGTGTGTCAATCTGATTCTGCACTTTGACAGTTTATTCTGGTTATCATAATGTGATTTTATACAGCTTATAAAGGATCTGTGGGCATCAACAGGGTAAATATTATCTCAATTAACCCTTTGACTTCCATATTATACCCTTCCTAATTTAAATGCAATCGTGTATTAATAGCCCGAATAAAAAAAATAATAATAATAATATATCAAAACGCCTCATGATCTTGAAGGTGTTAAACACGAGGTAAGCTGTGTTTACCTGGATCAGTTAAATTTACTCTTGTACATCAGGTCAAGGCATTCATCCATAACGGACTCCCAAAAGGATAACACACGGGCTGATCCGCACAACCCAGTGCAGATTATCTTGCGTCACAGACCTTACCTTTATTATAGTACAAATTTCCTCCAGTATGAAGAATGGGTGTGTGTGCTGGAGTGAGTGAAGGAACAGCGAGAGAAGGTGCGTGTTTGTTTGTAAGTAGCAAATGGAAGGAATGTGTCGGAGAGTATGGATCTGTGGGTTCAAGGATTGTGTGGGTGACAATGAAAGTAGGAATACAAACGCGGGTGATTGGATGCGTGTATGCCCCGACAGAGGATAAACTTGAAAGAAAGAAAGAGGAGTTCTGGATGAATGTGGAGGCGTGCCTGGAGAAGTTTGACAAGAACGAAAGAATATTTCTGATTGGGGATATGAATGGAAAGGTGGGTGATAGGAAAGTTGAGGGAGTGGTGGGAGGGTGGGGGATACCATCAGAGGTGAATGGGAATGGTAGGGCACTTCTGGACGTATGTGTGGGGAGGAGGCTGTGGATAGCTAACACCTTCTTCCGACATAGAATGATCCACAGGTACACATGGAAACGGGTGTGGACGATGGAGGATGAGACAGTGGTGGAACGAAAGTCATTGGTTGATAATGTTTGTGTGGATGAACGAATGAAGAAATATGTGATGGATGCTAGGGTGTATAGGGGTATTGGAGGGGGTCTGTCTGATCATTATGTAGTGGTAGCTAAGCTTAGGATACAAAAGAAGTGGGTGAGGAGAGCTGGAGGGAGGCGAGAGGAGGGTGGAATGGTGAGGAGGGTGGAGAGGTTGCAGGAGGAGGAAGTCAGGGAGGAGTACAGGAGAGCAGTGGAAAGACGACTAGGTGGGTTCGACCTGGAAGTTATGGAGGAAGTGGAGGAGATGAGCAAGGTGTTTAAGGATGAGATCTGTGCAGCATGTGAGGAGGTGTGTGGAGTGAGGAGAAGAGGGAGGGGAGTGAAAGGTACAGCATGGTGGACAGAAGAGGTAAGACTAGCTGTGGAAAAAAAGAAGAAACCATATAGAGAGTGGTTGGGTAGTAGAGGGAATGAAGATTTCGAGAGACAGAAACGAGCGAGGTACGTGGAGAGTAAGAGGGTGTTGAAGAGAGTAGTGAAGGAAAGTAAGAGCAGAGTAGATGAGGAATTTGGAAGGAATCTGAGTGTAAAATGGAGGGAGAGTAAGAAACTATTCTGGAGAGAAGTCAAGAAAGTTAGGGAAGGTAGCAAGGAAAACAGTAAGGGTGTGAAAGATAAGAATGGGAGAATGCTAGCCGAGAAGCAAGAGAGAGTCGAAATATGGAGGGAGTACTTCAATGAGTTGCTAAATGTAAGGAATGAAGAGCCAGCAAACATAACTGGATATGGTATGGGAGGGAGAAGAGGAGAAGTAGTGGAGGAGGAGGTGGGGATCAGGAGGTCAGAAGTGTGGGAAGCCATGAAAAGAGTGAAGTTGGGGAAAGCACCAGGAACAGATGGAGTGTGTGGGGAAATGTTGAGGTATGGTGGTGAGATAGTGATCGAATGGGTATGGACAATGTGCAACTAGCATGGGAGAAGGGGAGTGCACCCAATGACTGGAAGACTGGCATAATAGTCCCCCTATATAAGGGCAAAGGGGAAAGAGGAGTGTGTGGTTACCACTGAGGAATATGTCTTCTAAGCATAATAGGGAAGGTATACAGTAGGGTAGTGATTGAGAGAGTGAGAGTGAGAACGGAGAAATGGATAGGCGACGAGCAGGGAGGTTTTAGGAAGGGAAGAGGATGTGTAGATCAGATTGTTACCATGAATTGTGTTGTGGAGAAATATCTGGAGAAGAAACAAAAGGTGTATGTTGCCTTTATGGACTTGGAGAAGGCCAATGACAGAGTGGATAGAGAAGGTTTGTGGAAAGTACTTAGAATATACAGAGTAGATGGCAAGTTGCTGAAAGCAGTGAAGAGCATGTATGAGGGTGCAAAGGCGGCAGTATGTGTGGAGAGTGAGCAGAGCGAGTTCTTTGACCTGAATGTTGGTTTGAAACAGGGGTGTATGATGTCCCTGTGGTTGTTTACTGTATATATGTATGGAGTCATGAAAGAAATACTATCAAGAGCAGTGGATGTTGGTGTATCACTGAAAAGGGAGGGAATTGAGTGGAAGCTACCTATACTGCTGTTTGCAGATGATACAGTTCTGATGAGTGATAATGAATGGGAGTTGCAGGGTCTGGTAAATGAGTTTGGAACAGTGTGTGAAAAACGGAATTTGAAGGTAAATGCAGGGAAGAGCAAGGTTATGGTCTTCGAAATGGGTGAAGTCACAGAGTGTGAGGTGAACCTGAACGGTCAGGCTATGGAGATCGTCAACTTTTTTAAGTATCTGGGCAGTGTGTTGAGTAAAGATGGGACTATGGATGAAGAAGTGCGGGAGAGGGTACAACAGGGGAAGAGGGTTCTAGGAACGCTGAAAGCAGTAACAAGAAATAGGGTGGTCAGTATGGAAGTGAAGAAGTCCTTGCATGACAGTGTGGTAATCCCGACACTGACTTACGGAAGCGAAGCATGGACGTTGGTTGAGAGACTCAGAGCAAGAGTGAGAGCAGTGGAAATGAATTACTTAAGAAGTGCGTTCGGAGTTACATGGAGGGATAGACAGACTAATGAGGAAGTAGGAAGGAGGTGTGGTGTGGAGGTAGATGTGCTGGAGAGTGTGAAAATGAACAACTTGAGATGGTTCAGCCATATGGAACATATGGAGAGTGAGAAAATTACTAAGAGGGTGTACGAGAGCGAGGTGGAGGGACAGAGAGGGAGAGGTAGACCGAATGAGAGGTGGAAGGATGGAGTGAGGAAGTATATGAACGAAGGCTGTGCTGGTTGGGGGGAGGGGCATCGACTGACTGGGGACAGAGGTGCATGGGGGTGGTTCGTTCGTGGCCACCCCTTCGGGGATCACGGCGTCAGGCAATAGATAGATAGATAGATGAAGACAAAAACATGTAGATATATATATATATATATATATATATATTAATTTAATTCAAACTAGGCTATTGTAGGTTGTCTTTTAGAACTAAGCACTCAGATCCTTACATTTTGTTTCCATAAGAAATAGGGAACACCCTTCCCTCAAGATTGGGAATGCGGTTGAAGGATCGAGATAAAATTAATGATAATGAATGTGGAAGTGAGCAAGAGTGATGAGCTATAGTAAATCTCAGGGACCAGAGGGAAGAAATGTTTTGGATTAGTGGAAACGCGAAAATGAAGACTCTGGAACGAGGAATTAATGATTGAAAGAAATACACAAAATCTATAATGGGTATATCCTATGGAGCAATTTAAAAAAGTAAATGTTGAACAATTTAATAAGGCAAAACACAATTAAGTGTATGAAATTAAACAGTATATTTCAAGGATATATTAAGATAACTTCTTATTGTAACCTTTTCAAGATCCAATACGCATTTCGTTTTTGTTTTTGTTTCGGCTATTATTAGACAATATTATTCAGATTAGGAAGCGTATATGGATATCAGAGGGTTAATTGATATAGGAATTACCCTTATAACTCCCACACATCCTTCTGAAACCGTTATTAATCGTCTAATGTTAGTAAGAATAAACTGCCAAAATGCGCACGATCTTCAAAGGGTTAATTACAATGTGATGTTATGTCTATTTCTCTCCTTCGCCTCGTCCCTCCCTCCAGCTAGCCCAACAATCTTATCTTCCTCCTCTTATACCAGCCTGTTTATATTGGCTGAAAGAAACAACATCGTATTTTCTTCATAAACATCAGTCTAACTTCTGCCAGCCACTTACCCAGCAATTAAGGAGAGTCAAAAGCTCTTAAAGCCTTTGTGGCTGGCTCGCTCACTGTGATAACCTGGACGTGGTGAATGCTAAAACACAATATTACTAAAAAGTGTAATATTGGAGCTAGTCATAACGTAGATAATTATATCATTAGTTATAGAAAATAGGACTTCAGAGGCTATCAACCCATCTGGATTAGTGAGCCAGCACACTGTTTAGTCAACAATATTGTCAAGACAGGAGGCTCTTTTTGAGAACTCCAGTCCCTTGATTATATATATTATTTGATTTGAACACATATTGGAAAGAGCTGCCACAACACAGATGCTGACAGAAAAAGTCCGGTCTAAGCGTACGTTGACTCTCCTAATCAACCAGTTCAGTACCAGTGCCGTCTTGTATTTTTTTGTAGCAATATGTAGACGATTTTGTGTAGTTTGAGAAGGATCTGTGGTAGTAAAAAGGGTTAAATGAGATAGTTCGAAGTTTGTTAATTGCTGGAGGTACTTTTAAAACTGAATACAATCGTCTAATAGTAGCCATTATATAGTTAGAAAGACGTCGCCGGTACAGAAGGGGTTAACATTTATTTGTCCGCCAAAGGTATTGTCTATTACGCTCTTCCATTATAATAATCTAAAGCTAATACAATGCAAATGCCGATAATTAATAATCATTCTTGTAGAGCAATGACCTACAACGTTATATTTATATATTGTTTAGAAAGGTTAAGTGAAGGCAGATCGGGGGCAACAAAAATTAATATCTAATGATAATATTGGACACGTTGGGAGAGAGGTATCCTGACCAGGATTCGAACACACTCACTCCAGGTATATTTGGGAGAGTTGGGCACCGTAACTACTCGGCCACTGGTTCATGGCCGAGTGGTTACGATGCCCAACTCTTCCACATATACCTGGAGTAAGTTGGTTCGAATTCTGGTGAGGATACCTCTCTCCCAACAGAAATGAAGCCATTATATTCCTGGAACTAAAGTATGATAACAATATATTTCAGTTGTACTGAAATTAACGATATTGAGTCATGCTATAAAACTATTTGTGAGCTAATTTGTGTTGCATGTATTCTCAGATGTTGAAAGTTTCAGTGACATCTAGGACAATTAGGCTCGGAATATATATTATCTATATAATATATGATAACGAATAGTACTTAATAGCCAACGCTGAATCATGGAAGTTCCTATCTTGTTTAACCATATTATTTGAAAATAAAACTAATTATCTCTCTCTCTCTCTCTCTATCTCACTCTCTCTCCCGTCCACCACATATAATGGCCCTATATACGTGATAATGGTGAAGGCAGTCATGTTGATGGACCAATTGATATTATTGAACCAATGGACCAAGAATTATGAGGTCAGAGGCTACAGCTGGGACAGTTAATTAAGGGGGGTTTACAAAAACGCTCTTTTCGGCAATTATTTAAAAATTCAAGTATAAAAGAGTATCAATTATAACGATAGCACTTGAGCTTATTACAATAATCTACTGTCCATTAAATTGTCGAAACCAATTTATAATAATTTCAAAATGCAAACAGAACAACAAATAATACCGTTGCTATTCCTAAATAATTGTCAGAAAAGTTGTTTAAGTGAACTTAAGAGAAAACGCACAAACACCAATTCCAACAATTTTTGGTTGGTAACTTCGTTAAGATAACATTTCGAAGAATGTTTGCATAAATATCACCAACTAGAGTAAAGATAAATTGTATTGGGAGTCAGTCAATATTGCATTAAAACGTTATTAATGTATTTATCAATTTAGCTATTTAATACACAATGCGAGTAACACACACAAGACTATGTTACATATGTGGCCATGAACACTTGAACACCTCCAAATAATACAATCAAGGAGACATTTTTAAACAAATAAAGGATCACATTATAATTGTGGCCAAGCTATGTTCTTAATATTTCGCCTGGACATTATAACTGCGCATCCAAAACTTGCTCAGAAATTCCTGTCCAAGAGAATACATTGAATTATTTATTGCAGAATGAGTTGCAAATACATCAACTTCAGCGTATTTGTATAATTAGCATAATTCCGGCTGCCTACTAATTGCCCGAACGGAGAACATATGGTATATTATGTTGGTTAATTACTAAAATGAAATATGTGTTTGATGCAAATTAGTCAAGGATATGCGAACACTAATACTCACTATTCAGGAAAATCTATAAGTGATTACGACTTTATATAAACTGATTTGGGTATTCTTATCAGGAGCGACATAATATTTTACGGTGGTTGATTACGTATAAAGAAGAAAACTCAAAACTTGTTATTTTATACCTAGACACAGTTTCAATATAGCGATCACGAAAGATCTATTGAAATATTGATAACGCTAAATATGTTTTACAATGTGACTTACAAACCATGTTTTAACTATTAAGTGAAAACATGCAATCCTAGCTGGACTCTTGAATGGGTGATATTCAACAGTCGTATGTGAGATATTTGTTCCTGTTTGAATATTTGATCTGCCTAGAACAAACCTACCGCAAAATATTGATGTGTCGGTAGGTAAAGCGAAGGGTAGACCGCTTTTTCACACCTGACAATGAATGAACTGCAATGCACATTGTGTTTATATAATATAGTATCTACCCTGGAGTCTTTGAGATACTAACTATTTGTTGTATTTCCTTGTCACTCACTCGCCTGTTCCTCTTCATAACTTTTGTGACCTTTCCCCGCTCCTTACGTGTTGGTTCCAGGAGGTGGTGCGGCAGGTTCCGGGTCTCTTACAAGAATTGTCAACGACGAAGAAATTAGACACGACTAGATTATGTTTTGGAGGTGTGTGTGTGTGTGTGTGTTATTCATTACTAAGATCAAAAAGAAGAGACACCCATATATATTTACAGAGGGCTTTGAATGTTTGAATGAGTGTGTGTATGTACGCATGTATGTGTACATTTCTAAAGCAGAACTCGAATTGCTGCATTGAATAAATAATCTTATGAGAACTATAAGCAGATCTCCTGACTCAACGGAGGCATTGATAACAGAGGAATAGAAGCACTGACACGAAAGGGAATCAAAAGAGTTTTGGAGGGAAACAGTGACGTGCAGGGCCCGAGCTTGGGGAAATAAAACTGGATTTGAGAGACGAGAACAATTTATGATAATCCGGGTGAGAGTCATATATATATATATAAACTATTTTCAAAATTTTGGTCCTATGTGTATGAAGGAGCCAAAAGGCAGGTTGCCTTTCCGAGTGTCTCTCCCCAAGTCAAAAGGGTGAGAGATCCAAATTCGAGGGACGTTCGAGTCAAGATGCCTGGACACACGAAGTTTAAAGCATTAAAAGTCATAGGACGAAGGAAAGGTTGATTTAGGAATCTGGTATTTGCCCCTAGATTCTTTACACACTCATCCTAGGAAATGTTAGTTAAACTTAATAGCCCTCTACTTCCAAATACCAGCACTTAGCACCAAGGTAATAGTTGATGTCTTTTGCGTAGATGTGTTGCTCATGGTTTGGGCTGCTACTTTTAATTAAAGTGTATATATACTGTATAATTTTGTATAGCACTCTATATGTTGATTGGGCGTGCAAGGCTCACGGTGGTGGCTGCGAAGGATTTATATTTTGTTTGCACGGCCATTGTGAATAACTATAAGATAAAGTAGTCATTATGAAGATAAAAGAAGAAGAAAATGAACATGAAGTGTCATACAAAATAGTAATGATATAAGAAAATAGAGACAAACTGTTTACTATGCGATACCAACAATAGTTTACATATAGACAGCTCGACAGATAGAGAAGATTAGTAGAAAGATAGTATAACTATAGTAGGAATATAATTACATGGAAATATTATGCCACAATCATAAAGAAAATTATGAAGCGACGGTCAAAACATAATATGAAGAGTAAGAGAGAACATGAACACAAGAAGAAGCATACAAGAAAAGAGAAAGGCAAACAAATAGTAAGCAGAGAAAATATGAAAATGTGTGAACTTGAAGACAGACACATACAACAGAAAGAAAGAGCCTGGACAAAGAACCAAGAGAGGAGAGTAAGCGAGCAGGAGAGAGTGAGATGGTAAGATAAAGAGTGATGAGAGAATGCACTAAAGAATAAGAGAGAGAGTGTGAAGAGATAATGTACTAAAGAATAACAGAGATAGTGTGAAGAGAGAAAGTACTAATGAATAACAGACAGAGAGTGTGAAGAGAGAATTTACTAAAAAATAACAGAGAGAGTGTGAAGAGATAATGTACTAAAGAATAACAGAGATAGTGTGAAGAGAGAAAGTACTAAAGAATAACAGACAGAGAATGTGAAGAGAGAATTTACTAAAAAATAACAGAGAGAGTGTGAAGAGATAATGTACTAAAGAATAACAGAGATAGTGTGAAGAGAGAAAGTACTAAAGAATAACAGTGTGAAGAGAGAATGCACTAAAGAATAACAGAGAGAGTGTGAAGAGAAAAGCAGGGGAAGACATGGTAGAGTAAGAGGTAATGTGAACAGAGAAACAGGGGAAGAATAGGAGGGCAAGATAAAGTGTGTACGGAAAAGCAGGGAACTACAAAAGAACATAGATTAACAAGGATATGAACAAAATAGCAAACACAGACACATAAACCAAGTGTGAAGAGATAATCAAGAAAGAACGAGAGATGCAGCAGTAAAATAATAGCGATTATGTGAAGAGAGAAGCAGGAGAAACAATATGAGAATACAATCAAATCTGAAAAAAAATCAGAATAATAACCGAGAGAGTATGTGTGAAGGTGTTGTCTGTGCCACTCAACCTCAGCTGTCAGGGGAGAGAGGTGCTCGGGAAATATATTATAATTCTGGTCTGCTCCTCTGTACTATGTTTTCCACTCCCACCTTCACTTATGCTTTATCTCATATATCATAGCATGAAACACGTACACCAGTACATGTAAATAAATATATCTATCTAGCTATCAATTGAATTGATATCCACTATATTAATATCAGTCTGTGGCTTCCTAATTGATTGTATTGTACTTGTGTTATCTACTTACACAGGTCTGTTGCCTGTCAAAGAATCTAGTCACCTACTTGTGTTTCAATATAATGTTTAACCTTTGCATAGGTGTATCTGTCAATTATATATATTTAGTTGTGTCTGTGTACTAATCTAAATATTTTCTGCAATCAATAATTTTTTTAATCAATACATAGGTGGTATAAAACAAGAAAAACACTTTCAATACGATTGTGTCGTTACAGTCATAATATTCTGATAATTTATGAGACCTTTTCATTCAGCTTACAAACTCAAAAGTTCACTAATCCATACGCACTACTCACTCTCACTCTCTCTCTCTCTCTCTCTCTCTCTCTCTCTCTCTCTCTCTCTCTCTCTCTCTCTCTCTCTCTCTCTCTCACACACACACACACACACACGTCCCATCTGGGGTTGGCAAAAATGGTACAAGGCGAGATGGGTATCATATGGTTCACCTAAGCTGATGGCTACCTAAGCCTTCGGGCGAGACGGTACCATCTATAGTGAGAATGGTACCATACAGATCCACCCTAAGCCTTCGTTTCCGATGTCGCCAATTGGCTAAATACACACTACACACACATCCACAGCCATTCCAACAGTACATAAAACACTTAACATGCATTTCACGCAATACATTCCCAGTTAAGGAGGCGCGATAATAATGAGCTTAGCTCGCATTGCGTGGATTCCCCTTGACGAACAAGTAACTGAGTAACTGAGTAACTGAGAACTGAGTAACATGCACGTGAAGAATGATAACCTTGTGATTGCTCAAACTGTACCTTCAACATTTACGAAGGCAAAAGTATTAAATGTCTGAGGCAACTCGGAGAAAAACAAAACAAAAGATGAAAACACTAATTAAGGAGAAACGAGATAAGTAAAGCTGGATAAAAGCCAAAGCAATGAGACAATTATATATGCTATTAAGAGACGCTTATATGGAATATATAAAGACGTATAACAACTAACTACGAGAGAAACATGAGAGTTCTGAAACATGTGGGAAGGGTATTGCCTATCCCATATCATACCAAGTACGATGACAGGTTTATATATGCTATGAAGAGACGCTTATATGGAATATATAAAGACGTATAACAACTAACTACGAGAGAAACATGTGAGTTCTGAAACATGTGGGAAGGGTGTTGCCTATCCCATATCATACCAAGTACGATGACAGGTTTATATTTAGTTCTCTCTTAAAAGAAACATGTTAAGCTTAGAAAAGACCTTAGAGACGAAGAATGAAGATAAATGATACTCGTTTGTCTTCATTACTTGAGGTCATTTTTAAAGTGACCACACTCGTCTGATGCTACCAAGAACAATATGACAATAACACCATCGTATTATCGGGGTTATGGCCAAATTATCAATTACGCAGAGGTTTTGTCTGGACCCCCCCCCCCCCCCTTTCGACCCATTTTTGTTTTTCAATTTAAGACTTTTCGTGCCATTTTGGAGTCGATTCCTTCTTGGCCAGCGACAGCGAGCTGCGTTTCGAAGGCTTAGGCCTTCAACCTGAGCATTTTTCTACCGAAATATATACAAATTTATCTCGAATGAGAGACTCAGACCAAGAGTGAGAGCAGTGGAAATGAATTACTTAAGGAGTGCGTGCGGAGTTACATGGAGGGATAGACAGACTAATGAGGAAGTAAGAAGGAGGTGTGGTGTGGAGGTAGATGTGCTGGAAAGTGTGAAAAGGAACAACTTGAGATGGTTCGGCCATATGGATCGTATGGAAAGCGAGAGAATGACTAAGAGGGTGTCCGAGAGCGAGGTGGAGGGACAGAGAGGGAGAGGTAGACCGAATATGAGGTGGAAGGATGGAGTGAGGAAGTACATGAACGAGGGCGGTGCTGGTTGGGGGGAGGGGCGTCGACTGACTGGGGACAGAGGTGCATGGGGGCGGTTGGTTCGTGGCCACACCTTCGGGGATCACGGCGTCAGGCAATAGATAGATAGATAGATAGATCTCGAATGGGCCTTGAGAGTGTTTTTTAAGCTTACTGGAGGTCTAGCGAGTATGCTAATAACCTCTCCTTAATGAACTAACTGTTGATATGTCGTGTTAATGGTTTCGTTTTGCACTGATGCGAAATTAGTGAGACATGTATCATACTTCTGGGCCTATTGCATTTTATTAACTCTTACAAAGCAAATTTACATTTCATATTTATATTTCCGGCGATTAAAGAATTGCAAATTATGTAAAGGCAATTATGCATATTTTTGCAAGGTGAGTATTTTCTTAATCTCATTTTTATTAATTTCACTCCACACACCAAACACCTCCCAACGAAATGAATGAAAACATATATGATCTTAAAATATGTTCTTCCTTTTCTTGTTATAATTCAGAACACCCTCTCCCCTTTGCTTAATAAGTCAACCTTTTTCGTTCGATGACACTAGATATATAGTATATGTTCTGGGTATGTGTATATAGACGAAATTTAGGAGCATAACATAAACCTATACGATGCAGATGGTTAATTGAGGTAATCTTTACCCTTTTCACTCCCACAGGTTCTAGCTAAGCTCAATGAAACCATATGATGATAACTACAATAAAAGTATATGTATGCTACCGTAATGAAGGTTGAGAATTACTAGTGATTGATGATGACGCTGAGCTAGTGTTTTGATCATAATATATGTTTCAATTGGTAATTGCAAAACGTTAACATTGAATCAGATTTATTTCTCTAAAGCTTTAGTAGAAACTTGGATTTAAGCTGATCATTCCTTAACTTTTTAGTACAGGTAATAATATATTAGTCTATAATAATCAATGTAATAAGGTTGCCATTATACGTGTCCCCAGTAAGTGATGATAAGAATGAACCTGTAAATACGAGAGTGGAGGAGAGGTAGTACTTCAAAATACCATTAGTTGTTTAGTAATTGCTTGCATCTCTACCTAGCATTTTTTTAGTTTTCTATACTCCAACTACTCCCTCTCGGGCATAGGCTGATAGCCTTTACACTCTACCGCTGAACACGGTGAGGCCCGTGAGGTCTTCCTCCAGTCTAGGGAGTGAGAGTGAGACATGCGAAGCTTCACGGCTCGAAGCAATTCCATCTCTGAAGCTGTTCCGCCTCTGTGCTTCACAGTCTCATCCCCCAGGCTCGGACCCTCACTCTAAGAACGCCACCTATTGAGAAATTCACTCACTAGGCATTGCCCCCCTGTAGCATATGGGAATATTCATACAATGCTATTTAATCAGGGAACAATGAGGGTATTTATTTGGCATTTCGGCGTGCTGTGGTAATGCACTGATACTAGGTACAGCACAAATGCCATCCCAATAATATCTTCCCATTGACATATTGGGATTCGAACCCGGGTCCATTGGATTACCAGTCCAGTGGCAAGACCACTTCGCCACACCTCCCCTTATATGTACAGTATACTCTATTTGCATGCACTTTTCTTTACGCTACTATTATTCTCATCTGTCGATCCTCTCCCTAACCAACTTGTATTTTCTTCAATTGTGTTCATTTAAATAATATTCTTACTTTTGTATTTATTATTTAACATTATATACTTATTTTGACTTAAATTACCGGCAACTGATCAATCTCAAATTCCAGAATATATTTTATAGCTCATACTTTCTTATTATTTGTCTCAGTTTGCTCTACTTATGACATAGCAAATGGCATATCCATCCCCATTCACTCATATGCTGACGACTCATTACATTACACTATTCAACTAGCCTTCTACAAAAAAATGCACAGCAGGAACTCCAAAACTCACGTTAGGAGTCCATACAACACCTATCTTCTGATCTCTCTACTATCTCTGATTGGGAAAGAGAACATTTTGTTACTTTCAATTATTCCAAAACTCAATTTCTCCATCTGTCTACTCTTCGCCCCCTTCCAAAAAACTATGACCTACGTACTCTTCAACAACATACAAATCAATCTCTTCTCTTAATATTCTTGGTGTCTCTTTCTTTCTGATCTCTTTTGGAAAGATCATATTACCACTTTTTCTAAAACAGCTTCCCAGAAGCTGGGTGTGCTCAACTGCCTCTAGGGGTTATTTACTCCTGCGCAGCTTCTTGCGCTGTACAGGGGCACTGTATGTTCATGTATTGAGTATTTTTCACACGTGTGTGTAGGCTCCTCTCACACAGCACTTCTAAACAAAGTAGAAAAGAGAGCCTTCCGTCTCATTAACTGACGTCCACTCACCAATTTTCTGCAGTATCTCTCTCTTCGCCGCAATGTTGCATCTCTCTCACTATTCTACCGCTAGTACAATAATCAGTGTTCCTCAGAGCTCTCTAGTGTATATTACCCACTCTTCGTAGAGCACATAGCAACCGTCTTGCAACACAATCCCACTCCTACTCTGTGCAACTCTCCAACCCAAGAGTGAAACGTTATTCTCAAGCTTTCTTCTATTCAACAGCTGAGCTCTGGAACTGTCTCCCAGAATCAGTCTTTCCCTCTTCTTATGACTTAAATTTCTTCAAACTCCGTGTGTCCTGGTATTTTGGCTCGAACGTTCCTTGATTTTGGCCCTGTTACTCTTTCAACTCTGGGGGAGTCACTCGCCACAGGCAATTTTGCTTTTTGTCTCCCTCACTCACATAACAAAAAACTAAGAAAATCCTTATATTGGTTCTATAATTTTACCAGCAAGTGATCAGTTTCCACTTCAGTTCCTGTACAGTTAACCCTCCAGCCCCGGGGGCTATAGCTCGCGACTGTGCTGCGGTACCGGGTGTTTTGACGATCTTTGGGCTATGTTAACTACTCTGTAAGTCAATGAATATGGCATGTAATGTTGTGAATAAAAAAGAATAATGTTCCACAAACCTTCCTCTGTCGAATGGCGTTGAGTAGAGGTCTCTAGCCCCTCTGGTTGCATAATGGTGAGCGCGGGAAGACGAGTGCTTTTCGGCGGCAAATTCTTCCCGCGTTCGGACGCGTCGCCCCGGCCATGGCTACGACGCACCTAGCCGCTCGTCGCGCCAAAGTATTTATCTCCCTTAGACGATTTTAGTGTTTGATATTGAGAATGTGATGTTTATTTGATATTTTTATAGTTATTTTGAGGCCAATTATATAAAATATGTTTATTAGGGTATCACTGTCACTGATATTGCTAATTTTCACTCGATACCGTTCATTTTATTAGTAATTGAGGTAGCTTATTGTTGTATTAGGCACTGATTATTCGTTATCACAGGTGTTTATTATACTTTGACCATCAAATATTAGGTCTTGTGTCTCTTTCACTTTGACAAATATGCTTTAGAGAGTGTCACTGTCACTGATAATGCTCATTTTCACTCGATACCGTACATTTTATTAGTAATTGAGGTAGGTTATAGTTGTATTAGGCACTGATTATTCGTTATCACAGGTGTTTATTATACTTTGGCCATCAAATATTAGGTCTTGTGTCACTTTCACTTTGACAAATATGCTTTAGAGAGTGTCACTGTCACTGATAATGCTCATTTTCACTCGATACCGTACATTTTATTAGTAATTGAGGTAGGTTATTGTTGTATTAGGCACTGATTATTCGTTATCACAGGTGTTTATTATACTTTGGCCATCAAATATTAGGTCTTGTGTCACTTTCACTTTGACAATATGCTTTAGAGAGTGTCACTGTCACTGATAATGCTCATTTTCACTCGATACCGTACATTTTATTAGTAATTGAGGTAGGTTATTGTTGTATTAGGCACTGATTATTCGTTATCACAGGTGTTTATTATACTTTGGCCATCAAATATTAGGTCTTGTGTCACTTTCACTTAGTTATATGATTTGTAAACGTTTTATATACAATTTATTGTGTCTTTTTTCACTGATTTATATATGTCTATAGGTTCTAATCATATGAATGTCACTTGGTATATACATATGTGTCACTTTCACATATTATTATGGTGTAATTGTATTTGTATCAATTTTATCATAATACATGACTTTTGTATTACAATAAATTGGTTTTCTTCCACTTTTTGCCTATATATAATTATAGTGTACATATTGTCATTTTATTTGGCAATTTCAGTATGATTATTAGAACTCCAGCTTGGAGTGGTAATCAAAGAAGCACTCTAAAGCACAGAGTGCCACCTTGCACTCCACACACTCCATGGTTGACTTTTTACCTGACCTCGGCCTCACCCTGCTGTTGTAGCAGACATGGCACCGCTTCTGCTGCGTTCTTCCTGATTCATTCTGAGGCAGGGAACCAAGCCTGTGCCTAATCAAGTATTGAGCACACTGCAAGCGGTCAATAACGGCGGGCCCAGGATGTGCCACTGCCCTCTGTGGCGTAGCATACTTCTCCAGGAGCTCCGTCAACACCTGCTTTTGGAACCTCCGCAGGCTATTGAACTTCATGGGTGTGTTCACATTCCGAAGCTTGTATATATTGTAGGCATTCAGAACTGACATGTCCACCATATGCAGAAAGAACTTTTTGTACCATCTACACGAGGTACGCAGGCAGTCAATGAAGCCTATCTGCATGTCGGACTTGTCCACCAGCCTCATTTTGATGTTGTAGTCCAGGACAGCATCAGGCTTGGTCACCCTGGCCTGGGTGCGGCGATCCACCTTGCCAGTCTCCACCATTTCCCCCTTGTGGATGGTGGTCAGGAGGTTGACCTTCCGCTGGTCGTGCCAGTGGATAGCCAGAATGGGCCCCGACTTCTTCTTGAACACATCACCTTTTTTGGTCTATGGAGGGAAAGGTGGCATGCCCTTCCTTTTCCCTCGTACTGTGCCTACAGTCCCCGTCTTGCGCTCATGCAGGTACTGTGAGAGAGTGGGGGACGTGTAATAATTGTCCGTGTAGAGGACGTGATTCTTATGAAAGTAGCGGTCCATCATGGCTTGCACCACTGCTCCGCCAAAGCCAATGAGGGGGTCCACAAGCAAGTCCCCTTCCTTCCCGCTGTAGACCAGGAAGTCCAGGACATAGCCAGTTTGGCAGTCGCACAGCACAAAGAATTTTATGCCAAAGCGATTTCTTTTTGAGGGGATGTACTGCCGGAAGCTGAGTTTTCCCCGGAACAGCACAAGAGACTCGTCAATGACGACCTTGCGGAAGGGCTTGAAGTAGGAGGTGAAGCGTTCTCGCATCATCTCGTACAACGTCCTAATCTTCCACAGCTTGCACCGAGGTGGACGTCGGTGTTGGTGACAAGATGGAGCGCTGCGAGGATATCAAGGTACCGGTCGCGAGACATATATTTCCCGAAGGCAGGGGTGGATATCAGATCATTGGTGATCCAATAGTCAGGCAACCTATGCTTCTTGACATGAGGCATTAGCATGGTGAGTGCCAGGAACACCATGAACTCTTTATGAGTCACTGGGGTCCACTGCCTCATGTGGCCCTTGGTCACCTTGCCCAAAAAGTGGACCTGGAATTGGTGCTGCTTATTTGTCTCTTTGACAACATAGCCTACCACCTCCTCATCAAAGAAGGCCTCAAATAGTTCGTGTGGTGGAGCATTGGGGCCTGCAGGAAAATTGGGGGTAATGCCTGAACCCTCCAGTACCTCATCAAAATCTGGCACATCAGGGTTGTATCCATCCCCATCAACTACGTCTTGCCACTGAAAAACTTAGAATGGGTCTTGTCTACGCTGACGAGGAGCTCCAGCTGGTGGCCCAGCACGCCCACGGCCAACTCGGGAGGCGCGCGCCCTAGGGCGGCGAGGGCGTCGGCCAGGGCGGCGGCCAGCACGACGGGCAGCACAACGCCGGGCCAAGCGGATGGGTCGAGGGTCGTCGATGTCCATATAGTCATCGTCAGAGTGGTCATCTTGCCCTGACGGTGGACCTATGTAATCATGGCCAGAGTCTTCAGAGAGGTGCCCTTCATCATCAGTGGCCCCCACATAATCTGGTGGGGAACCAGTGATGCGTGGGCGGCGTGCGGGTGGGCGAGGTGGGGAAGGAGTGGCAGGTGAGGCTGTGTCCCCCCGAGGTCCTGGGCTCCTTAGCCTGCGACGAGTGACAGAAAGCAATGTTTCACTGTCACTAGGTCCAGGTATTTTTTTTTTCTTTTTTTTTTTCTATGTGATTGAGGGAGGCAAAAGGCATAACTGCCTATAGCGAGTGCCTCCCCCATAGTTGAAAGAGTGACAGGGCCAAAATCAAGGGACGTTCGAGCCAAAATGCCTGGACACACGGAGTTTGAAGCAATTTAAGTCATAGGAAGAGGGAAAGACTGATTCTGGGAGAGAGTTCCAGAGCTCAGATGTTGAGTAGAAGAAAGTTTGAGAGTAACGTTTCACTCTTGGGTTGGAGAGTTGCACAGAGTAGGGGTGGGATTGAGTTGCAAGACGGGTACCACGTGCCCTACGTAAAGGAGGTGGTATGCACTGGGATAGCTCTGAGGAACACTGATTATTATAGTAGCGATAGAATAGCGAGAGAGATGCAACATTGCGGCGGAGAGAGAGAGATTGCAGAGAGTTGGTGAGTGGACGGGAGTTAATGATATGAAAGGCCTTCCTATCAACTTTGTCTAGGAGAGCGGTGTGAGAGGATCCTCCCCACACATGTGAACAATACTCAATACAAGGGCGCACTATGCCCCTGTACAGAGCAAGAAGCTGTGCAGGGGAAAAGAACCCCCTAAGGCGGTTGAGCACACCCAGCTTCTGGGAGGCTGCCTTAGCAAGACTGGTAATATGGTCCTTCCAAATGAGAGCAGAAGAAAAAGAGACACCAAGAATATTGAGAGAAGATGAAGGGTTGATTTTTGTATTGTTGAAGAATAAGGGATAGTCCGCTGGGAGATCCTGACGGGTAGATAGATGGAGAAATTGGGTTTTGGAAGCATTAAAGTTAACAAGGTTTTTCTCTGCCCCAATTGGAAATAGTATTTAGATCAGAATTTAAGAGTTCTATGGCTTCATTACGTTTGTCGTTGAGGGATTGCTGGCTGGGCGTTCTGAAAAACTAATGGAGTAGTGTAAGGCTGAGTCGTCTGCATATGAATGGATGGGAATTAAGGTACAGTTAAGGAGATCATTTATAAAAATTAGAAAGAGAATAGGACATAGGACAGAGCCCTGAGGAACACCGGAGTTTATAGGGTGAGGAAGTGAACAATGGCCGTCCACAACCGCGGCTATGGAACGGCCGGAAAGGAAATTAGAGACAAAGGCACAGATGAAGGGATAGAAACCGAAGGAGGCTAGTTTAGAAATTAAAGATTTATGCCAGACTCTATCGAAGGCTTTCGATATGTCTAGTGCAATAGAAAAAGTCTCACCGAAGTCCCGAAAGGAGGATGACCAAGAGTTAGTAAGATATGAAAGAAGATCACCAGTAGAGCGACCCTTAAGGAAGCCATACTGGCGGTCTGGGAGCAGATTATGAGAAGAGAAATGCTTAAGAAATTTGGAAGCAAGAATAGTTTCAAAAAGTTTAGGAAGACAAGAGATAAGAGCAATTGGACGTAGTTGGAGGGTTGAGAGCGGTCACCCTTCTTTGGGACAGGTGAATGTGAGCAAACTTCCAGCATGAAGGGAAGACGTTAGAGGATAGACAGAGACGAAAGAGTTTGCCTAGGCAGGGAGTCAGCACGGAAGCACAGTTTTTGAGAACAACAGGAGGAACACCGTCCGGACTGTACGCCTTATTAGTGTTAAGCCCAGAGAGGGTAGAAAGTACATCTTTAGAAGAGATTAGGATATTAGGCATAAGTAAGAGAGAGGAGGGCGGAGAGGGAGGAATAGCACCGGAATCATCCAAGGTGGAGATTCTAGCAAAAGTTTGGTGATGCGCGTTCAAAGACTTCTTCAGGAAGATATGTTGAAGGCGGGAGAGGTGGGGAGGACCGTGGGGAAAGTTGCGGGGACGTATGGCTGGGGCCGGCAGGGGTGGACGCCGCGGGAGCCTCGAACAAAACTCTGTTACTTTTCTTAATTTTTTTGGTATATTTCCTGCCTTTCCCCTTTTCGGCAGCAGTATGTCTCCTGTCGGGGGACCTAGGAGGCAAATAGGCCGAAAGTGGGGGGACCTCAACCCTTGGCAGTGGTGGGGGTGGTGGGGAAGAATGCGGGGCATCCGGGTCATCTTGGGTGGCGTGGGTAGATAAGGGAGACAATGGCGGACAAGAAGGGTCACCACGCTCACCCTCACTCACAGCCTCATCCTCACCAAGTATTTTTGATTGTTCCCTAGCTTCCGCGGCCGCCTTCTCAAGTATTTTCTGCTTATACAAGTGTAGCTTGAAAGGCGATTTACCTGGGGAAGGGCTTGGCGTCGTGTCACTTATGCGAAATTTGGTGAGTGACCTTGAACTCTCCCACTCACTCACTCTCTCAAGTTCACTGTCTTTAGGTAAACCAGCTTCCTCAACAACTGGTACATCACCTTCATCACTCTCATCACTGTCATGTTTCTCGTCTCTCGCAAATCCCAGGAATTGCTTTTCTTTCTCACTCTCATGGCCATAATCACTCGACTTATAATTACTGGAGTCGTCACTGACTATATCATCAACAATATACTTGGCATCAGCATGCTCATATAGTCTCAATGTCGTCTCAATACCTCCGGGAGATAACACATTTAGGCGATGGCGTCGGGGTAAGGCGCGACGAACTAGCAAGGGCGTCTTAGGAAGCACGGTATCGGACACAGCGGAATCACTATTTGGCGTACTGTCCATGATGGCGTCGGGGTAGATACTGTTGCTGTGGCGTAGTTTACGCCTGGTGGCGCCACCTACCCTCCCACGATACCAAAAATATACGCGCAGCATTCGAAAGCACTCACGCAAGCAATGGGCGTTCAAGAGCCCTTCCGGGTTGCGCGGGCCGAGTTTGTTATGGGCGTTCAAGAGCCCTTCCGGGGTGGAGGGGTTAATGTCTCCTTGGTTCTCCTCGTTATCCTCTTCCTTTATCTGAGTCTCCCCTCCCCTATAATTCTTCCTGCCCTCCTCCTCCTCCGCTACTCACTGCTCTCAAAATCATCACACCCTTCTTCTACTCTCACCCTTCCTTCATGAATTCACACTTTTCCCATTAACCCATCATCGCTATCTGATATATTATGTTCGGCGATATGTTGTCCTAATTGTTTATTTTTGCTATGTATGTTCTATAATTTAGTGTCGTATTTGTGTATTTTTGCTATGTAATTTAATTTCCCTCCTACCTTATGATCATGTATAAACAAATTCCAGAACTCATTGTTAGTCATACCACACTGTATTGCTAAAATTACCTACTAATACTCCTTTCCCTTACCCACCCCCCTCTCTCTCTCTCTCTCTCTCTCTCTCTCTCTCTCTCTCTCTCACACAAAATCAGTATTTGAGAGGGGCGGCCACTGTCGTCCAATCCTTGGCCAGGATTAATCACAAACTTCATCATACCCGGATAATTTAATTAGGTAGGGAAGAATTCTGGAGAGCATGTTGTCAGTGTAGATTGATGCTGCGAGGAATACTGTGGGCCGGAGAACAAAGGGGGAATTCAAAATATTGTTTGACATTTTAGAAAAAATATGCACTGGGGGAATTCCAAATATTATTACGCATGACTTCGTTGACTGTATGGCTAAATGGTTTCATGACTATAAAAAGATCAAATGTTCGGTTTGTAACAAGTTAGGGTTTTGGTTATCAACTGTAAATAAGCAGGTATATGGAGTTAGGATGACCTCAAAGCAACCTTGTACGGTTTTCTTATTCATACCTTTTGCCATCTATAATAATTATGGTACGTATTGTAAAAGTTCACTTATTTAATATGAAGCAGATTAGGTTAGGTATGTTGTGACTGTTCAAATAACAGGCTTAGATTAACACTAGTGCTGGCTGTTTGGTAACCGCTAATACTAGATAATCTTTATAAGTTGTATTATGAAAAATTAAATATAATTAAGATTCTATCTTATTTATGGAATCGCATTAGATATACTACTATAGTTCTGATTGGGTGCCAGAGGGAAGTTGTCGCGTGAGATTCAGTGGCTCTTCCCAGATTGCCTAATTCACCCCTTCTGTACCGGTCACGTTTTGATACCTTTATTCTAGCTATATTTAGGCGGTTTTGTGCAGTTTAAAAAAGAGCTGTGGCAGTAAAAATAGATACGTAAGATACTTTAAAGTCTGTTAATTGCTGGAGGCCTTTTTAAACTGAATGAAATCGTCAAATAGTAGCCAGAAGGAAGGATGGAAGGAAGGAATGAAGTACAGGAAGACGGAAGGAAGGAAGGAAGGTCGTTTGGGAAGAAGGAAAGTCGAGCTGAAGTGAAGTAAAGAAGGGAAAACATAACGAAAGAAATGAAGGAAGCAGGCGAAAAAAGAAGGAAGGGAGACATATACACCAAAGAAGATATAGCCTACAGTACTTATAGACAGTCATGAAGGGAGAATAACACAGAGGGAACCAATTTTCTCATTCTTTCATCCATTCTACATATGAACTCTGGAACTTAAATTTGCCTTTCCCTCATCTTATGACTTAGAATGCCCCAAGCTACGTGTGTTCAGATATTTTGTCTCTAACGCAGCATGAATTTTGCCCTTTATCAATCATTCAAATTGGGAGAGCAATTCTTGCATATATTTCTGCCTTTTACCTCCTGTGTACACATAGACAAACATATGTAATATAAATAAAATAAACACACATAGCGGAAGAGAGGCAAGACACATACACCCACACACACGTTCTCTCAGGAAGAAATAATATTACCAGACTTTGAAACAATATAACTGTATATACTGTATGTTAAAACAATATATACTGTATATACTGTATGTTAAAACAATATATACTGTATATACTGTATGTTAAAACAATATAACTGTATATACTGTATGTTAAAACAACAACGCTTTGTATCGTGTTTTAGCCTCATCAAAACAAAAGGACAATTGAAACTATTATATTTAGTTGTCTGTCTGGGTGTCTAGGTAATAGTGCATACTTAATGCATATGTAATTAATATATATACATTATCAATCACTGTCCTACTCTTCACACAACTCTGCCTAAACAAACTTAAATTAATCTCTTATTAAATATAAACCTATAACATTATATATTTTTTTATTTAACTCCCAACACCAAACACCTCCCAAATGAAATTAATGAAAGCATATGTGATCCTCCTGGGATTCGAACCTGGGTTACCACATGCAGATTTTAATCATTCTAACCACAACACAATCAAGACAGTTAAAGCTTAAGTAAATGACTACGATTTTATATCCATTTACCGAATACTGGATATCAATCTAATGATTTCTAATCATTTACTCAGACCTAATAGGACTTCAAAGTGTGGGCGAAACAACTCGAGTGTTGACAACATATTTGAAAATGAAATGACTCGTGGGTGAAGTAACCGGATATCACTGTGTAGCACCGAAATCCAATAAACCCTACCATGGACCTCAGACCTATACTTTACCAAACACTAACTTTGGCTGTGTCAACGTCGACATTGCCATTATTGTGTTGTAGACAATCTATAGAATAAGTCAAATATACAGACCAACAAATGTTAGCCACTAGCAAAGACTATGTATATACTGTACATGGTAAAACAACCACCATAATATGCATTAATATTCAAAATTTGCTATCATATTAGGTAAGGAATGTTATGCAATATTCTAGGGAAGCTGTAATACAAAGCTACAGTAATAATAATAACCCCTTCCCTTCATTCTATCCTAAACCTTCACCCACAACTCTCACACATCACATTGCCCATGAGCGACCCTCTGCCTGTCTCCCATTCAATGTACATAAAATATTTGTTATATTTGTTGACCGACAATTTCATCAGTCAAATGTGAAAGGTATATCAAAACTCTTTTGATTTCATATATCATTAAATTAATTACAAGTAATAAAGTCAAGCAGGATTATCCTTTGATAATTATAAATAATGTCCAACAATAATTGTTTTAAAACACATTAACATGTTCAATTACAATATAAACCGTCGCTGCTGGCAGGCTATTTCTGGTTCAGTGTTGGACGATGTCGCTATGAAAATTCAATATTTCCAGAAATTAATGAATAATCCGTAGCTAGGATAAATAAATAAATACACTCATAAATAAACACACTAAACTTAAAGTGGATAGATAAGTACAGGTAGATAAATACATATATAAATATACTGTAGATTATAGAGTTCCATAGGAAATACTCATGTTTTGCTGGACTAAATCATTCTGTCACAATAAATGTTTACCACAATTCCCAACACACTATAGTCCATTCATTATAGGTAGGCCAACAATCTTGACCACTCCCCTCTATGACTCATAAACGACCGGAGTAATCGAGTTAATATATCTGCCATTTGGGAAGGGTCACCAGGGAATAGGTGTGGACATTTACAGCCCAATTGCTCCAGCCATTTTTGAGTTACAGAGGTTAGGGCTCACGGTTTCTTGCCTACCAATAATGAACCAACTATAGTTAAATACATTAACCCAACATGTACCGTTGACGTCTCTTTTTATTTGATTCCAGTTACATTTACGCAAGACAATTCTATAAAACTTAGGAAGGATACATGGTAGCTAAAAGGGTTCATTGAGATAGTGTGTAGCCTTTAATAATTGGTAGACGTCCTTCCTATGCTGAATAAAATCGTCTAATAGTTTCCAGAATATAATGAAAAGGACCGCGCAGGTACAGAATGGGGAGATGGGCCGTTTTTCTTGTCCCCCTTCTTCCTCATGTTTAGCCCCATAGGTTTTCAGATTATTTTACGTTAGGCTCATTAGTTTGGCGATTTCAAGACATTTCGGCCCATTTTGTTGTCAATATTAAGACTTCGTGTAATTTAGGTGTCAATATTTTCCTGGCGAGCGATAGCGAGCCTGTAATTTAAGACCAAGCGACCTTCGGCCGGGATTTTTTTTATCGAAAAATGTACTAATATATCTTCAAGGAGGGTCTTGGTGGGTGTTTTTTTATAGCTTGATGGAGGGCTAGAGAGGACACTAAAAACATGATATACAAATATATAAATGAGTAAAAAATACGGACATACCCTCTTAAGTATACGTACACGGAATAATTCATTTCAGTCATCCAGCTAGAAGCATATAAATAAGACCAAAACACTCTACATGGGAATAATGGATCAATATAGTAAATAGATCGAAGCCAGGCACAGCAACATGTTACAGTATATCTGGAATCATAATGTCTGCGGCCCTAACAAAGGATATTTTAGTTTGCTTCCTACAATTCTACCAAGCCAAAAAACAAATCTCTCTCTCTCTCTCTCTCTCTCTCTATATATATATATATATATATATATATATATATATATATATATGTTAGTATAGCCAGGTAATAGATTCTCTTTTAAACAGACGAGGTTAAAAGCAATAGCAGTTTCAGCATTCAGGATTTTATTGTTACAGCTTTCAATAGTTCTAACAATTTTCCTCTGGGGTTCAGAGAATCCATTATGAAAGAAATAATTAACAAAAACGTCCTCCCCACCAACCCTGACAATAAAATCAAACTCATTATTTACTACAAATCTCCTAAGACCTCCAACCTTGTCCTCCGTAACCGCCCCATTTCCACCAACCAACCGAAAGACGACCATGTGATATACCAGCATATTTGCACCTCTGGGGACTGTGGACCCCTATCCTATGTTGGAATGACACAGACTCGCCTTTCCCGTCGACTAACTCCACCTTCAATCTGGCGCTATAAAAGATCACTATCAAGCCCCCCACCATCTTGCCCTAACTCGCGCCGACCTAGACAAACAAACCACCATACTCGACAAAGAATCAGACCCCAGAAGACTAGTTATTTTAGAAGCTCTATACATCCAAACACTCAACCCCAGCATCAACAACCAAACACAAGACCTTCAAATTCTTCCTTCAGGCAAGCGCTACAGGCATGCTGCCCCCCCCTCCTCTCCCCCCGCGCACCCCTCCCTTACGCTTCCAAGCTCAGCACACAACTGACAACACCAACCAATCACAGCCACCCAAAGCCAACAACCAACCACCATTAAGATTTAGTGCCCGTCTCGCGAATAGACTGCCTTCCACCAATGAACAGCCACCACACACCCAGTAGCTCCGCCCACCTCCCTCTACTTGATCCTCGAATTTTGTATAAATATGATGCTTTGTCCCTATTCTAATCATTACCTCTCCATTCCCTAAAGATGCAAGATGTTTACTTGTGAAACGTTGGATCCACCATGAATTTTGCTAACCTTTTGTACCTCATCTCTGAACCCCAGAGGAAAATTGTTAGAACTATTGAAAGCTGTAACAATAAAATCCTGAATGCTGAAACTGCTATTGCTTTTAAATTCGTCTGTTTAAAAGAGAATCTATTACCTGGCTATACTAACATAAAACTCCACAACGAGAATGCCAGACATCGTACTAGCACCCGCCAGTTTCGTGAAGAACTGATACGAGAAGAATTAGCTGAGAAACGAGAGACCACCACCAATCTCCGATATGAACATGACACCCTGCTACAGAAATGGGATGCAGAAGAAACCACCCCTAACCACATAAAAACAGAAATCAACCAAAAACTCCAACAACTCAACGAACAACACAGACGACAAACAGAGAACACTACCATCCAAAAACTCTCCCGTCTATACGGTGGAAACATAAAACTTCCCAACCTACAAAAGGATATATTAACCTCACCAACACCACCTTAACGCCGGACCAAGAAGACCTCCTGAACAAAGGCTTAAATTGCCACTACATTTCCAAGCCAGGACCCCACCGAAAACGCCTTGAAATTGAAGTCCTACTAGATGACATCCTACGACTCCAGAAAGACGGCAAGATCACCACCACCCCAGCCCTACAACCCACCCTACTAGCAGAAGCCGCCAAAACCAGGGGATCCCACCAAAGCAAGCTCCTCAACAAACACCACTTCAAAGCCGCTAAACAACTAAAAGAGAACCCCAACATCATCATCCGACGAGCTGATAAGGCCTCCTGCCTGGTGATACACGGAAAAGAAGAATACCTACGGAAAATGGACGACATTCTTAGTGATAAGAACAAATTCAAAAGGATCACTCGCAACCCTACTGACGAAATAAAAAGGAAAGCCAACACCACCATAACTGCTATCAACGCCAAAGCCGGTGGCGTACACCTGAAGAAACTCATCGGCGAATTCACCCCAGGTTATGCTTACGGTACTATAAAACCCCACAAACCCGGGAACCCCCTCCGCCCCATCATATCACAGATCCCTACTGCTACCTACCAGACCGCCAAGGCCCTGAAGAAACTCCTCACCCCTTTTGTTCCACGGCAATACAACCTCAACTCTGCTTATGACTTCCTAGAAATTCTACGAGATGCCCCCCCAGCTAACGACCACATCATCGCCTCCCTTGACATAGAGAGTTTGTTTACCAACGTGCCCGTTGACAAGACCATAGATTTTATCCTACGTCGAGTTTACCACTGCCCTAATACGCCCCCCTGGACATCCCGGAGAAGGCCCTGAAGACGCTCTTGGAACTACGTACCAAGGAGTCCCCTTTCCTCTGCCCCCGCGGGAATATGTACCAGCAAATCGACGGTGTAGCGATGGGAAGCCCCCTGGGGGTCCTGTTCGCCAATTTCTTCATGGGAACTATCGAAGAGGAACTTCTGGCTGCCCACCGGCCCACTGTCTACTGCAGGTACATCGATGATATCTTCGTGCGGGTGAAGGACCTGGGCGAACTCAGGGACCTCCAGCAGCGCCTCATGGCCGCCTCCGGACTCAACTTCACATACGAAGAAACCACCGATGGACATCTACCCTTCCTCGACCTCCTTGTCTCCCCCCACGACCACGGCTTCAAAACTACCGTGTACACCAAACCTACTAACAATGGCCAATGTCTTAATGGGGAAAGTGAATGCCCTAAACGATACCTACAATCCACCATCGCCGCCTATGTCAGGAGAGCCCTCACCCATTGCACCACCTGGAATGACACTCACAATTAACTGGAAAGGCTTACCCAGTTCCTAGTCAACAATGGCTATTCCAACACTGACGTCACCCATGCCATCAACCACCACCTAGAAAAATGGTACAAACAAGACCCCCCTAGCACCAACCCGGCCAATTACATTACATTTTTCTACAGAAACTACATGTCTTCCGACCACACAACAGACGAATCCATTATGAAAGAAATAATTAACAAAAACGTCCTCCCCACCAACCCTGACAATAAAAACAAACTCATTATTTACTAAAAAATCTGCTAAGACCTCCAACCTTATCCTCCATAACCGCCCCATTTCCACCAACCAACCGAAAGACGACCATGTGATATACCAGCATATTTGCACCTCTGGGGACTGTGGACCCCTATCCTATTTTGGAATGACACAGACTCGCCTTTCCCGTCGACTAACCCTCCATCTTCAATCTGGCGCTATAAAAGATCACTATCAAGCCCCCCACCATCTTGCCCTAACTCGCGCCGACCTAGACAAACAAACCACCATACTCGACAAAGAATCAGACCCCAGAAGACTAGCTATTTTAGAAGCTCTATACATCCAAACACTCAACCCCAGCATCAACAACCAAACACAAGACCTTCAAATTCTTCCTTCAGGCAAGCGCTACAGGCATGCTGCCCCCCCCCCCCCCTCCTCTCGCCCCGCGCCCCCCTCCCTTACGCTTCCAAGCTCAGCACACAACTGACAACACCAAGCAATCACAGCCACCCACAGCCAACAACCAACCACCGATAAGATTTAGTGCCCGTCTCGCGAATAGACTGCCTTCCACCAATGAACAGCCACCACACACCCAGTAGCTCCGCCCACCTCCCTCTACTTGATCCTCGAATTTTGTATAAATATGATGCTTTGTCCCTACTCTAATCATTACCTCTCCATTCCCTGAAGATGCAAGATGTTTACTTGTGAAACGTTGGATCCACCATGAATTTTGCTAACCTTTTTGTACCTCATCTCTGAACCCCAGAGGAAAATTGTTAGAACTATTGAAAGCTGTAACAATAAAATCCTGAATGCTGAAACTGCTATTGCTTTTAACCTCGTCTGTTTAAAAGCGAATATATATATATATATATATATATATATATAAGAAAAAAAAAAAAAAAAACACACATTCACCTAAGAGCTTTGAGATTAATTTGTAAATGTTTTGGTAGAAATACCTCCTAAACTACGGGCTAGGAATAAATCGACATCTAAATGGAACGACTGGTCTTAATATTGACAAACTAATGGGGCGAACTTCATAAAATGTCAAAACTAATGGTGCTAAACATAAGGGAGAAGGGGGTCAGGGAACAACAACAAAAAATTAGTGAAAAACCTCGTTAAATCGAGAGAAAAACATATTAGTCTGACAATATTACGAGCGGAAGCAAAGAACAACACTCAAAGGGTGACTGGAGAGAGAGAGAGAGAGAGCGAGTTTCTCGTCTATACTTTGTTCATTTTAGGCAGGCCAATAATCGTTACTCTTAATCGGTTGTTTTTTGGATCCCCTTTTCCTTCATGTTCAACTAGCCTTCCATAAAATTATTCACAGAAGGAACTCCAAAACTCACGAAAGGAGGTCATAAAGCACATATCTTCTGATCTCTCTACTATCTCTAACTGGGGAAGAGAAAACCTTGTTACTGTCAATGCTTCTAAAGCTCAATTTCTGCATCTGTCTAACCCCTCGCCCCCTTCCAGAAAACTATGACCTACTCTTCAACAACATAAAATTAACCCTTCATCTTCTCTAAATATTCTTTGGTATTATCTCTTTTTCTACTGATCTCTCTTGGAAAGATCATATTACCACTCTTGCTAAAGCAGCTTCCCAGAAGCTGGGTGTGCTCAACCACCTTCAGGGGTTCTCTACTCCTGCGCTGCTTCTTGCTCCGTTCATCCACATATTATATATTGTTCACACGTGTGGAGAGGATCCTCTAACACAGCACTTCTAGACAAAGTAGAAAAGAAAGCCTTCCGTCTCATTAACTCACGTCCATTCGCCAATTTTCTGCAGTCTCTCTCTCTTCGCTACAATGTTGCATCTCTCTCACTATTCTACTGATATTACAATAATCAGTGTTCCTTATAGCTCTCTCAGTGTTTGTCACCCCCTCTTCGTAGAGCACGTAGCACCTGTCTTGCAACACAATCCCACCCCTATTCTGTGCAACTCTCCAACCCAAGAATGAAAAGTTATACTCAATCTTTCTTCTGTTTAACAGCTGAGCTCTGAAACCCTCTCCAAGAATCAGTCTTTCCCTCTTCCTATTACTTAAATTGCTTCAAATGTCGAGTGTCCAGGCATTTTGGCTCTGTCACTCTTTCAACTCTGGGGAGGCACTCGCCACAGACAATTCTGCCTATTGTCTCCCTCACTCATATACAAAAAAAAAAAAAAAAAAATCAGATTTGTAGACGTTCACCCAATTAGTTTAGTGAATTAAAGACCTTTCGCCCTATTTCGTTGTCAATTTTAAGACCTTTTGTGCCATGTAGGTATCGTTTTTTTCTTGGCGAGCGAAAGCTCGCCAGGTGAGGCTCTCACCTTTTTAAAGGAACTACCGAAAAGATATTTTGAACGGGGATCGAGGATGTTTTTTTTTCGTTTTAAATTTGATGCAGGTCTATCAAGGAAACTAGAAAATAGATAAATAAATACAAAAAAAAAAAACACACAAAACAAAACAGACCAAAAAAAGACCATCTCCCCTTAATCACTGTAACTCAAAAAGGAATATAGTAATTGAGTTTGTTTTCCTACCAATTGGGAAGATTCCGCTAGGCAATAGGCGTGAACATTCACGGCCCATTAGCTCTACCCCCTTTTTAAGTTACATAGGATAGAGGTTACGATTTCTGTCCTAACTTCAATGAACGGAGTATATGTTGTTGGTGATTGTTTTAGTCCGGTTTTACACTATATAGAAACAAAATTTATCCAGAAAGTATCTTCATAAATTTAGATGATGAAGCAATCACTCATATATTGTATTTTCATTCATAACATATTTTGCTAGAGCCAAGATAGGTCGAGGAGGGTAGGAAGATAGCCAGGAGCAAGTGAGAGAGGTACAGGTCAATAAAGTAGGGAAGAGAGAGAGAGAGAGAGAGAGAGAGAGAGAGAGAGAGAGAGAGAGAGAGAGAGAGAGTTTTAGGGTAGTAGAGGGAAAGAGATTAATGGAAAAAGGTTGTTGGAAGGTTAATCAGAAGGGCCAGGCCTTGATGTACCACCACCTTGCTAGATGGCAGGGCCGAGTGTAGACAAACAACCAGATAAACTGGATGGCTCGGTCGGTAGTATTTTAGCCTCAGAGTTGATCCTGAATGTTGAGCAAATTAGAATCCCAATGACTGACCAGTCGTGTTTGTAAATTGCACGACATCGTTTTGCAGATGTTTCCACAAATTGCCTACTCTGTTGAAAATTAAATGTTTTACGTTGTACGAATAAAAGGCGTTTCACATGATTCTGTATTTGTTACCATTGTGTGATCTATCTATATATTGGAAAGTGTAGTTCCTTGGTTGTCATTTGATAGGAAACAGGCAACATCATTCCCATTTGATTAAGAATATTGCTTCATGTACCACTGATTAATAAATATTGACAGAGGGTTAAATGAAAGAAAAGAAAGACTAAGTGCGTGTATGAGAATAGTATAGTGTATAGAGAATAAATACGATAATGCCTGTACTGTGTATTAGATTATAATACAATAGGAGTATTTCCATGTAATGACAATTATTGTACATTTATTTTTCTGATAACTTCAGCTTCTTTCTTTTTCACTTTATATACTGTTTTTAGAATACATTAATTCCTATCTTCAACGACAAAACACACAGCGGTATTTTAGCCATTTTCATTAAGGATGCATGTTTTAATCTTTTGCATCTGTATACTGTTGTTTTCTCCCATTTGCTTGTCCTGCTCTCTTCTTCCCCCATACATCTCCCCATTGTTAAGGCCGCCCCATTACCGTGTCCACCCAGCCCTCGGCCCACCGCATCCCCAAGATATACAGTAATTGGGAAGTGCTTGTTTGTTGGTCTATATATTTATCTATATAATCATATATGTTTTGTTTATTTCCTCGCTAGACCTTCATCAAGCTTTAAAAAACGCCCCCTTTAAGATAAATTTGTAAATGTTTCGATAGAAAAAAAATCCAGCCGAAGGCCGGTTCCTCTTAAAATTACAGGTTCGCTTTCGTTCGCCAGGACAAAATCGACACGTATATGGTAGGAAAGTTCTTGATATCAATACATAAATAGAACGAAAAGTGTTAAAATCGACAGACTAATTAAATCTGAAATCGAATGGGGCTAGACATGAAGAAGAACGGGGACCGGAATAAAACGACCCACCTCCCCTTAAGACTAAACACAAAAGAGGAACAGACCTCAGCGACCCCACCCACAGGAGAAAGCTATCGTTTCCAGACATTGGCCACTCACTGGAGCCCAGAACCGGGTATTCAATAGGGACTACTCTATTTCTGTTCAACTGACGATAAGTTTAATCCCTTAGCAGCTAATTTATCGATACATAATGGACAAATATGAAACTGCTATGTCTATGCATCATGTTTAAAACCATGTATATATAATCAGCTCCATATTTCACGGCACAATCTTCAAAATAACTGAAACGTCTTGATTGGAACTTTGCAATTTACCGCCAGTTGAAAATAAACAGACTGTAGGGGGTTCAGCCACTGGAAATAATGAGCATATAAAGTTCGAGACAAACTGTGTTACTTGTGAACACATTACCCACTGGTGTATTATTAGCAAAGTAAGTCATTATAACTATCCCAAGAGTGTTTTATATGACAGTTATTTATATAATGGGTTTACTATAAAGTATTTTGGTGCGGCTGTGTGGACTATTTGGTTAAAGCTTTTACATGAACAGTGTTAAAATGAAGGTGCTATAAGTAATGATTCCAAAGTACTTCAACGACTATTTATCATTATTATGATAATGTAACATTATTGTAATTATAATTTTACTGGTAATCTGCCACACACAGCCCTATCATAAAAAGCTTTTATTATCACGTTCTTTATAAGCTAAGCATAAAAATACATACTTTAGCATTTATACAGAAACAATAACCAAATGTTATCCCAAAATAGGCTAAAAAACGCATGTCTACATCAGGCTGAAACAAAAAACGTTCTCAAACTTCTGTAACTTCGGCTCTTCACGCAATACCACATCCATGTTATATACATCGGTATTCTGGAGAGGAACTTATTTATTTGGAAAACTCCCTTTTCTGTGCATGGCTACTCTGGAACCTCCCAACCTTACAATCTAGAACACCAAGTGCCGCTGCGTGGAAAGAATGTCCACGTTTGTTCAAAAATAGCACACCCCAAATTTAAGCTGCTCACTACTCGACAAAATGTGAACCACAATTTCTGTCTTGTACTTCCTTCATAGCCCTTGGTTTCCGGTATGCTCCCACGCACATTGTGTGTTTGTATGTACATTTTGTTAGTAAACATTCTTTTCGTGCAGTTTTTTAATAATACACAGTCTGTTTTGCAGCCTTTTAATACTTTGTCTTGTTCTGCAGTCTTTTAATTGACAGTTTGTTCGTGCAGTCTGTTCATACACAGTCTTTTCATGCACAGTTTGTTTCGTGCATAAGTATTTTGTGCAAAGACTACAGTAGGTTCATCTACTGTATTTTCGTTTATTATTGGGTTCTCATCATGACCTAAGTTTACCTAACCCATTTCAACGCAAACCTAATCTACCCGTACACACACACACACACACACACACACACACACACATTCTATCTGAAGCAATATGTTCCTGCCCACTTTCCTTTCTTTTCACCGCTTGCTTGAAGTGGAAGGTAAGATTTTCTTTGAAACCTCGCGTGATGGGGTAGCTTGTAAGTGTGGCAACCCAACACACTACTGTATCATTAAACTTAGCTTAATCTAACTTAACACAACTATAATTATAATATATTATGCTCAAACATATCCCTTATTAATAATAAAATGTAACATATCAGTACAAAAATAGAGTATGTGAGTGGTACTGCTAGTAAATAGCTCCATAAGAGGTATTGGATAATGGACTAACTGCCCTTACCCGGTTGGAAAACATATTATAAACATTGTGCAGGAAGGAAAAGGGAATATATGAGGTGGGTAACGGGGGAGAAACACGGGAGGTGGAAAGAAGGGAAGGAAGCGAGAAAGAGAGAGAGAGAGAGACTATGTTGATTATGTTACATGTTGGATAGAAAAACTGACACAAATACTGTATACAATTTATGATAGAATGAGGCTCAAAATGTAATAAGAACAAATGAAACAAAACCGCAAGTGCTGATAGCCTTGAGGACCACCAACAGCTGAGGGAAGTGGGGTGGGTGGGGGGTGGGGGGGACGCTGCTTCAGAATGACGTCTGCTGTAAGTAGACACTAATGACTAACACAAAAGGATGTATATAGTCATACGTGAAAGTTATACCTTTCCATATATACAATTTCAACTTTGGTATCTTTGCAGAAAAAAAGTCCCTATTAAACTTGAACACCTTGATATTTAGAGTTTCACTTTTTCTCTTTAGTTTTAAAGGATGGTTTGAAACAACATATGCGTATAACTTTAACAATTTTTTGAAAGTAAAGAGCACTAGCCAATGAATGTAGAGTACCAGTTGTTGTATACATAAATATAGTATTATTAGATGGTAGGCTATTTGCAGTGTATGAAGCTAAACAAAATCCCAAGAAAAAACAAACATGGACATCAAGTGAGGTGGACAAATAGTCGAGGTCATAGGGAATATTATGGATTATTTATTTAAAATAATAACATAATTGTAAAGAATAAACTAAACAACAAATATAAATAAACATAATAGAGAGAACATCATAAACCAGGTCAAACAATTGAGGAGCTTTTCATATGACGATTGAATAGCGGGAACTTCATATGATGAAGCAAGATGTCGGAAATTATAATAAATCCAACAAAACTAAAATAGATGGAGTAAACTATTAGAAGAATTAAAAGAGGAGGCTTGTGAGATAAAGATGAGTGAGTGAAACAACATAATAAAGAGCACAGAGAGAGTGCAAATGTCAATACAAACTGTTATGCCGGGCTTCAGTATTATCTATTATCAATCCGAAGTTAGGATATTTTGATTTGGAATATTCCCCGACAGGAACACATCGAGCACAGTGCATATGATAATAGTAAACTCAATCAGGCAACAATAAACACACAAGGTAATTTGCACTCTCATTTATTAACAGGCATAAATAGGTCATATATAAATACTAGACTCGACTGTTATATGGACAACAAGGAGCAAGCAAAAAGAACAGTGGAGAGAGAGAGTTACTAACCTTACTCTCAAATGGAGTACCAAATTAAGTTACACGATAATCAAGGAAGGGAAAATACGCATAGGATACAGATACATATATAAACAGAATAATAACCTTGATAATTATATATATGGGAGCCAAGCGTCTAACGTGAAGTATTCTGGAATGAGCTACGCAAGACAATGGAACGTATCGTTCACTGCGCGGGGCGAGTGCTCGGCGTGGGGGAAGGAAGCTAGGCCGCGCTCAGGTAAAAGATCAAATGTGCCGCCTGGGAGGGTATAGGTAGGATGGACTGCGGTCACGGAAAATAATAATATGAATGGATGCGATGTTAACTTAAGGGTTCAAGCTAGGTGGATAATTCAAGTTTAAGAGGGAAGATTAGTTAAATTAGAATTTGACCCTCTAAGACTAAATGTGAATAATCTCTCAAACAAGACACAAAAAATACTTCGATCAGATATGAAGTCAAATCACACGGATGGAGGAATTCAGATGCACTAATAATTAACGTGACTGAAGGATAATGGATAACCCGAAGTAATAGGGTTGGAATAAATTAACTGAGTAATTTAGGAGCGCAGATATAAATAGCACGAATAAACAGCTTAATAAAATAGCTATATGATATGGCGTACACAACGAAGTTGTACTAATTAAATACCAAACTTCGCATAAAAGGAGTTCTGAACAAATTAACAAATTCCTATTTAAAACGCAGAACTATTGTAGCGTTTTATTATAACCTTGAGATGGTTATAATACATTATTACTAAATCAAGTAATAGAAGATAAATAAATAGCCAAAACGTAGGCTACCTTGACATGAGAATAAACAAACGGAATTCCTAGATACGTGTGGAAATAATTATACGATCCAAATACGTATATTATTAGATTATTCACAAGAATTAATAAAATAGAACTTGTCAACGAATAAATACTAATTCAACGAAAGGGGTCTTGACTTTCAAAGTAATGGGGGGACTATGGTAAAGCTCTCTGCATAGTAATTAAGTAGTTAAAAGAATCTTAAAATTGGGCATAGCTTCTAGGTAAATAGAAGATTTAAGAAGGGAATAAATTCACATTATACACTTTGACTTCAACTTCGTTACACTCATAATCTATCTATCTATCTATATGCTCAGGCCCAATCCCCATTTTGGTGGTAGCCGACTCAAGACAGAGCAAGAACAGGGAAAACACAAAAACAACACAAAACAACAAATAAACACAGACAAAAAGCACAAACTCACACACATCCAGGTCACCCAGGAGAAGACCCAGAGACCAGGGTCACCAAGGTCGCTCCAGCACTCCCCCGGCCCCCTACCACCAGGAAAGGTTCCGATCTCGGCAGGCAGACATGCAGCGGAGCCAAAGCCACAAGCCCTCCCACCACACTTCCAGGCACACCCTTCATATTAATCGTCTCCCCGGGCCAGGCGCCTGATGGACTATTATCTAGTCCAACTTGCGCCCGACCCCTTACTCCAAATGACCACGTGTTCACTCAACTATTCACAAGCATTCTCCATTCACTCCTGTCCACCACCACTTCCCCTGCTGCCCCACTCTCCTACGTATCTCTTCATTCCTCAATCTGTCTCTACGAGTAACTCCAAACATACTCCTCAAGCAGCTCATCTCCATCACATCCAGCCCTCTTTTCTCATTTTTCTTCAGAGCCCATGTCTCAGCCCCATACATTCCTTGATACAGTGCACTTTTTACTTTCACTCCGAGATTTCTCGTCTTCCACATACTTCCCATTGCTCCGAAAACCTTCCTTCCTTCACACACTCTCTGTTTTACCTCCACTTCCATACCTCCACTCCTGCTTATCATTCCTCCTAGATATTTAAAACACTCTACTTGTTCCAATATTTCCACATCCAGCCTCACATCTAGATTCATCCTATGCTCTCCCCTATTACACACCATTACTTTACTTTTATTGACGTTCACCTTCAGTTTCCTCCTTCCACAAACCACACCAAACTCTTTGACTACCCGCTGCAGTTTCTCATCAGAATCCGCCACCAATGCTGTGTCATCAGCGAACAGCAACTGATTCAACTCCCAATCTCTACCATTCTTTCCTACTAAACCCAATCCTCTTCCCATAGTTCTCCTTTTCACCTCCCTCACCACACCATCCATAAACATATTAAACAGCCATGGTGACATTACACAACCCTGTCGCAAACCTACCTTTACCTCAAGCCATTTACTCAACTCACCATTTCCTACTCTCACACATGCTCTGCTCCCTTCATAAAAACTCTTAACTGCTTCTAACAAATTTCCTCCTATTTCATAAATCCTTAACACCTTCCACATTGATTCACGGTCCACACGATCATACGCTTTTTCCAAGTCCATAAAAGCCCAAAATATCTCCTTATGCTTCTCTAAATATTTCTCGCATAACTGTCTTACTGCAAACAGTAATACATAGTAATAACAGTAACACACATAATAAAGGACACATAAGAGGAAGATCTGCGAATATTCCAGCTAAGTAACACTGATAAAAATATGAAGATGAAACGTGTGGGTAAATTAGATAAGACGGTTTAACACAGATTTACAATGCAATATCTCGTATTTATAAATCACTCGTACGGATCAAACTTTAGTATTTAACAAGGGTAACACATATTCAAGACAGATCCTGGGCACAGATCTAGAGTTCATTAAAAATGGAATATTCACATATTTGCCTTACCTTCATAACGAATAGCCACAACTTAATACATTCAGAGACACTTGGGGTATGGGTAGAGGGAGCCATGGGCGAGAATCTGGTCGAAGTGGTCTCGTGGTTCTGCAGGGCTGGACGTCAGGGGGAACTGCCTCTCGGGGTACTGCAGGGCTGGGCATCAAGGGGAACTGCCTCTCTCCCAGGTACAAGTGAAGGGGTTCCGGACTGGACGTCTGGTGAAGCGGCAATACCAATGTTTTCCTCCCGGCGTGACCAGACGAAGGATACAATCGTAATTGCTTAATTTCCTTCAGTTAAAGTCAGGCTATATTTGGGTTCTTTTTAGGGTTCAATTTGGTGTCTTTCGAGTTAATAGGGGCATGTGGATATCGTTGTTTTTGGTTATGGTGAAGGTAATACTTAATCGAAAAATACATGTTTTTTTTTTATTTGTACACATGGAGATTCTTAATCTCGTGATCTTGATCCCCTATTTTTAGAGGGCATTGTGGTGATGTGACGGATGATTTTCTATCCCTCGTGGTATCTGGCTTTTCTTATTCTGCCGGCCAAAAGTTTCTTATCTATCACTACATTTACTTCATTCCCAGTCTTGCGGGAAGGAACTATAGGAGGGGTACTGAGGCTCCCACTTATTTCTATATTGGAAGGGTTCTTGATGCTTAGCTTGCATAAACATTTCTTCACTGTACTGCAAGTTGGACTGGAGCTGATGATATTCCTCGGGCGGTGGTTCCTGCCTCTGCCATTGGAGGAGCTGGGGCCCCTGTGAGTGGCCAGGGCTCGAACTCCTTCTCCAGGTAGACTGACCTATTTCTCCTGATTTTAGAGCATGGGTAGTTCTGGGAAAAGAGGTAGACATGTGTATCCGGGCCGGAATTAAAGCCTGAGAACCTGGTCGGGTCTCATTTCCTCTTGTCTTCTCCTGCTTCTGTCTTCTCCTATTCTTCCTGCTGTCTTGGATGACCGCTATTCTGGTGTTGGTCTGGGGGTGGCAGCTCAACCCCGTCATCTCAAAAACAATGGAAGTGAGAGACGCACAAACGTGGAGAAAACGGAAAGAAAAACATAGTATGGTGTTCCAATTGGTTCAAGTTAAACTTTACTATCTCCACCCCCCTCCTCCCGCCTTTCTGTGTCTCTATTGAGAGAGAGAGAGAGAGAGCGCAGAGGAACATATTGTGTATTCCGTTCGCCAGGGGTTGTATATTATAATTTTCAAGATTTGGCTGTAAAATACAATTTCTATATTTTCCAATCCAGCAGCCTTCCATCCCCCAGCCACCCGTCCTCCTCACCCACCCGACCCCAACACCTCAGTAAACCAGCATTACATTGTGTGCCGTTATCATAATGTTCTTCGAGCCACATTACTCTGTAAAGTAGACTGGAACTGTTACGGTATCCTAAATTGTATGGTCGATGCACTCATAATTTCAACAAAATCACTTACTATATAAAGCAGTTTGTTTATGAGATTAACTAAATTTTATTCCACCTTATAATAAAATACAAAAGTATAAATGTACACATTTGGAAAAGCCTTTGCGTATTTACCAACACGTCCCTGGGTAAATAGCCACAGTTTAGGATAATGCATGCATTGAGTTCTAAGATGGCTGTTACATCGATGACCATACTTTGCCTGCCTTATGGGACCGTTCTGGATTGTGTTACTGCCTTCCTAAAACTGGCGTCGCACGAGCGATTGTTCAGTCAATTTATACAGGCAATTGTAGTCGGTGATCATCAACATTCAAGTCTTATCATAAATCAGCCACCTAGCATAATCTACTTTCAGTCTAGTTTCCGATGCCAGTGAGAAAGAGCTTCAAAATATTACGAAAACAAACTTGTTCATCGAAAATTGCCGGGAAAAACGCTCGTGTGACACCTTCCTAAAATGTATCTCTCTTCTCTCCTTTTCTTTGGATGCTTCCATGTCATCACATGTTAAAGGGGGGATGGTCTGGTCTTTCTGGCCCCCTTCTCCCTCATGTATATTTCCATTTTAAGACGTTCGGACCATTAGTTTGACGATGTTAAGACTTGACGCCCCATATTTATGTCAATATTTAGACCTTCTGTGCCATTTAGGTGTTGTTTTTTTTCCTGGCGAGCCATAGCGAGCCTGTAAATTTAAGAGTAACGAGCCTTCGGCTGGGACATTGTTCTACTGACAAATTTCAAATTTATTTTGAAGGGGGGTCTAAGGGGTGTTTTTTACAGCTTCATGGGAGTGAGGGAGGAAACTAACAAATAATATACAGATCAAACAATAACCAAATTAATACGCCCATCTTCCCTTAACACAGGTTTCCTTCTTTCTTTTCCACACTAACTGCATTTCATAACCTACTTTCCTAGTATTTATATAATGGCTTAAGTTTTCACATCTGTCATTATAATTCTAGTTTATTTTCTCCTAATATTATGTTTCCTAATACCTACACTTTACATTCTTCATAAAGCATTTGTCAAACAGATTTATCATTTTGTTCGGCTCACATTTCTTCCTGACAAGGTTATTAGGCAGTACACTGTTAACTATGTTATTAGGCAGTACACTGTTAACTATTCTATTAGGCAGTACACTGTTAACTATTCTATTAGGCAGTACACTGTTAACTATTCTATTAGGCAGTACACTGTTAACTATTCTATTCATTAAATAATGTTTGCTTTCCTTCGGGGCTTGCTGGCGGAGTTATTGTACAATGAAGCGTTCATGTTATCCTCCTTCTCTTAAATTAATTAATGCTAAAACAACAAACAATTTAGACGAACTATTTCCGACAGTTATCACCGAACAAGATAATCCTTCTATCTATGCACATATTACATCCTTCAGAGATAAGCTCCTCATTAGGATATCGATTTTACGAAAATTAGTCCCCAAATTATACAGTGAGCAGATATTCATACAAACAGCATAGTAAGAAATAAATCGAAAATGCAACTACACGAAATAGCGAACGAATGGATAACATCGAGAACAATAGAGAGCAACGCAATACACTAAAAAGCAGAACCCAAACACACAATCTTTCACCCCACAGACAAATAGCAAGACAATGATACAGATATAAGACTACACTAGTAACACACACACATACACATACAGAAACACAAACACACGCACAAACCAACCCCCAATTCCATTTCATACCTTCCCGCTCAAATGCCAATACACCCACAAAGTCAACCCACATTTACAATTTCGGATAACCCTCTCCCCCAGCCCACATAATCAACCCACATATATTAACTTTAGTCAGCCCTCCTCCGACCACCATCACCAACCCCACCCCATTCTCACTCCCACACATCCAGTAAGGAACAGAGGTATAGTAAGAGAAAAGGGTGTAGTGGGGGTGGTGTTAATCAGAGGCTCACCACAGAATCATTCTCCTGGGGTACGATGTTATGTAGCTCCACAATATTACTGCATTTCCTTGTGCTATTCATGATTTGCCTTCGTTGATTGTTTATGTATATATAACAAATATATATATATATATATATATATATGTGTTGTGCTCAATTGCAGAAAACACCAAGATCTAGACACACATGGACATCATAACTGTCCAAACTGTAGTAAAACTGAAAGGTATGCACTGTATACTGTATACTTAGTATGTGATACTCTTTATATATATATTAATAAAAACTCTTTGTCATGTTCCTGTTAGTTCATAAAAGTAATGTATTGTTATTTATCTATATCAGCAAAAAAGTATCATAAAACATTAACACCTTACGAGCGGCCTATGCGGTTTATTTATGTGTACCGCCCAGCGGGGTGTTTTTAGCCAAAATAGGGCTGTTTACGTGATCATTTTCATGCCTAAATAAGACCCAGAATGTAAAACAAGTACCTATCCCTGAAAGGGCATAAACAGAGCTTTCGAATGACACCATAACGATCCTTGTATGATGGATAGTTTTCTTGCAATAACCGTGCAACGCGAGTGCAAAAAGCAGGTCATTCGGTACTTTCGGTACATAATTGAGTATGTAGCGAGTGAGAGAGGGAGGAGGGAGCTGAGATTTGTGTCAGTAGGTTCGCCGCGGTGGTCTGGAGCAGTCATACGCTCGCTAGTCTCCTGCCACCACTTGTCTCTCTCTCAGCCACATTACGTGCTGAAATTGCCACTCGAGTTATGTCGAGCGCCGCCACATAGTCCAGCTTTATTTAACTCGACTTATGTTGCGCGCCGCTAGTTATGGGTTAAAATTACATCTAAAAACGTTAGTGCAATATTTTATTCCGCATTGGCATTGGAAACTACACTGAAAGTAGATTATTTTAGGTGGATGATTTTAATTATTTATTTAATTTGGTTTAGGCCTATAAAGGTTGAATTTAGAAGCTGCACGATACCATAAGTTGTGAAAGTATTACTTGGACAAATGCTGGTGGCCTTCCACAGTCCACTTATACCTAATAGAGTTTGTGTCAGGACAAGAGGAAAATCAAGCCAATACTTTTATCTTTAATACTATTGCGAGAACAAATTGCAGTTGGTTCTTTCAAAGCACGTTCACAGTATTCCAGAGTGATATTACTCCCTGAAGCAATTGCAAACATCCTTACTGCATGTCAGATATTCTATTTCAGCAATGTATCTTGTTCACTTGAATAATGATGAAATAGTTTCCCAGTGATGTAATATTGCATTTTGATCCTGTATTATATTGTATGTTCTTAAGGTATAACCTATTGTATTATCACTATCATGATATTGTATTGCATCCTATGCTATGCTATTATATTTAAAATAATTAAAAACACAAAATATACAAGATTATGATATTGGAGGAATTCATTAGATTTTGCCCATACAATAGTGGTATATGGTTTGATGTGTTGTGTTTGATGTGATTGCAAGGGTAATATGGCAACGGCTGGGAAAGTCTCGGGAGTCATGGAAAAGGTTAATGGAGGCCTTTGTCCTGCAGTGGGCTCTTAACCTAACAAGTGCGCATGGGGGTAATATTAAACGTCCCCCTGTGCTGACGAATTTGAGGTGTTTCCGTCACTAAAATATTCATTGTACCATTAACCCTTAAAGAGCGGCGCGCAACATAAGTCGAGTTAAAGAAACTGGCAAAAAACGGGTGAAAAATGGGTGAAAATCGAGTGAAGATGGGTGGAACAGTAATGAACCATACGTCCGACATCTGTGGCCTCCCGGCCCACACTAACTCCAGTTCCCCCACCGCACGGGAGGATGACAGTGTGACCAATACTTCGCTAAAAGTGAACAATGTAGCAAAATCCGCTAAACTTCCATCTTTGAGGTAACACTGTCAGTGCTCCACGAGTGCTACGTAGCTGTATGTGGTGTCATTGTGTAGCGATTTCCACCTAGTTTTCGGCACAATACAGTTCCTTTCATGCTGATGGTTGATATAGCAGTCAGAATGGCCTGAAAAGGCCCCAAACGGCCACAGACCCCCCCGCTAAACTAGGGTTAATAGCATTAATACTTATCCATATGCGCCTATTATGGGTTGATTATAAAGGTATTAACCTGAAACAACAATAAAACGAGTGAAAACAGCGTTTGGATGGTCAAAATCGGAGATATAGCCCGCGAGTTGTATAATGTATGGGTGAGGCAAGCTGCTTTCCCGCCAATTTCCCCCAAGGCCACTGAGACACAGTCGATCGATACTCTCTCTCTCTCTCTCTTGCATTCGCTTGCTATCAGTGATGACCACACCCTGCAACCGGATTTCTAATGTTAGCACGAAAATATACCTCAGAATAAGGGAATAACAGGGAAAATAGGTGATAACTGAATGAGAGGAGGAAAGTGGGGAAGGAGGGGAGGTAGAGGACTGAGATTTTGCATGGCCCAGGGGCCATTTTTTTTTTTTTTTTCTTTTTTTTTTTCGATGTCAAAAGTTGATTTTTTTTGTTTCACTCACTCTTAAGAGTCTCCCCGCAGTCCGCCGGGGGAACTCTTAAGAGTCTCCCCGCAGTTCCCGGGTTAATGGCTGATGATGATGATGTAGCTTTTGCATTTGTACATTGCAGGCTTGTGTGTGTATGGCTGTGGTTGTATGTTAGTATGTGTGTGCGTGTATTTGTTTTTGTATTTTGGTTAGCGATCCATATTCCACCAGAAGCAACCTCGCAATAATTAGAAGCTAATTTGTTGTTTGGCTTCAATTGTATTCCATTGTATTTTGAATTGTCCCTAAGCTTAATGGGAGACTTCCCCTAAGGGCATTTTTTCTGAACCCCTTTCTCTCTCATGTTTAGCCCTATTGCTTTTGAGAATGTTTGAAATACATCCAATTAGTTTGGCGATTTTAAGAACTTTCGCCTCATTTCTCTGAACTTTAAGACCTTTCGTGCCATTTAGTTGTCGATTTTGTCTGGCGAACTATAGTGAGCTTGTAATTTAAGAGAAAGCAGCCTTCGGATGGGACATTTGTATACCAAATTTTTTACAAATTCATCTTGAAAGGGGGTCTAGTGGGTCTAGCTTGATGGACGTCTAGGGAACAAATGAAAAAACTCCCCTTAAAGGTCATAGTGGTAAATAAGGGGAAGGAATTACCTATGAATTTAGCTAACCTCTAACATCAGTAAACATCAATAACAAACTCATGATTTGCAAAGAGTCTCTAGAATAAGCCACATACAAACAGGTAGAGCATACAGTAGTATCCAGGGTGTTAAACGAAAACCATGTCCAATCATTAGAGTGTATTATTTTATATGTAGAGATTGTTATGTAATATGAATTAAAATAATATATTTATACAAATAATTACAATTGCGATAGGGTTAATGTACGTATTTTAGAGAAAGTCTACGTAGTGTGACTAGAGATTGCGTCATTCATTCACGTGTTGATGTCTCGTGCCAAGTTTCTAGATGCGTGGCGGCAGTTTGTCTGGTTTGCTCTGGGAGCTTATGGAATGTTCTGGCTATCCGCGAGGCATATACTGTATATATGCTGCCCCCTCCTCTCATTTTTGACTCCAGACTGACCGGCCTTAGTTTCGCGCACACATCTCTCTCTCTTGCCTGTACATAGTGAGATATACCTTGTGAAGTGATACCATTATTTCTCTGGCCTCCATCAAGATATAGTAACCTGCAATCATTACCTGTGTTTCCGAGTGTTGAGTACATTGAATATAATCGTGTCTTTAGTATTATTATTGTTAGCCTATTATATTATACATATTTCAGTGCAATTTCATATGTAGGTTAATTGCTAAATCATTCATAATAATTCATCCCCGGGTGGATGGGTCTCGTTAGCCTTGGTCGGCAACTCATCTAGGGGAGACAACCTTATACAAATCCGGGTGGATGGGACTCGTCAGCCTTGGTTGTCAACCTGTCTAGGGGAGTAAACCTGATACAAATCCGTACTGCTTACCTAAGGGTAAGGCAGGTTAGTGGATGGATTAGCCGAACACCACTGTAGAAAAATAGTGGTAACAAGATACACAGAGAGCCTCGGAGTCGGACAGATCCTAAATCGAGTGATCAATCCTGTAAGTCCTTCACTAAACTGGCTCGGGTTGTCCCTCTCACAGGGAATAGGTCCGCTTGGGGGCATTCTGTGTATGGTCACCCTCGTAAAGGGAGTAAGGCGTCCGGCAATAGATAGATAGATAGATAGATTCATAATCTTGTTATCAGTTAATAATTAATTATCATTGAGTTTTCAGTAAATTCATATTATTTTTGTATTTCCTTTTGATTGCTTATTAGTGTAAAGCATTGAATTAATTTGTGATTAGTTTCCAAGTTTGTGAATTTGATCAGATTAATGTATTGTTGTAGTTCAGAAGGAATATTTTTTCTCAAGTGCTTATTTCAATTTTAAATATTTGTATTAATTACTTGTATTGCTTTCATTAATAGTTTGTGCATTTCCTTAAGTTATTAAACAGATATTAACCATTTCCAGGGATCTTGAGAAAATATGAATTCATATGTGATATAGCTATTTTACCTTGCATTGCTTCAGTAAAGGTATATAGCTATTTATTTTGTTCTCTTGCATATTTTTATAATCTTAGTGCATTATATATTCTTATTGCTCGTCCTGAAAACTGATTTTATTTGTTACAATATAATACTTAATTTTAATTAAACTAAGAATTTTTAATCTAATTTTCCTTGAACCTGGATATTTTGAGGTGTAAGTTGACATTAGTCTTGAATTTAAAGTTAGCCTATTGTGTGTGATATTTCACCTCGCCCATAAACATTACATTGGCGACATTGCGAGTATCTTCAGGACTTGTTTAAGAATATATTAATATATTTGCTTGTGATATTTAAATTTTCATGATGTCTTCTTTAACTATTTCTACCTTTGAGGAAACTAAAGATTGTATAGAGAGTGTTAAGACAGTTGTCAAGGTAGAACATAAGAATAAAATTAACTCAAATTTCTTGCACAATACCTGCAGCTTGCTCCTCCTTCAAGTGCTCATAAAGATCAAATTGTTGACATGATTAATATAAAACTATTTAATCTAACTCCTCCAGTTGACATGGATAAACAAATTGAACTTGCAAAGACTCAAGAACAGGTTCGTATTCAGGAAGCATAGGCTGAGGCTCACACTAAACTTGAAATTGCTAAGTTAGACCATGAGTACCGTATGAAACACGGGGTAAATAGGTCATCTAATCCTGATAATTTTGATGTGGCCAAAAATGTTAGACTTGTCCGTGTCTTAACCCTTATTTAGCGGCGAGCAACATAAGTCGAGTTAAATAAAGCTGGACTATGTGGCGGCGCTCGACATAACTCGAGTGGCAATTTCAGCACGTAATGTGGCTGAGAGAGAGAGACAAGTGGTGGCAGGAGACTAGCGAGCGTATGACTGCTCCAGACCACCGCGGCGAACCTACTGACACAAATCTCAGCTCCCTCCTCCCTCTCTCACTCGCTACATACTCAATTATGTACTGAAAGTACCGAATTACCTGCTTTTTGCACTCGCGTTGCACGGTTATTGCAAGAAAACTATCCATCATACAAGGATCGTTATGGTGTCATTCGAAAGCTCTGTTTATGCCCTTTCAGGGATAGGTACTTGTTTTACGTTCTGGGTCTTATTTAGGCATGAAAATGATCACGTAAACAGCCCTATTTTGGCTAAAAACACCCCGCTGTGCGGTACACATAAATAAACCGCATAGGCCGCTCGTAAGGTGTTAATGAATCTGATGTAACTAAATACTTTCAATGGTTTGAGAAGGCAGCTAATGGTTTCAAATGGCCCAAGCAATATTGGCCAATACTCCTTCAGAATGTACTCACTGGTAAAGCTCAAGTTACTTATGCATCTTTGTCTCAGAATCAGTCTGATAATTATGATGTAGTTAAGAGCCTGATTCTTAACACCTTACGAGCGGCCTATGCGGTTTATTTATGTGTACCGCACAGCGGGGTGTTTTTAGCCAAAATAGGGCTGTTTACGTGATCATTTTCATGCCTAAATAAGACCCAGAACGTAAAACAAGTACCTATCCCTGAAAGGGCATAAACAGAGCTTTCGAATGACACCATAACGATCCTTGTATGATGGATAGTTTTCTTGCAATAACCGTGCAACGCGAGTGCAAAAAGCAGGTAATTCGGTACTTTCAGTACATAATTGAGTATGTAGCGAGTGAGAGAGGGAGGAGGGAGCTGAGATTTGTGTCAGTAGGTTCGCCGCGGTGGTCTGGAGCAGTCATACGCTCGCTAGTCTCCTGCCACCACTTGTCTCTCTCTCTCAGCCACATTACGTGCTGAAATTGCCACTCGAGTTATGTCGAGCGCCGCCACATAGTCCAGCTTTATTTAACTCGACTTATGTTGCTCGCCGCTAAATAAGGGTTAAAGCCTATGAGCTTGTTCCTGAAGCCTACAGAGCTAAATTTAGTACCACATACAAGCAGGATAAGCAATCTCATGTGGAGTATGCCAAAATTAAAGTTAAATTCTAAGAATGTAAATGCTGACTTTGATAAATTTAAGCAGATTATCTTATTGGAGGACTTCAAAAGATGTGTCAGGAAGGATGTCAGTTTGTATATTGATGAGAGAAAGGTAGACACTGTTTCTGATGCTGCAATTTTAGCTGATGAGTATGTTCTCACTCACAAACATTATACAGGTGATCAAATAAAACGATATGAGAGTAAATATGTAGCCTCTTCTCAGAGTACAGGTGTATAGAAGGAGAGTTAATATAATGTTTCTCAGGAAGGAAATACTAATGCCACTTCTAACTTCTCTAAGAAGATATGTAATTATTGTGGTAGACTAGGTCATGTTGCTGAGAAATGTTTCAAGAAACAGCGTGATGCTAATACTAAACCTGCAAATGTTCAGTCAGTTGGTCTGGTGTCCGCTCTTGAGGGTTACCAATGTCCTATAAATGACTCTGTCACCTGCTTTGAGTGCTTTGGAGAGTAATGTAAGCTCTATTGATAAAGCTCCTCTTTTGAGCAGTAATTCTGTTGTACCTGCTTTGAGTGCTTTGAAGGGTAATGTAAGCTCTACTGATAAAGATCCTCTTTTGAGCAGTGATGGGGGTGACACTCTCAAGAGTTCCTATGCAAATTTCCTGTCTGATGGTTTTGTCAGTTCATTTAATGGCAGTGACAGGAAACCTGTTAACATTTTACGAGACACAGGTGCTTGCCAATCCCTACTAGCAGTGGTGGGCGCTCTCCGGTGGGACCGGTAATGCGGCAGCACTCCGCGCTCCTCAGACATAAGGTAATGCGGCAGCGCTCACGCGCTCCTTTGGTCAGCCGACCTGATGCGCTCCTGCGCTCCGCGCTCCCAAAAATAGGTATATAATAAAAAAAAGTAAAAAAACAGCTTCTAGAAGTTATTTAATTATTTACCTAAATTAATACAATCCTTTGTCTTTCACTTCATTAAATTAAAAAAATTCCAAAAATTAAAAAAACCTCAATGTCTTTCTGAAGTTTAAAACCCTTCCTACCCGGGCTGCCTTAGGTAAGGACAGCGCGGCTGAAGGGCCGCTACCCGGTATGCCTTACCTAAGGCATTTGCTTGAAAGCGTGCTTTAAATTTCGCGCGGGCAAATTTTACTTTGCGGGGGCGATCGTAGCGCCACCAAGCCTCAACTACCACGCTTATCAGTTCCTACGTTGCCGCCATTGCGAGCTACAGCAAAAAAATTAATTCCGACGCGTCCGATACTGTGCAATTTCCCGCGCGTCCCAGTGCTACCCCGCTTGCAACATCTACGCCTCTGCCAACCGAGAAGAAAAAGAAACTAAGGAAAGTGAAACGTTTGCTAAGCGATAGTGCAATATAACGTGAACTTTTCAACCAGGATTTGAGCAGTGATGAAAGCTCTGTGGACAAAAACCTCTATATTCAGAGTAGAAGTGGGAGCGAAATTGACGATTTTGTGGGATTTGGTACTGATGACAATGTTGATTTATTTGAGGGGGGTGATAGTAGTGATGATCCTGATGTGGAAGTGGTGGAGGAAGGTGCTATTGAAGTACCAAGTGTGCTAGAGCCAACCCCTTCGCCTAGTTTCGTAGGTCAGGGTAGGCCTAGGCCTAGCCCTAGCCCTAGCCCTACGCCAGGATCTTCCGCTTTGCCTGCCCGTACGCCCTTGAAAGTGGGTAAATACTTCTATAAACAGTCTTTAGTGAAAAGTGCAGCCAAGAAAGCACGCAGGGAGGCAGAAAAAGTGAGGGAAGGCGTATATAGTGAGAGTGACGCCGACCCAGGCCTAGCAACCACCCGCATTCCTTTGTCCCGACGCCTTGACCCGGGACGCCGGGAGGGCCACCCACAGCCCTCGGCTTCATCTGTCCCTCAGGATGACCAAAGGGCCTCTACAAGTGCGCCATTGGCCTCCCACAGTGTGTCACCACAGGCCCCGCATCGTAGGTCCTTATTTCCTGCGGAAAAGTCCACGGCTAGCCACAAAACGAGCCCAACTCCCGAGGCCGAGGCTCCCATTGCTCAACCTCCCGCAGCCTCACGCCGCCGACGCCCGGTCTATTCTTCACCAGAGTTGTCTCCTGAAGAGGATGCTGACGACCCCAACATTGCCCCAGATGACCTGACGTCGCCTGAGGAAGAGGAAAACGAAGAGGAAGAGGAAGAGGGAGTCCCGACAAGAAGAGTCAAAGGACCTCGAGGTCGTGGACGTGGTCAGCCTGCCGACGCCGCTGCCCCTGGGCCTGGGTCTGGGCGTGGGCGTGCAGGGCGTCCGCCTGGGCATCCGCGTGGCCAAGGGCGTGTGCCAGGGTGTCCAGGGCGTGTGCCTGCTGCAGCTCCACGTCCTCGTCCTCGAACTGCTGAAATGTTTGTGTGGTCAGATGGGGCGCATTTTGTGCCAGATTTTCCTGCCTTTGACGAGGTACAACAGGGTTCTGGGGTGCCACCAGCATATCCCTGTGGCCCAAATGCCACCCCCAGTGAACTTTTCTGTGGCTTCTACGACAATGAAGTCATGGAATACCTTGTCAAAGAGACAAATAACCACCAGGCTATCTGTTCAAACTTTCTTGGCAGGAAGACCAGTGCCAAGATGGTGGCATGGTGGCACTGTGGCAGAATTATATGTGTTCTTGGCACTCACAATGCTGATGACACACATAAAAAAAGCACGTTCTGGCCGACTACTAGATAACTGGCGACCTCACAACGACTCCAGCATTTGGCAAATTCATGTCAAGGGATAGGTACTTCGACATCCTCTCATATTTCCACCTGACAAATAACATGCATGTCCACGAGCCCGACACACTCTGGAAGATCAGGCAACTGTATGACATGATACGTCATCGGTTTTCCACCTACCTGATTCCATTTCAGAAGCTGTGCATCGACGAGTCTCTGGTCCTGTTCCGTGGTAGGCTGCACTTCCGACAGTATATCCCGTCAAAGAGACACCGCTTCGGCATCAAGCTCTTCGTCCTCTGCGACTGCAAGACGGGATATGTGCTCGACTTTATAGTCTACAGCGGCAAGGGTGGTGAGGTGCAGATTGACCCCCTCCTTGGTTTTGGCGGCGCTGTGGTAAAGAGGATGATGGAGAGGTACTTCCATGACAACCACGTCCTCTATACCGACAATTATTACACGTCGCCTATCCTAGCCAAGTACCTCCATGACCGCAAGACCGGAACTGTCGGCACAGTGAAGGGGAAGAGGAAGGGCATGCCAGCCTACCCAACCAAAACTAAGAAGACGGACATCTTCCATAAGAAGAGTGGCCCCATCTTCTCCATCCACTGGCATGACCAGCGCAAGGTAAACCTCCTCACCACATGCCACAAAGCAGGGATGGTCCCCACAGGGAAGGTGGACCGAAAAACGATGAACCCTATCACAAAACCAGCTGCTGTTATGGACTATAACCTGAACATGTGCCTCGTCGACAAGTCCGACATGCAGATGGGCTTCATAGACTGCCTGCGAACATCTTGCAGGTGGTACAAGAAGTTTGTCCTGCATACAGTAGATATGTCTGTCCTCAACGCGTACAACATCTACCGTTTGAGGAGTCCAGTCATCAAGTACAAGAGCCTGCGGACCTTCCAAAAGCAGCTGATACATGAGCTCCTGGTAAAACATGCGGGTACACCAGGGAGGCCACTACAAGGACCAGGCATGATGGACAGAATAGGGTGTGCCGAGTTCTTGAGAAATCACCAGCTCGTCGCCCTTCTTTTCCAGGGTCCTAACAGCCGAATAAGGATGCAGAAGAGGTGCTATGTGTGCACCCGCACAACTCGACGACCAAGCAAACCCACAAAAACCACTTGGCAATGCCTCGAGTGTCAGGTGGGACTGTGTGCTGGCACCTGCTTCAATGATTTCCACACTCTGGCAAACTATTTAAGTGTAAGTGACAGTGATAGTGACACTCAATAATAATAATTATAATATAACTAAGTATAAGTGAAAGAGACACATAAGTAATAATAAGTGCCTTCAGAACAATATGAACAAGTGAAAGTGACAATAAAATATATATTCCTAACAATAAAGAAGTGAAAATTACACTATCAATTTCCATAGTCCAGTATAAATAATCATAACTACTATAATAATGACTATAAAACTAAGTCTAAGTGAAAGAGACACACATAAGTAATAATAAGTGCCTTCAAAACAATATGAACAAGTGAAAATGACACTAAAATATATATTCCTAACAATAAAGAAGTGAAAATGACACTATCAATTACCATAGTCCAGTATAAATAATCATAACTACTATAATAATAACAATAAAACTAAGTATAAGTGACAGAGACACAAATTACTTCAGAAAAATGTATTTATTGAGTGAAAATATCATAATAACAATAATATATGGCATAATAAACAATAAAACACTAAAAAATCGCTTCCCGCCATAATTCAAGGTAGAGCGACGAGTCAAAACGTTCGTCGTAGCCTGGGCCGCGGTTGAGCGTTCGGACGCGGCGATGTAAATACGCGGCAAAAGTTACCTCCACTTCCATCACCATAACTCCGGAACTACTTGAGCTAGAAAGCTCTACTCAATGCCATTCTACGCGGCAAGGTAAGGCGCCCATTTTGACATATGTTTGATTAATGTAGGTAGTATATTAAGCGAGATTAGCCTTAGTTTACTTTTGTTGTGTTTTCAGCCAGATCGCCCGGATACAGCCTCCGTCCTTAAGAAAGGCTGCCCGGGTAGGAAGGGTTAAGTTTCTCACTTTCTCAGTTTCTGTAATTCTTTATGTGATATCAATGATATGATTGATATCATTGTGACATTGTGACTGTCCATTGATATCTATGATATGACATAAAGAATTACAGAAACTGTCCAAACTGAGAAACTTAAACAGTTAAACTTATCAAGCTAACAAGCCTAACAATACAATAACAACATGATTAGTTGATTACATGATTAAACGATTAATAATTTAATATCATAATATATGATTGATGTGATGATATCATTAATAATTTATTAAAATAGGTCCCTTCATAAGCCGTAACTTGCCCGTAAGGTTTACTTAACGTTAGCAAAAGCTAAAAAAAGTCAGTAACAAGTTAACAACTGTAACACTGTCAGTCTGTCACTATCATAGTATCACTGTATCACAGTTCACTAACACCGTGAGTAACACCGTACGATGACTGTACACGATAATAACATTCTTGAACCTGTTGTTGACACGAACAATCGCTTCCGGAGCGCCAGAAAGGAGCGCGCCTGCACTCCGAGTTCAGACTTTTGCCGCTCCTCGCTCCGCGCTCCTCTATATTGGTAGTGCGCACCGGATCGCAGAGCGCAGAGCGCCAAATCGGCGCGCCCACGCCCACCACTGCCTACTAGTGACTAGTGTTTTAGGCTCTAATAATTCTTCTGGTGAAACTGTAATGTTGCAGGGTTTAGGGAGTAATTATTTTTATGTCCCTCTGTGCAGAGTATATCTTGGGTCTGATTTTGTTCAAGGTCCAGTGATGGTAGGATTGGTTGAGACACTCCCTATGTCTGTTGTGACTTTTCTCCTTGGCAATGACATTGCTGGTGGTCGGGTTTGTCCAGCTCCTCGGTTGTCTAGTGAGCCAGTGGCTGGAGTCGAGGATGGCTCCTCTGGTGTGTTTCCTGCATGTGCTGTCACTAGGGCAAAATCTAAAGTTACTAGTGATTTAGAGATAATAAAAAATAATAATAATACAATGTTTATTTCCACTTAAAAGTGGTTATTCTGCTCATAATTACAATTACAAAGTGTACATTAAGTATTAACTTAGGTATAAACTTAGGTATAAGGTATAAACTTAGATTGTACATACACATTCATGTGCATATATACACGCAATACATACTGTACATATACAGTATATACCAACATGCCCATACATACACCCATATTTATACATACATATACCGTACATACACATACGCACACATATATATACATATATACGTACATACACACATATACATACACACACATATACGTATACACATACCCACATGCATATACATATAAATATATATATATATATATATACATACACACATACACATACACACTTATACATACATGCTCACATGGATACAACTGTATATATACACAAACACATACATATACATACACATAGATACGCACATACGCATTACACACAGTACATACCCATACAACATATCTACTTATATATGCATACAATCCTGTAGATATTAACCCTCCAGCCCCGGGGGCTATAGCTTACGACTGTGCTCCGGTTCCGGGTGTTTTGACGATCTTTGGCCTATGTTAACTACTCTGTAAGTCAATGAATATGTCATGTAATGTGAATAAAAAAGAATAATGTTCCACAAACCTTCCTCTGTCGAATGGCGTTGAGTAGAGGTCTCTAGCCCCTCTGGTTGCATAATGGTGAGCGCGGGAAGACGAGTGCTTTTCGGCGGCAAATTCTTCCCGCGTTCGGACGCGTCGCCCCGGCCATGGCTACGACGCACCTAGCCGCTCGCCGCGCCAAAGTATTTATCTCCCTTAGACGATTTTAGTGTTTGATATTGAGAATGTGATGTTTATTTGATATTTCTAGTTATTTTGAGGCCAATTATATAAAATATGTTTATTAGGGTATCACTGTCACTGATATTGCTAATTTTCACTCGATACCGTACATTTATTAGTAATTGAGGTAGCTTATTGTTGTATTAGGCACTGATTATTCGTTATCACAGGTGTTTATTATACTTTGGCCATCAAATATTAGGTCTTGTGTCACTTTCACTTTGACAAATATGCTTTAGAGAGTGTCACTGTCACTGATAATGCTCATTTTCACTCGATACCGTACATTTTATTAGTAATTGAGGTAGGTTATTGTTGTATTAGGCACTGATTATTCGTTATCACAGGTGTTTATTATACTTTGGCCATCAAATATTAGGTCTTGTGTCACTTTCACTTTGACAAATATGCTTTAGAGAGTGTCACTGTCACTGATAATGCTCATTTTCACTCGATACCGTACATTTTATTAGTAATTGAGGTAGGTTATTGTTGTATTAGGCACTGATTATTCGTTATCACAGGTGTTTATTATACTTTGGCCATCAAATATTAGGTCTTGTGTCACTTTCACTTTGACAAATATGCTTTAGAGAGTGTCACTGTCACTGATAATGCTCATTTTCACTCGATACCGTACATTTTATTAGTAATTGAGGTAGGTTATTGTTGTATTAGGCACTGATTATTCGTTATCACAGGTGTTTATTATACTTTGGCCATCAAATATTAGGTCTTGTGTCACTTTCACTTAGTTATATGATTTGTAAACGTTTTATATACAATTTATTGTGTCTTTTTTCACTGATTTATATATTTCTATAGGTTCTAATCATATGAATGTCACTTGGTATATACATATGTGTCACTTTCACATATTATTATGGTGTAATTGTATTTGTATCAATGTTCTCATAATACATGACTTTTGTATTACAATACATTGGTTTTCTTCCACTTTTTGCCTATATATAATTATAGTGTACATATTGTCATTTTATTTGGCAATTTCAGTATGATTATTAGAACTCCAGCTTGGAGTGGTAATCAAAGAAGCAATCTACAGCACAGAGTGCCACCTTGCACTCCACACACTCCAGGGTTGACTTTTTACCTGACCTCGGCTTCACCCTGCTGTTGTAGCAGACATGGCACCGCTTCTGCTGTGTTCTTCCGGATTCATTCTGAGGCAGGGAACCAAGCCTGTGCCTAATCAAGTATTGAGCAGACTGCAAGCGGTCAATAACGGCGGGCCCAGGATGTGCCACTGCCCTCTGTGGCATAGCATACTTCTCCAGGAGCTCCGTCAACACCTGCTTTTGGAACCTCCGCAGGCTATTGAACTTCATGGGTGTGTTCACATTCCGAAGCTTGTATATGTTGTAGGCATTCAGAACTGACATGTCCACCATATGCAGAAAGAACTTTTTGTACCATCTGCACGAGGTACGCAGGCAGTCAATGAAGCCTATCTGCATGTCGGACTTGTCCACCAGCCTCATGTTGATGTTGTAGTCCAGGACAGCATCGGGCTTGGTCACCCTGGCCTGGGTGCGGCGATCCACCTTGCCAGTCTCCACCATTTCCCCCTTGTGGATGGTGGTCAGGAGGTTGACCTTCCGCTGGTCGTGCCAGTGGATAGCCAGAATGGGCCCCGACTTCTTCTTGAACACATCACCTTTTTTGGTCTTTGGAGGGAAAGGTGGCATGCCCTTCCTTTTCCCTCGTACTGTGCCTACAGTCCCCGTCTTGCGCTCATGCAGGTACTGTGAGAGAGTGGGGGACGTGTAATAATTGTCCGTGTAGAGGACGTGATTCTTATGAAAGTAGTGGTCCATCATGGCTTGCACCACTGCTCCGCCAAAGCCAATGAGGGGGTCCACAAGCAAGTCCCCTTCCTTCCCGCTGTAGACCAGGAAGTCCAGGACATAGCCAGTTTGGCAGTCGCACAGCACAAAGAATTTTATGCCAAAGCGATGTCTTTTGAGGGGATGTACTGCCGGAAGCTGAGTTTTCCCCGGAACAGCACAAGAGACTCGTCAATGACGACCTTGCGGAAGGGCTTGAAGTAGGAGGTGAAGCGTTCTCGCATCATCTCATACAACGTCCTAATCTTCCACAGCTTGTCTGGGAGGTGGACGTCAAGGTTGGTGACAAGATGGAGCGCTGCGAGGATATCAAGGTACCGGTCGCGAGACATATATTTCCCGAAGGCAGGGGTGGATATCAGATCATTGGTGATCCAATAGTCAGGCAACCTATGCTTCTTGACATGAGGTATTAGCATGGTGAGTGCCAGGAACACCATGAACTCTTTATGAGTCACTGGGGTCCACTGCCTCATGTGGCCCTTGGTCACCTTTCCCAAAAAGTGGACCTGGAATTGGTGCTGCTTATTTGTCTCTTTGACAACATAGCCTACCACCTCCTCATCAAAGAAGGCCTCAAACAGTTTGTGTGGTGGAGCATTGGGGCCTGCAGGAAAATTGGGGGTAACGCCTGAACCCTCCAGTACCTCATCAAAAGCTGGCACATCAGGGTTGTATGCATCCTCATCAACTACGTCTTGCCACTGAAAAACGTAGAATGGGTCTTGTCTACGCTGACGAGGAGCTCCAGCTGGTGGCCCAGCACGCCCACGGCCATCTCGGGAGGCGCGCGCCCTAGGGCGGTGAGGGCGGCGGCCAGGGCGGTGGGCAGCACGACGGGCAGCACGACGCCGGGCCAAGCGGATGGGTCGAGGGTCGTCGATGTCCATATAGTCATCGTCAGAGTGGTCATCTTGCCCTGACGGTGGACCTATGTAATCATGGCCAGAGTCTTGAGAGAGGTGCCCTTCATCATCAGTGGCCCCCACATAATCTGGCGGGGAACCAGTGATGCGTGGGCGGCGTGCGGGTGGGCGAGGTGGGGAAGGAGTGGCAGGTGAGGCTGTGTCCCCCCGAGGTCCCGGGCTCCTTGGCCTGCGACGAGTGACAGAAAGCAATGTTTCACTGTCACTAGGCCCAGGTATTGGTGATGCGAGCTCAAAGACTTCTTCAGGAAGACATGTTGAAGGCGGGAGAGGGGGAGGACCGTGGGGAAAGTTGCGGGGACGTATGGCTGGGGCCGGCCGGGGTGGACGCCGCGGGAGCCTCGAACAAAACTCTCTTACTTTTCTTAATTTTCTTGGTATATTTCCTACCTTTCCCCTTTTCGGCAGCAGTATGTCTCCTGTCGGGGGACCTAGGAGGCAAATAGGCCGAAAGTGTGGGGTCCTCAACCCTTCGCAATGGTGGGGGTGGTGGGGATGAATGCGGGGCATCCGGGTCATCTTGGCTGGCGTGGGTAGATAAGGGAGACAATGGCGGACGAGAAGGGTCACCACGCTGACCCTCACTCACAGCCTCATCTTCACCAAGTAGTTTTGCTTGTTCCCTAGCTGCCGCGGCCGCCTTCTCAAGTATTTTCTGCTTATACAAATGTAGCTTGAAAGGCGATTTACCTGGGGAAGGGCTTGGCGTCGTGTCACTTAAGCGAAATTTGGTGAGTGACCTTGAACTCTCCCACTCGCTCACTCTCTCAAGTTCACTGTCTTTAGGTAAACCAGCTTCCTCAACAACTGGTACATCACCTTCATCACTCTCATCACTGTCATGTTCTCTCGCAAATCCCAGGAATTGCTCTTCTTTATCACTCTCATGGCCATAATCACTCGACTTATAATTACTGGAGTCGTCACTGACTTCATCATCAACATTATGCTTGGCATCAGCTCGCTCATAAAGTCTCAATGTCGTCTCAATACCTCCGGGAGATAACACATTTAGGCGATGGCGTCGGGGTAAGGCGCGACGAACAAGCAAGGGCGTCGTAGGAAGCACGGTATCGGACACAGCGGAATCACTATTTGGCGTACTGTCCATGATGGCGTCGGGGTAGATACTGTTGCTGTGGCGGAGTTTACGCCTGGTGGCGCCACCTACCGTCCCACGATACCGAAAATGTACGCGCGGCATTCGAAAGCACGCATGCAAGCAATGGGCGTTCAAGAGCCCTTCCGGGTTGCGCGGGCCGAGGTTGTTATGGGCGTTCAAGAGCCCATCCGGGTTGGAGGGGTTAATAGAAGAATATATACATACTTGAATACATTCATAAATATATACTGCAAAATAAGGACATATTGAATACTGTATATACATTGCATAAATATGTGCGTGGACTTACATACTTTTCCACACACATTCATATTTGTATGACTGTATATAGTTTATATGTATCTATATTGAAATACCCACATATATACAGTCATAAAAATATGAATAAGAATATATAGGATATCATATTACCATAGAGAACAATGAGGCCCGATATTTAGATTATGTATTATTTAATAAGTTCTTTTCCAACTTTGATTTAAATGCATGTACGGTATTTGCCTCTTTGATATCCGATGGTAGTTGATTCCATAGCTTAGGACCTGTTACAGACATAGCTCTGGCTCCCGAGTAAGTCTTGGTTCTGGGGACATAAAGATTGTGTCGTTGTCTTGTATTACTATCGGTAATATTGTTAACAGTTGGGAGAGGTAGGAGGTGATCTGGGTAGTGGTGGGTGACTTTTAAAAAAATAGTTACTACTGAATTAAAAGTAATTTGTTTCTGTATGCTTAGCCATTGTAATTCTTTGAAAATGGGTGTAACGTGATCATACTTCCTAGCTTTACCATCTGCGACTCTTGCCGCGAAGTTTTGCAACCTTTGAACCTTCGTGATTAGTGATGCATTAGTCATCCCCCAAATCATATTACAGTAGTTCAGAATGCTTAATACTAGTGATTGTACAACTGCGATTCGACTTGATTTATCAAAATAATGTTTTGTTCTATTTATGTATAATATGGCCCCCATTACTTTATTTGTTGTTTGGCTTATATGTTTGTCGAAGGTCATATACTGATCCAAATGATCACCAAGGTTTTTTACGTGGATGGATGGTTGGATTTTGGTATCACCGAATTGAATGGTGGTGTTGCTTGGTATTTTTGATATAATTTGACGTGTTCCTATGAAGATACACTGAGTCTTTTTGGTGTTCAGCAATAGACCATTTTCTTGGAAGTAAGCATTTGCAATCCGTAAAGTTTCTTCACATCTAGCGATTAGATTATTTAATCCGTTTAATTGACCACTGTAAAGGAACTGTGTTTCGTCAGCATATTGTGCTAGTAGGCAATGTTTTATGTATTTTAGTATATATTGACAAAAATAATGAAGAGATTGGTCCTAAAATAGACCCTTGAGGGATTCCATAAGGGGTTTTTGCTATGGAGGAAATAGTATTATTTATGCAGACGGACTGTGTTCTTTTACAGAGGTAATCTTCGAACCAGAAAGAGTCAATGTTATTTTGTTATATTTGTATTGTATTATTGTAAATAATTATATTTACGATATTCCAGGCACTCTTAGTCAATTTCTTCAGCTCAAGTCAGACCAACCGTAGTAAGCAGATACAATATAATAGTTATCAACACAATATTTATTTATGTACATCTAATTAATTTGTCAAGCCAACTAACAACTAAGATACCTGTATGAGACAGATTCAGGTATCCCCAAAACTATATTTACATTGATCATAGTAATTAACACCTAAAGAGCGGCCTAGGCGGTAAATAATATGAAGCCACCAGCGGGGTGTTTTTACCCAAAATATGGCTGTTTACGTGATCATTTTCATGCCTAAATAAGACCCAGAGCGTAAAACAAGTATCTATCCCTGAAAGGGCATAAACAGAGCTTTCCAATGACACCACAACGATCCTTGTATGACTTCTAGTTTTCTTGCAACAACCGCGCAACACGAGTGCAAAAACCATGTAATTCGGTACTTTCCCCATACAATTCACTATGTAGCGAGTGTGAGAGGGTGGAGGAGGGTGGGATTCATGTCAGTTGGTCCACCGCGGTGGTCTGGAGCAGTCATACGCTCGCTACTCTCCTGCCACCAATTGTCTCTCTCTCTCAGCAACATTACGTGCTGAAATTGCCACACGACCTATGTCGCGCGCCGCCACATAGTCCAAATTTATTTCACTCGACTTATGTTGCGCACCGCCAGTTAAGGGTTAAGCATACTCATTCAATTTGCAGAAGATTAGAGTTTCAACTTTAGCCTGTTACGCTCAGGTGGAAATTATCTTGCCAGTAACTGAAAATAGTCGTTCCACCGGTGAAGATAATGCTGGCATACTTAAGTAATACATGGCAACTGGAGCAAGATGTTTGTACTTGGCACCTGAATAACTTTACTATATTTCTCCCTCAGGTTCATCAAGGATTATTGCGCATATATATTACTAAGACGTTACTCTCTTTTTCCCAGATAGACGAATTATCATTTATAATTGTGTTATGTTACTAACCCCTCTGTCCCCTACTAACTTCCTAATCCTGCCACGGACATTAGTTCCAGGGCAGTAGTTCCCTTTCCAATGTTCCGTTACCCATTCTAAACCACTGTTTGGACACTTGACCCTCAGTGTTTTGGAAGACAAGCATCCTAGAGGGGTCACTAGATCTGTTGTTGCTTGATTTCCTTTGTACACCTGCATTTTTCCAGTACAGTCCTTGTTGACCTGAGTTAAGCCAGTGTCACATTAGCGCTTTTTCCGGCAATTTTCGATGAGCAAGCATTTCTCGTACTAATTTAAGGCTCTTTCGCATTGGAATCGGGAACTAAATCGAAGGTAGATTAGGCTACGTTAGGTAGTTTAATTCTTACGAAACTAAAGTTTTAAAGCTGCCAGACTACAATTGCCCGTAAAAATTGGCGGAAAACTCGCTCGTGTGGCAACGCCTTTAATCCAAGAGAAAATATAGGTGAAGCCAAAGACTTAATACATATTTACTATCCTTGGTGAAGGTCAAAAGGAGTGTTAATGAATTGACACAAAGGTGACAACTACACCCAAATATCTCGAGTTAAGATAAAATCTCTGGAATTACTCGCCGTGGGGCAACATTTTCCTAAAAAATACCTCAAACAATAACACCGCATTAGTTTGTTTTTTTGTTTTTTTGTTTTTTCTATGTGAATGAAGGAGACAAAAGGCATATCTGCCTGCAGCGAGTGCCTCCCCCAGATTTCAAAGAGTAACAGGGCCGAAATCAAGGGACGTTCGAGCTAATATGCCTGGACACACGGAGTTTGAAACAATTTAAGTCATAGGAAGAGGGAAAGACTGATTCTGGGAGAGAGTTCCAGAGCTCAGCAGTTGAATAGAAGAAAGTCTGAGAATAGCGTTTCACTCTTGGGTTGGAGAGTCGATTGTTCATTACCTACTCTCAAGATTCTGCGTCAATAATAATATGATTCTGCGTCAATAATAACATGTTCGTAATCAATATATTCATTATGTTCATGTAACTTCTTTATGAACTTAGGTTTGTATAATATAGGATATATGAGATTACGTTAGGTTATTAATTTTATACAAGGTTAAGCTAGATTAAGATGTGTTAGGTTCATACACTGTAGGTTAGTTTACATACAACATTTAAATAATAGGTTATGATAAAATAGGTTAGGTCATGTTAGTTAAAGCTAGAGTACACACTAAACTAGCAGGACATCGGCAAGGTTAAGTAAGCATAATATTGCTCATGTCATGGATTTTGTCTTCAATTATTTATTTAGTTTTTTGTCCGTCGTCTATTCCTGTATGTAAAAATATATGCAAGTTGAACGACATGATATGAATATAGAGTAGGGAAGTTGAGACAAACAATAATTGATTTTTAAGACTTTAAATAATGCCTCGAAGCATGAAAGGGACAGAGGAAGTAGTAGGAGGTGAGGAAGGGAGCTGGAGGAGGAGCTAGATGAAAGCATCAGGGGTTCACCCAACGACGTGTGTGTGCTGGATCTTTGAGTTTATTTACAGACAGGACAAACACGACCAAAATCATTAGGTTAGGCAACGTTATTCTTATGAATTTTGTCTAGGGGTATTTGAAGACGTGTGTGTGTGTGTGTGTGTGTGTGTAATGTGAGTAGTAATAGCAATGTATGTGTGCGCATATCTGCCAGTGTACGTGAACATATGCTTGATGTGTGTGTGTGTGTGTTTTTTTTTTTTTTTTTTTACACACTAAACCTCCAATTTTACACTGGTGCAAATCCTAATTTTTTAAATCACATCCTCCCATATTCGTTCTCTACCTCGCTAACAAATTACGACCCCCCCCTCCCCCTCCCCTCTCTAACTCTAACTCTCTCTCTCTCTCTCTCTCTCTCTCTCTCTGGCTTTCCAGTGATAGGTACGACACGACATAGAAATAATGCATGTGATTATTGTTTGGCAGGTAATAAATCTCAAATGTATCAATAACTACCTATTGAACTAAACCTGACAATCCATCATTTGGTTTTAAATATAATATATTGAGGTTGTGTAAGTAAGGTACTAATTATACAATATGTACCTGGCACGTAGTCACGTACAGTCAACTCGCATAGGCTACTTACTGTGCGGTGACACAGAAATTGAGTTAAGCAAATATATATTATTATGTTCTCTCCACCAACCAACTTTACTCCTAAACTCGATTAATGAAATTAACAAACACATGTGGCAGTCCGGGGATTCGAACCTAGGATGCTCACACCGAAAATCAACACACTTATGCATTGCACCACGAAGACAGATTGCTGAAGAGAACACCATTGCGTATCTATATATGGATTCTTAATTTTAGATCTTTTAATTAAGACTAATTATTATATTTTATATATTAACTGTTAAGCTTCCAATGAACCCAAATAAGATTACGAAACTCCGCCAATTAATCCAGTCGACTGTACATAAATAATGAAGCAATACACTACATCATGACAACAGCCTAAGTGTTGTATTGTATACTGTATTGTTGTACATACTACAGTATGTAACAAAAATAACCACTGATGGTGGAAATAATGGATATATTTGTATTATTCTTATTATACTCAGACAGCGATATTTTGTTTTCTATGTGAGTGAGGGAGACAAAAGGCAGAACTGCCTGTATCGAGTGCCTCCCCCAGAGTTGAAAGAGTGACAGGGCAAAAATCAAGGGACGTTCGAGCCAAAATACCTGGACACACTGAAGTCATAGGAAGAGGGAAAGACTGATTCTGGAAGAGAGTTCCAGATTCCTTGGAAAGAGTACAACGAAGAATGACAAATATGATGGTTTCAAGTGGTTTCAAATTAGATACAATATGTTTCAGAAAAGTTGTAGACATGTGGAATAGGCTACCGAGTGATATGGTAGGATCAAGCATGATAGAGAGATTCAAAGTAAAATTAGATAGGCATATGGGTGAGATGGGTTGGGTTTGAAAGGGATTTTGCCTTGTCTGAGCCAGTCGGCTCTCTGCAGACTCTCGTTTTCCTATGTTCTTATGTACTCTCTCTCTCTCTCTCTCTTTCTCTAAAAGATGAACTAATGAGAAGAATACCCAGCCACTTTCGACATACAGCAATTAAAAGGTAATTAGGTTACTGACCGCTGAGGCAGGTAAAGGTAAAGGTCAACTATATTGACCGTTGGAGAAATTTCGATTAAGTTAAGTTAAGTTAACCCATTTTTCAAAATTAACTAGTTAAGTTAAAAGTTAATTAACTTAATCGATTAATCGGTAAAAGTTAAGTTAATTAACTTAACTGACCCAACTCTGAAATTATATATATATATATATATATATATATATATATATATATATATATATATATATATATAATTATATACTATATATATATATATATATATATATATATAGATATATATATATATATATATATATATATATATATATATATGCCCGTATATACAGTATATATATATATATATATATATTAGTAAAGCCAGGTAATAAATTTTCTTTAATACATACGAGGTTGAAAGAAATGGCAATTTATGCGTTGGAAATTTTATTATTCAAAGTTTCCAGGTCTCTGATGAGTTTTCGCTGGGTGGCAGGAAGTAGATGAAGGAGATGAGCAAAATTCATGGTGGTACAGGGTTACATAAATGTACATGATGATACAGGATATACGACGCGTTTCACTGGACAACCAGCATTATCAAGTAAGGAAGGAATGATATAAAAGGTAAACAGGAAGGGTATATATAGAGGGTGGAGGATCAGGAGGCGGAAAACAGGGGGCAAAAGTCTGCTATTGGTGGAAGCGTAAATTAGGAGAGAGAAAGGGGTTAACCGCTTCACGCATGCGCACTGGATGCGGGATGTTGGTCAGTAGGTGGGGTCGAAGCTGATTAGCTGCGTGTCGAGGGGCGTGGCCTAAGTTGTGTGGCGCCTGCAGAAGACGAAGCTGAAGGAGGTAGCGCGGGGGGCTGCGTCAAGGGCACCGGGGGGCGAGGAGGGGTGTTAGGTCCTGTAGGGTAGTGCCTTTTGGCAGAAGGAAGGATCTGAAGGTCCAGAGTTTGGTTGTTGATGTTGGGATGTAAGGCTTGGATATATAAAGCTTCGAGTATAGGTAATCTCCTTGGGTCACTTTCTTTATCGAGTATGGTGGTGTGTTTCTCTAACTCGTTGCGTGTGAGGTGGGGGTGGTTAGGGTGAGATAGTGGTCTTTGATGGCTCCAGCCTGAAGGTGAAGAGTTAACCGACGTGAAAGACGAGTCTGCGTCATACTAATATAGGAATGAGGTCCACAGTCCTCATAATTACAGGTATGTTGGTAAATGATGTGATCGTCGGTCATCGGGCTCTTTATCTTGGTGGAGGCTGGTTTGTTGCGGAGAACGAGGTTGGAGGTCTTGGGGGATTTGTAATAAATTATTAATTTGATTTTGTTTTCCGGGTTGGTTGGGTGGACATGCTTGGAGATTATTTCTTTTAAGACGGCCTCGTCATTTTTGTGTTCAGAGGACATGTAATTGCGGTAGAAGATCTTAATTTCATTGGGAGGGTCAATGTTGGGAGGGCTTTGGGTGTACCATTTTTCAAGTGGTTGGTTGATGGTGCTGGAGATGTCGGAGTTGGAGTATCCGTTATTTACTAAAACTTGGGATAGTCTTTCTAGTTCCTGGTGGGTGTCGGCCCAGGTAGAGCAGTGCGTGAGGGCTCTCCTAACATAGGTGGAGATGGAGGATAGAAGATAACGGCGGGGGCATTCACTATCGCCGTTGAGGGCATTGTCCTGTGTTAGTAGGTTTAATGTAGACGGTGGTTTTGAACCCATGGTCGTTCAGAGCTACGAGGATGTCGAGGAAGGGGAGTTGTCCATTGTTAGATTTTTCAAAGGTGAAGTTAAGTCCGGAGGAGGTCATGAAGCGACGCTGGAGTTCCTGTAGTTCGTGGAGGTCCTTGATTTGCACGAAGATGTCATCCACGTATCTACAGTAGACGGCTGGTCGTTGGGCAGCTAGGAGCTCTTCCTCGATGGTACCCATGACAAACTTCGCAAAAAGAACTCCTAGGGGGCTGCCCATCGCCACACCGTCTATCTGCTTGTACATATTGCCCCAGGGGCAAAGGAAGGGGGCCTCCTTGGTACATAGCTCCAGTAGTGTTTTCAGGGCCTTCTCCGGGATGTCCAGTGTAGGTGTATCAGGGCAATGATAAATTCGACGTAGAATCATGTCAATGGTCCTATCCACTGGCACGTTGGTGAACAGGCTTTCTACGTCGAGAGAGGCGATAGTGTGGTTGTTGTTACGGGGGGCGTCTCGTAAAATTTCCAAGAAATCGTGGGCTGAGTTAAGGTTGAATTGGCTGGGCACGTAGGGGGTGAGGAGGTTGTTCAGGGCCTTGGCGATCTGGTAGGTGGCAGTGGGGATCTGGGATAAAGACGGGCAAGCTTTTTTTTCGTTGGTTGTGTGTCTGTGTTGTTCAAGGAGTTGTTCGAGGCGTGTGATTTCGGCTTTGAGGTGGTCTGGAGGGGTTTCGTCTTCCCAAATCCGTAGAAGAGCATCTCGTTCTTTATGAAGGTTGTTGGCGAGCTCTCGTTTTTCAATTATTTGAAAATAATTGCCTAATCGCCAAGGCCCTGAACAACCTCCTCACCCCCTACGTGCCCAGCCAATTCAACCTTAACTCAGCCCACGATTTCTTGGAAATTTTACGAGACGCCCCCCGTAACAACAACCACACTATCGCCTCTCTCGACGTAGAAAGCCTGTTCACCAACGTGCCAGTGGATAGGACCATTGACATGATTCTACGTCGAATTTATCATTGCCCTGATACACCTACACTGGACATCCCGGAGAAGGCCCTGAAAACACTACTGGAGCTATGTACCAAGGAGGCCCCCTTCCTTTGCCCCCGGGGCAACATGTACAAGCAGATAGACGGTGTGGCGATGGGCAGCCCCCTAGGAGTTCTTTTTGCGAACTTTTTCATGGGTACCATCGAGGAAGAGCTCCTAGCTGCCCAACGACCAGCCGTCTACTGTAGATACGTGGATGACATCTTCGTGCAAATCAAGGACCTCCACGAACTACAGGAACTCCAGCGTCGCTTCATGACCTCCTCCGGACTTAACTTCACCTTTGAAAAATCTAACAATGGACAACTCCCCTTCCTCGACATCCTCGTAGCTCTGAACGACCATGGGTTCAAAACCACCGTCTACATTAAACCTACTAACACAGGACAATGCCTCAACGGCGATAGTGAATGCCCCCGCCGTTATCTTCTATCCTCCATCTCCGCCTATGTTAGGAGAGCCCTCACGCACTGCTCTACCTGGGCCGACACCCACCAGGAACTAGAAAGACTATCCCAAGTTTTAGTAAATAACGGATACTCCAACTCCGACATCTCCAGCACCATCAACCACCAACTTGAAAAATGGTACACCCAAAGCCCTCCCAACATTGACCCTCCCAATGAAATTAAGATCTTCTACCGCAATTACATGTCCTCTGAACACAAAAATGACGAGGCCGTCTTAAAAGAAATAATCTCCAAGCATGTCCACCCAACCAACCCGGAAAACAAAATCAAATTAATAATTTATTACAAATCCCCCAAGACCTCCAACCTCGTTCTCCGCAACAAACCAGCCTCCACCAAGATAAAGAGCCCGATTACCGACGATCACGTCATTTACCAACATACCTGTAATTATGAGGACTGTGGACCTCATTCCTATATTGGTATGACGCAGACTCGTCTTTCACGTCGGTTAACTCTTCACCTTCAGGCTGGAGCCATCAAAGACCACTATCTCACCCCCAACCACCCTCACCTCACACGCAACGAGTTAGAGAAACACACCACCATACTCGATAAAGAAAGTGACCCAAGGAGATTACCTATACTCGAAGCTTTATATATCCAAGCCTTACATCCCAACATCAACAACCAAACTCTGGACCTTCAGATCCTTCCTTCTGCCAAAAGGCACTACCCTACAGGACCTAACACCCCTCCTCGCCCCCCGGTGCCCTTGACGCAGCCCCCCGCGCTACCTCCTTCAGCTTCGTCTTCTGCAGGCGCCACACAACTTAGGCCACGCCCCTCGACACGCAGCCAATCAGCTTCGACCCAACCTACTGACCACCATCCCGCATCCAGTGCGCATGCGTGAAGCGGTTAACCCCTTTTCTCTCTCCTATTTACGCTTCCACCAATAGCAGACTTTTGCCCCCTGTTTTCCGCCTCCTCTGATCCTCCACCCTCTATATATACCCTTCCTGTTTACCTTTTATATCATTCCTTCCTTACTTGATAATGCTGGTTGTCCAGTGAAACGCGTCGTATATCCTGTATCATCATGTACATTTATGTAACCCTGTACCACCATGAATTTTGCTCATCTCCTTCATCTACTTCCTGCCACCCAGCGAAAACTCATCAGAGACCTGGAAACTTTGAATAATAAAATTTCCAACGCAGAAATTGCCATTTCTTTCAACCTCGAATGTATTAAAGAATATATATATATATATATATATATATATATATATATATATATATATATAAACTTTTCGCAACCCATAAATACTTTCTGTTAAAAATGGGCAAAATAATCTGTGCAATTATGCCAATTAGTATTGAAAATTGACATGGAATTTTGCAGTATGCTCTCTAGAATTTGTGAGGTCGTTATTTTTAAATATTCTTATTTTGCTTTCGTTATGTTTCATATTGATTTAATTAGGCATTATTTCATCAAACTTTAAGCTGACCATCTATACAAAATAAGTTAGTAAGTCAACGTTTTGTTTAGATTTATGGAACGTGCTATCATTCTATCAAACTTTAATATATGTAAATCATAAACTATTGGCAGTTGTCATGCAGAACACATATTGGCTTCGATTCAATAATTGAAAAAACTTCAATGGCTCATTAACTAATAGAATCGTTGGTATAGTACTGTTCTCATAGTGGTCCATTTATATATATATATATATATATATATATATATATATATATATATATATATATATATATACCGGTATATACTGTATATATATACAGGGTGTCCCAGGAGGAAAGGGCATAACTTTGTAAATGATAAAACAAAATATTCCAAACCTATAATGTTCTATAAGAAATATTCCAAATCTCAACCAGTAAAGAGATATTGCATGTTGAAAATTGCCTTTTCTTAAGTATTTCCCCATAAGGGTGGCCTGGCTGTCCTAGTATCTACCACACCTCCATCTAACTGCAATTATTTTACCATGTTATTGTAAAGATATTATAAATGTGTAAGTTACAACATTATTTTTGATATAATAGCTCACTTTGGACCAGTTGGAAACTATATGACATGGAAGAGTCCATTACACTAAGGCGGGGGAGGACTCTATATAAAACCTTCAATATCTTTTTAATGGTTGATATTTGGACTTTTTGTTATATAACATTGTAGGCTAGAATACCTTGTTTTATCATTTCCCAAGGTTATGCTCTTTCCTCCTGGGACATCCTGTATATATATACTGGTGTATATATATATATATATATATATATATATATATATATATATATATATATATATATATATATATATACTGTATATGTATTGTTAATGATTCGTTAATCTGGTGGGCTGCCATTAATTCGTGGCAGCTGAGGTAAAGTGTCATAAGGTGAATAATATAGTTTATTGGGTACCTCACAAGTACCAGATGACAACGGTATGGGCATTAGCTCCGAGGATAAACAAAGGTTATCATAAGCCTCCTCAGTATATAATATATTAAGTTTCCTGAGTGCATTTCCTCATTCCTTCAACTTTTCAGTCTTCCCTCTTATCTTAAACCAGGCGTCTCAACAAGAAATGAGAATAGTTACGACTGCCGTGCAAAGACGCTGAGAGATAGCATGAACTTTTTAAATTTGCATATTTTTGCTCAAGATATATATTAATGCAACCGAGACATAATGTTTTATTCCTGAGCTGAGTGGTAGATGGTATCCTTTGCTTGGTTACTCTCCCTCTCTCTCTCTCTCTCGCTCGTAAAGTCCGTTGGAAGTATACAGTATACTTCTGAGGGTTCTTGTTGGTTCGGAATCAAACAACAAATATTGTCACAGGTAGAATGAACGGCAGGTATATTGTATTATTGATTAATCAAATGTATCACCCTTCTTCTTCTCCTCTTTGTAGTTGAGCATGATCAGACAATAATGATATATCTTTATAAATAAGTAAGATGACTTCTTCATTGAATAATTGCTCAGATAATTATAAGAAAATACCACATGTGGTTAGGTTAAGACAAATGCGCGCTTAAGTTATGTTATAGTATCGTATGTCATCTTAATTAGACACAGGCTTAGGTGAGGCAAGATGTTTGTTAATATACTTTAACCCTTCCTGCCCGGGTGTCAGTGTGAAAGGACACCACGAAAGAAGGGCAGGAGCCCGGGTGTCCTTTCAGGAGATAGTAAGCCTGAAAGCCTATTCAGCTTGGTCTGAACGCCATGCGTCCGACGCATGTAAACAAAGCCAATTATTGCGTCACCGCACCTCCGAAAACAATAAAGAGACGTCGGATCAATGTTATTGTTGTGACGTCAGACGAAATTAGTGTCTGAAAAGCTCCGATATTGTCAACATCGCGGCAAAATTCGCTCCACGGAAATCGTCATCACAACTGAACCAGTTGACTTAGAGAGCTCTACTCAATGCCAGTCTACAGATTGGAAACCGCACTACGTTTATAGATGCATGGGAAATTTCTAGCAATTAAACTAAACAAAAATACGGTAGCCTAGGCCTAGATGTTTTTTGGCCAGATCGCCCGGGTAGCCCACACTGTCCTTTGGAGGACCTGCCCGGGCCAGGAGGGTTAAATGAGAACGAAGATAATGTGAGCGAGAGAACCTGAGAACGAAAGGACCACACACCATTATAACCCCAGAACCAATTATCCCCACAGCTGGTCCTTCTGCATATATTAACCTCTAATTGGTCATCATAGCCTAATTATAGCTGATCACAAAGGTTGAGTGGCTCATTTATTGACAATTATTGGCTTACTCTTTACCAGTGCTCAATCGGCCAAGTGGTTAGTGTTACTGACTAGGAATCTGACGTCTTATGTTCGATTCCCGGCACTCAAGCTAGTTTGTATTTAGAAGCTGAGGTTAACCCATGTAGTACCGGTGACATCCTTTGCATTATAATCTGGCAACTATATGAACATTTTATTTAGCTTAGGAAGGATATATACACATTAGACATCTACAGACTATCTCGAATATGGTAGCTACTATATATCCTTCCTAAGCTTAACAATCGTCTTAATGTAGCTGAAATCAAATGAAAAAAGACCGGTACTACAAGGGTTTAATCTGACTTAAGGGGAGATTTCCACTTGAGGGACATTTTTCTTGACCCTTTTCTCCCTCATGTCTAGCCCCATTGCTTTTGATATTTTAAGACTTTTGCCCCTTTAGTTTGGTGATTTTAAGCATTTCCGCCCCATTATGTCAATGTTAAGACCTTTCGTGCCATTTAGGTGTCGATTTTATCCTGGCGAGCGATAGCGAGCCTGTAATTTAAGAGTAACCGACCTTCGGCCGGGAAATTTTTCTACCGAGAAATGTACAAATTTATCTTAAAAGTGGGTCAAGGGGGGTGACATTTTAAGATTGCTGGAGGAGTAGGAAAGAAACTAAAAACCTCCCCTTAAGGGGAGATTTTCACTTTAGGGAGTTTTTTTCGAACCTCCTCCCTGAGGTTTAGCCCCATTAGTTTTTGAGGTTTTAAGACGTGCGTCCCATTAGATTGGTGATCTTAAGGCATTTTGGCTAATTTCTGTCAATTTTAAGACCTTTCGTGCCATTTAGCTGTCTATTTTTTCCTGGTGAGCGATAGCAAGCCGGTAATTAAGGAGGAACCGGAAATTTGTCTACCGAAAAAATTACAAATATACAGTATTTCGAAGGACAATCCTGGGGGTATTTATTGTAGCTTGATGGGGGTCTAGGAAGCAAACTTAATGTACAACCCTTAAGATAACAGTAGTACCTTGGATAACATGGTACTAATACTGTGTATCAGCTTGGCTAACTTACTCAACATAGGTTCAACATAACAATATGGAGGTTAACGCCGTATTAGAGCACACCCTAGTCTATCTCTCTCTCTCTCTCTTACACACACACACACACACACACACATCCACAACATAATATCTAGACTGTCATCCTTCCATTACCCTGCACAAGGGGCTGCAGTTCTTTCAAATTCAAACTTTTATTAGCCATATAAAGTATTACAATAACATATTGTAGTATTATACATAGCATTCAAAGTTGAGCTCATTATATGAATATTTTTTAGAGCTCCATCATATAATTAAATACTTTATTTTACGAGGCAGACATCAAATGTTCCGTGCTTGTACTTCGATAGGCATGATAACTATTATATGATACCTGATAATAATAAATGTACTTCTGACAATAATAAATGTTGAGCATGTGATCATATTATATCAATTTATCACATTTCATTTGATGGTAAATTCACTGATCCGTGTTAATAATATACTTTATGTCTTTAGCTTAAAGGTTACATGAGTTCTCGAAAAGAGGCTTCAGTCCTGATGTTATTCTTGACTTACAGTGTGTTGGCTTAAAAATCCTGAAGGATTGATAGCCTCTGAAGTCCTAAATAACTAACTAACTAACATTACCTTGCTCCACCTGCCTGCCTCCCTTCATTACCCTGACCTCTCTCCCTGCATCATAGTCAAAGTTAACACGGGAACAGTGGGGGCTCTTAAGGGGGGATGGCCGTATTTATTTGCTCATTTATGTATTTTTTAATTATTGTATTAGTTATCTCTCTGGATCTCCATCAAGTGTAAAAAACACCCGCCCAAGACCCTCCTTCAAGATACAATCATACATTTCTCTATAGAAAAATCACGGCCGAAGTCAGGATTTTCATAAATTACAGGCTCGCTTTCGCTCGCCAGGAAAAAAATAGACACCAAAATGACACAAAAAGTCTTAATATTGTCAAAAGACATGGGGCGAAAGGTATTATAATCGCCAAAGTAACAGGCCGAACGTCTTATAATCTGAAAATTATTGGGGCTAAACATGAGGAAGAAATGGAAGGTAATAAGCAAGGAAGGTAGGCAATAAATGGACATGTTATTTAATTAACCTTTTGAGCACCAACAATATAAACTTGGCCAATATACCAGTGAGGACTCCTAAGGGGAGATGGGTCGCTGAGATGGTCCCCCGTCGCCCTCATCTTTAGCCCCATTAGTTTTCAGATTGAAAGACGTTCGGGCCATTATTTTGTCGATTTGTAAACCTTTTGTCCAATTTCCATATTAATATCAAGACCATTTGTGCAATTTAGGTATCAATTTGTTTCCTGGCGAGCGATAGCGAGCTTGTAATTTTCAGAGGAACAGGCCTTCGGCCGGGAAATGTTTCTAACGAAAAATGTACAAATTTATCTTGAAGGAGGGTCTTGGGGGTGTTTGTTAAAGCTTGATGGAGACATAGAGAGGACACTATTAAATATATGATTGAATAAATAGATGGACCACAAAATAACATAACTTGTCCTTAACTATCATCACTAATAATTTGGGACTAGGGATGGATAACATTGTGCGTGTGTGTGCTTACACGTTTTCATGTGTGTGTAGGTGTATAAGGTTGGTTGTGTGTGTGTTTATGTTTGTGTTGGTTCTTCATACATGATAATAATGTTGACAAGGGATCTCCTCTCTCACCATCTCCTTCACCTTGACTAACCATCTGATTTAGCCTATTATGAACTAGATTTGGCAGCTGCACATAAATTGCGTTCACTAATGTTGGCTCAACAGGAGAATATCAGTTACTTTGTATATTTGGCCAATTTCCTTTCTGCGTACGAATTTATTCATTGTAGCTTCGACCAGTAAGTCAAATGTTATTATCATAATAGCTAGTTTGTAATAAGGAATACATCAGGAAATTTGATACATATTAAAATAGAAAGAGAAGAAGGTTTATGTATGTTCCTCCCTCTGTTGTATCCTACAGGAAATAGTAAACTATCAGCCGACTTTCTATTCTCACTATATTTTGAGCTCTATCATTTACGTGGTGTATTGGACGTTTTTGGTTACTCTTCATTTTACTTCACATTCTGGTGACCTTTTATCTATGCCTCACTGTGCTGTTTTCAAGTTCTTGATATTTAAAATTATATATTATATATATACAAATACTGTACAGTATATACACATATATATAAGGAATTGACTCTCTGGCAGGGAATCGTAGGCGTACAAGGAAGAGCAATACTACAGTGTAAAGGAACATCTTTATTTTTTCTAGAACATGTGCGACGTGACGTTTCGACACCAACATGTGTAATTTTCAAGCCTACAAAGGAAAAAGAACCTAAATTAAAAAGGTAAATGTAGGTTAAATTACTATAAAGTACCAAGAAACTGGGTGAAGGAAGGTAGAAAACAGGGATAAAATACTGAAGTTGGAAAGCGTGTACATGCTTAGATTGATATGCAGGATTCGAAACTGCATAATAAATCGTATGCTTGTCCACCTTGTCCACCACTGTCTTCGTAGCGCAATGGATAAATGCACTGAATATCGGTGTGAGCATCCTAGGTTCGAATACCTGGACTGCCACATTTATTTGTTGACTTCATTAATTGAGTTTAGGAGTAAAGTCGGTTGGTGGAGGTAACATAATAATTTAACACCTTACGAGCGGCCTATGCGGTTTATTAATGTGTACCGCACAGCGGGGTGTTTTTAGCCAAAATAGGGCTGTTTACGTGATCATTTTAATGCATAAATAAGACCCAGAACGTAAAACAAGTACCTATCCCTGAAAGGGCATAAACAGAGCTTTCGAATGACACCATAACGATCCTTGTATGATGGATAGTTTTCTTGCAATAACCGTGCAACGCGAGTGCAAAAAGCAGGTAATTCGGTACTTTCAGTACATAATTGAGTATGTAGCGAGTGAGAGAGGGAGGAGGGAGCTGAGATTTGTGTCAGTAGGTTCGCCGCGGTGGTCTGGAGCAGTCATACGCTCGCTAGTCTCCTGCCACCACTTGTCTCTCTCTCTCAGCCACATTACGTGCTGAAATTGCCACTCGAGTTATGTCGAGCGCCGCCACATAGTCCAGCTTTATTTAACTCGACTTATGTTGCTCGCCGCTAATTAAGGGTTAAATTATGAGAATAATAAATTAATAACATATGGAAAAAAAAAAAATATATATATATATATATATGTAATTATATACCGGTATATATATATATATATATATATATATATATATATATATATATATATATATATATATATATATAAGCTACATTTTAGTGAATAACATACCAATTACTAAAAACAAAGTAAAGGAGAGGAGGACTCGTGGGTGCCTAGGGATGGTTGGTGATGGTGGGTGAGGAGAGACTCAGCTGTTACCCTGGACATGTTGTCTGTTGTAGTGAATATTATGGAAAAGTGTTTACTATTTATAGAATGGCCTGAAGATTCACTATGATTTCTGATAGCCGAAAATGAAGGTGTTCCTTTACACTTTGGTATTGCTCTTCCATATATATATATATATATATATATATTTGTTTTTTGTTTTTTAACTTGTATTCCTGTTTGTTTCCTTATTCTAAAGAAGATTTAATATATATATTTTTGTTTTTGTCCATTTCAGAAAATAAGTTATATTTGTTTATTGATAGTGTTTACGAACGTCCACAAATAACATCTAACATGACTTAGCACTAATAAGCTCAGTAAACAGGATATTTGGATTATAAGTTAGATCTTTGGAATGTGGGTCATAATGTCATCTGGATGTCAAGCTCGCTACAAAAGGGCTGGTAATTTGGAGAGACAAAGTTTAATTTTTGTTTTCATATACGTGAAGGGCCACACAATTCCCAGATGCTTAACCCTTATTTAGCGGGCTAGGCGGTATATTTGACCGTGCCGCCCAGCGGGGGCTTTTTACCATAAATGGGGTTGTTTCCGTGCTCTTTTTCATGCATAAACAAGATCCAGAGCGTAATACAAGTATGTATTCCTGAAAGGGAGTAAATTGAGCTTTCCAATGACACCCGAACCATCCTTATACGATCACTGGTTGTCTTGCAACGATCGTGCAACCGAAGAGCAAAATCGCTAAAATACGGTAATTTCTTTATATAATTACGTATGTAGCGAGAGAGAGAGGGTGGATGTAAGTGGAGTAAATCTCAGTAGGACCATGGTGGCCGAGGCGAGCGGTCATGAGGTAACCCATGCTCTTCCAGTCACTCGTCTCTCTCTCAGAGCCAATATTGCTCCAAAATTTCACTCGGACTTAAGGCGGGCCCCGTCACATAGTCCAAATTTTTCGATTCGGACTTAAGTTGGGCCCCGATCTTTAAGGGTTAACTAAGGGGATGGTTCATTGTTTGGTCAAATGTTTTCATTTACTTATTATTTGTATTTTTTTTTTCTAGCTTTCTCCCTGGACCTCCATCAAACTTAACCCTTCTTTGGCGGGACCGGACTTAAGTCGGTCTAGAGAAGAAAGGACTATGTGGCGGGGACCGACTTCAGGTGGTGTGCAATTTTGAGCAATATTTGGCTCTTAGAGAGAGACGAGCGGTGAGAGGAGCGTAGGTCGGCCCTGACCGTTCGGCACAGGTCCCACACGGCAACTGACGTCCCCTCCACACACATCCACACTCACTGCCTCGCTACACAGGGAATTAAAGGAAATTACCGTATTTTAGGGATTTTTCCTTCGTCTTGCACGATCGTTGCAAGAGAATGCGTGGTCGTAGAAGGATAGTTCTGGTGTCATTGGAAAGCTCAATTATCGCCCTTTGAGGGATACATAATTCAATTACGCTCTGGCTCTTGTTTATGCATGAAAAAGAGCACGGAAACAAGGACGTTTAGGGTAAAATCACCCGCTTGGCGGGTAGTATAAGTTACTGACGGGCCCGCTCGTAAGGCGTTAAAATATCACCCCCAGGCTCCACCTTCACGATATATTTGTACATTTTTCGGTAGTAAAATGTCCCGGTCGAAGGCCGGTTCCTCTTAAATTACAGGTTCGCTATCGCTCGCCAGGAAAAAATCGACACCTAAATGACACAAACAGTCTTACTATTGACAAAGAAAACAGGCGAAGGGTCTTAAATCACCAAACTAATAGGCCAAACGTCTTAAAATCTGAAAACTAAAGAGGCTAAGCATGAGGGAGAAGGGAGGCCAGAATATGACTGTTCTACTTTAGTCATTAGTTTCCCAAGTGACGGTAATTTCAACCCCTTAGCATCTGGCTCATCAATAAATATTGGACAAATATGAAACTAGTATATCTGCATCATAATGACATCAATTACACCATATTCTGCTACAAAATCATCGCAATAGCTGCGTAATCTGGATGAAGACCTGACAGTCAGATGAAACTAAACCGACTACAGGAACTAACAAGCAAGACACTACCGCCATCACAGCAGTCCGAAAATATATATGATTTCCTAAAAACTTTGACCGATATCAGCGGTCCAGGTTGACGTAATAAACCAACCCGAGACATTAAAGTCAGGTCAAGTTGTGTCATTATTTATGTTGGTATAGTAGGGTCATTTGCTTGGAATCCGTGACCATTTTGTTCCTACTTTTTCTCTCGATGGATTTGACAACCTGAACCATTTTAAAGGAAAATTAGCTCTTATGCCCCTCTGAAAAATGACGGCTAACTCTGCCAGAGCCCAATATTCAAAATGGCCGCCAACGCCATCTTGAAAAACATGAAATGTAATATCTCTGGCATCAGATGAGCTACATGGACGAATGAGGTGTCCTTTTTCACTAATTCTGGTATTACAAATTCACTGGAATGGTAATTGTATTGTATTGTATTGTATATTATATTGTTATTGTATTGTATTATACTAATTGTACATACTAATCTGCCACTTCACTGTCACTACATGATTCACTGTATGAGCCACTATCAGAATCACTGTCCTCACTTTCGCTGCTATTATCACTGTTGTTCTCTGCCTGCGGATTTGTAGGTAGTGGTATGGATGGGGGAAGTGGAGGCTGGGTTGAACGGACAGGCAGACATAGGCCATTTACAAGATGCCATCCATGGCCGATCGGTGAGGGGTGACTTTGGAGCTGGTAATGCTTTTGCAAATATGCAAGATAGTTTGCACGCTCCAAGTATGGACGGAGACTGTCCAAGTCAGGCACAAGTCGGATAGTGCTTTTTTACTTCTGAGCTCTCCACTTCGCTGCCCTCGCATCTCCCAGGGTCTTGCTTTTGGTATCACCATAGACATATCGAATGACAAACCGCTCCAAATCACTGATGACCTGTTCTGTGACTAGGAGCTGTGTACCACATGCTGCTAGCAAGTCATGTGCCTCTTTAGACTTCTCCAGATGATCTGCGATGAGCTTCTTGCTTGCTCCATAGAAGCCAGAGTTGTGGTCACACCCAGTGAGGACCTGAAGTGGTATGATGGATGCAGCAGCCATTGCCTCACTGCACAAACATCGGGCATCGATAAGCTGACGTTTGCGTTTCACACACAGGATTCCTGTTGTCTTCTGAGCAACATATGCCGCTTGCACATAGTTGTCTGTGTCCTCTGTGTCAAGAACGACAGCTGCTGTGTAGCTGTCTGACCGGAGCACACGATTTATGGTGAGCATTGCCATATCTGCCTCTGCATGGGAGCATGTGAGCTCTGGCACAAGCTTGCCTGTGGTGAGATTCTTTGCAGTGCTGCCAACTACACAGTAGATGATCTCGGTGCTAGTTGTTGCTTCTGTTCTCTGGAATTCCGTTTGAAGAAATGCCTGAAGGCAGATTTTGTTCTCAGGCTTACCCAGGAGAGCATGGAAAACTTTACTAGAAGGAAATTTATCTTCTGTCTTCATGAAGCCATTGCTGATTGGCAGTATTTTTTGGCGCAGTATTCTCTCACTGTCCTTGATCGTGTAATTCTGGTCATATGAATCATTGATGCAAATGATGCGCTCAGCATGCATGTGTCTCGTTAGAACGAAGTGCACCAACTTCTCTGCATAAACTCTCCAGGTATACTTGGTACCGTCTCCCTTCTCTCTGTCTTCAATGGTAGGAGTTGTTAGGCGCCAGATGAGGCCCATATCAATAATAGACGTGTATACATCAGGCTCTGGAATGACAGTCATAGTTAGTTTTTGTTGAAGCTTGCTTTTCTGTGCCTTACGGATGGTTCCATTGACGTTGAAGATGGAAAGGCACTCGGCTGTAACACGATGCTGCAGGACTTCTTGAAGTTTGAGGGCACCACCAGTCCGAGAACAGAGGCCAAGGCATTACGCTGCATTTCCTCAGTCTTTCCCTTCAGGCTCTCACCATCTGCTTTTTTCAATTCCTGAGATGAAAAGTTCAAACGCTTGCTACGGGAAACTCTGTCGTTGAGAGACTTGGTCTTGGAATACACTCTCTCATTCAAGAACTGCTTCAGTTTGTTTGTGCCATCCTCCTTTGCCGATTTCAAGTCGGCAGCGAGAGCGTCTGAGGCTGGGATTCCTGACTGTAGGGATCGAAGTGTCTTGTTTATATGGTCAAATGGATCACACTTAAATTCAGTGAGACATGCGCTTATATCCTGTACAGCTTGTTCATCCTTCTTCATTTTACTCGACGAGCAATCAGCATGCTTCTCTTTTCCTTGTTTCTTGCGATTAGCATGGCGATGGACCTTTGTTCTCACCCGATTGATGTTATTCACATTCCGAGTGTTTGAAAGGAGCTGCTTTTCATTGTTCAGAATGGCCAACCAACCAGACTTCAGCTTAGAGCCCTTATTCATTGTTGACTCTATCCATATGTCGAGGGCGACACACGAATATGGTTTTCCTGTCATTGACTGTGCAAACATACCACTCTCCATGAATGCAGCCTGATCGACAGGAAGGGTATCAAGCACTGAGGTGAAATCGGGGAGATGCCGACCATACTTGTCATTATCATAGATTTGCATCAAAGGAAGCATGAGCTTGAGTGAGGACTTGAACTCAGTCCAGTTGCTTGTTCTGATTGCATGGATATTTTGAGTTAGAACCTCAACCATTTCCATGAATGACATCCAGTATTCTGCTTGTGGGGCACCCTCAAAGTCCTTGAAGAGAGCATCAACGAGGTCCTTCAGCTGAGCATTTCTCTCTAGGTCTGCATGTTCATCTGCAAGTTCCTGTGCATCAATCGGATGTCGAAGCTTGGCAAGGGATGCCTTTACGTCTTCAGATAGAGGGGAATCTTCCAAACGTTTGCCTATGACATGGTGGACCAGAGTCTCGTAGAATAGTCGCAAGCAACGAACCCCACGCTTAACATGTTTTCCACGAAGTGCCTGTCAACAGACCCGTCTGCTATAACACCAGCTGCCACCAACACATCTGAGATGCCAGATCCCTTAAACCTCTTGTATATAGTGTAGATGAACGACATTTGGATGTGGAAGGGTGCCATGAATGGTAAGATTTTGCTGAACAGCTCAGCATTCTCACTTTTCAACTCTAGCATGAGCACGTAGACAGGATGATCACCAACAATTATTGCAAAAGGCATCTTTTTTTCTTCGATTGATTTTGCAAGCTTACACATCACATCATTGAAAATTGTCTTACTGGGTGGGTTGGGATAGGTCATGTGGTATATTGCTCGACTCTTCTCATCTGCATTTGACAAGCTGGCGTGAAACCCTGAAAACCCAGGCACAGTCTGTTCTTCTGGCTTAGGTCTCGTTCGGTCATCTTGCACCCTGGCCAATGCATGGATCACACCACGAATTATTTGCACCGATGTGTCAGGAGGAGGAGTACTTTGATCAGCTGGTGGCTTCCTGAGAGGTGGTTCCCCATGCTTCGCTGTCTTGTATGGGTTGACTTTTTGCATTTCACTTCCGAGCTCTTTGCGAGTTGTCGAGAGGTTTGATGCAAAGTTGGCACCGGGAACTGGTCTATCCTCGTGATTCTCGGAAGGAAGTTCTGTATCAAATGATTCTGGCTGCACAAACATGACATTAGTGCGGTGTGACTGGCCAGCACCGGTCATTGTGTCGCTCTTGAAGTCATCGTTGTCGACTATAGCGATAGCAGGCTTACCCTCAGCTAGTTCGAAGGGGCAATCAGATGAGCACTTGAGGTCATTGACCACCCAAAAATCTTGCAGCATAAGTACGTCATTGTAACTGATGCCCAGTCCATCTTTGTGCATTATGTAGACTATCTCCCTACTCTTGGTCAGTCCATGTAGCAAGACAGAGATATTTATCTCAAATGCAGTGCGTTTTCCAGTGATGTAGCTTGTGAGGATAGATGCAATCGATCGGACGGATGGACTGTCATCAATTGCAGACTTATTTGGGTGTTTCAGCCATGTGAGCAGCTTCAGCAGGAGCTCACTGAGGTCTTCTTCTCTCTCCAACTCGTGTATATATGGGAGCCAGGGAATAGTATTTGTCCTGATGACTTGCTCTTTGAGTCGTGCCGCAACATTCATCACCAACTGATCATTGCTGACACCCAATGAAGATATTGCCACCTCGATGTATGTACCTGCTGCTGTTGTATCATATACCAGTTCACTTACATTCTTTTGAATGCGTTCATGAAATCCGTTGTCTTCCCCAAATTCATTGACGAGAATTTCCTTTAAGTAGCTGGATTTTACTACTGAGTTATGTCCGTGATTTGAGATAATGCACTTATAGTCCTGCAGCAGGCCTTGCAGTGTGCGAATTTCATGGTCTTTGAAGATGACTTGACGAATATGATGAAAGAAGAGAGCTTGGGCCTCTCAGAGGTTTACACGCTGCAGATGTTGAGTGCTTTCATCTGAAAGGGGCTTCTGGTCGCTTACATATTTGCGCCAGCACGCACGATGGTAGCGGATTTCCAACCCAAATGCTGTTTGACTATCTGGGATGGATGCAATCAGAGTGTCAAGTCTCAATCTCATGACCTCATCTTCCAGAAGGACAGTATGTAACTTGAATTTAGTCCAGGCATCTACTGTTGATAGGAGTAAAATCTGCTTGTCACGATCACTACTCTTGTATGCCCCTTTCATGCCCACACACATAGAGTCTTATCGTGAAGGACACCCATACTGGAGCGGAGCCTTTTAGGTGCACTGGCCTCTGGGGAAGGGTCTTCTTGATCTGATGCTTCATCTCTTTCAAGACGTTCCTCGGATATGGGCTCCTCCGATCATAAACTTATCTCTGTCACCTGTCCTATCTCTCCAGTACAGCCACCCGATCCTCCTAGCCGGCGGCGCTTGTGGCACTTTGGCGCTGCCGACTGGGAGGCTCTTCGGCAGTACTTCTTTGATTTCCCATGGAATTATTTCTGCTTCCATGGCCGAGGACCCTCGGAGAGTGCTGAACGCATTACCGAGGTAATCCTATCGGGCATGGAAGCATACATTCCATTCTCTTTCTCTCAGACTAATGCTAAAAAATCTTGGTTTACTCACGCCTGTTCTACTGCTGTCCGCAATAAGGAGGAAGCATTCAAACGGTACCGACGCCTTAAAACTCAAGACTCTCATTCTTCATATGTTTCTGCCCGGAATCAAGCCAAATCTGTTCTTCGACTTGCCAAACACTCTTTCATCAATAATAAATGCACTGAACTATCCAACTCTAGCTCTTCCCAAGCTTTCTGGCATCTAGCCAAAAACCTCTCCAACAATTTCTCTTCCTCGTCTTTCCCTCCCATTTCCCACTCTGATGGCACAACCATCACTTCTTCCTCTGACAAAGCTAAACTCTTCGCTCAAACTTTTGCTAGAAACTCCACCTTGGATGATTCCGGTGCTATTCCTCCCTCTCCGCCCTCCTCTCTCTTATTTATGCCTAATAACCTAATCTCTTTTAACACCTTACGAGCGGCCTATGCGGTTTATTATATGTACCGCACAGCGGGGTGTTTTTAGCCAAAATAGGGCTGTTTACGTGATCATTTTCATGCCTAAATAAGACCCAGAACGTAAAACAAGTACCTATCCCTGAAAGGGCATAAACAGAGCTTTCGAATGACACCATAACGATCCTTGTATGATGGATAGTTTTCTTGCAATAACCGTGCAACGCGAGTGCAAAAAGCAGGTAATTCGGTAGTTTCGGTACATAATTGAGTATGTAGCGAGTGAGAGAGGGAGGAGGGAGCTGAGATTTGTGTCAGTAGGTTCGCCGCGGTGGTCTGGAGCAGTCATACGCTCGCTAGTCTCCTGCCACCACTTGTCTGTCTCTCTCAGCCACATTACGTGCTGAAATTGCCACTCGACCTATGTCGAGCGCCGCCACATAGTCCAGCTTTTTTTAACTCGACTTATGTTGCTCGCCGCTAATTAAGGGCTAAAGATGTACTTTCTACCCTCTCTGGGCTTAACACTAATAAGGCTTACGGTCCGGACGGTGTTCCTCCTGTTGTTCTCAAAAACTGTGCTTCCGTGCTGACTCCCTGCCTAGGCAAACTCTTTCGTCTCTGTCTATCCTCTAATGTCTTCCCTTCATGCTGGAAGTTTGCTCACATTCAACCTGTCCCAAAGAAGGGTGACCGCTCTCAACTCTCCAACTATCGTCCAATTGCTCTTATCTCTTGTCTTTCTAAAGTTTTTGAAACTATTCTTGCTTCCAAATTTCTTAAGCATTTCTCTTCTCATAATCTGCTCTCAGATCGCCAGTATGGCTTCCTTAACCTGTTAAGCGCTAAATAGCCCTAGGAGCTAGGGTAGTTATTTGTGCATTTCTGCCAAAAAATTCGATCTCACAGAATTTAAAAAAAAGTACCTCAATGTCTTGGAAATAAGCAGCCACATCCGCCAATATATATATATCCACCTTAAAAAAATGAGGGTGTGGAGTTACGGTGGCTGCAAGTTGAAAAAAATGGGCTGATAGGCACGACATCCCCGAGCGAGCGAGTGTGTGTGAGTGAGTCAGGCGGGAGGAGAGAGAGAGAGGGTGGAGGCAAGAACGTGCGATTGATGAGAAGCAACGCTCTATATCTCGCCTAAAAAGCACCTTTATGGTTTCACCTGTTCATATTCATGAGTAAGGCAGCCCATGTGAATAATATACACTGATAAATGAAGCGCAGAGAGGCATACGGACGAATAATAGGCGAAATAAGAGTGGTGTATTGAGAAAGGTGGGTGGCGCGGGAGAGAAAAGGGGTCAGATTACAGTAGGTAGATGAGATTAGCGTGGGTGTATGAACAAATTTAGACCTTATAGACACTTTGTGTTGTCGTTGCTATATTGTAAACAACGATAAGGCTTCTTGGATGGCGCAGTATGTTAGAGTAACCCGATATCTCATTACACAATTTTTACGCACTATTTGCTTGCAACTCATGGATGAAAGGTTATTTATTTACTTGTAAATTTCTTTACTGTTTGTTCGTAATGATAGAATATGTTAGGTTATGTAAAAGTATTATACATACTAAATACTTCGATATACACAAGTGTATCGAGGGTATATATATATTTTTTTTGTCAAGCATTCGTCTGCCCGAAAATACGTACGCACTAATCGCTGTCAGTATAGTGTGAACAGTCATGGTCTAGTGGTTAGAGTGATGGACTGAGTGAGATGTAGGCCTAGAGACGTAGGCCTAGAGACGTGGGTTCGAAACCAGAGAGGTTATGGGGATGTTTTTGGAGTGTTTATATCACTTGAAATTTGTTTTGTTTTACATACTTACGCCCTGCTATTCATAAAGTCGAAAACTTTGATGAATAGCAGAGCGTAATATGTTTTTTTGTGTGTGTTTTTTTTTTTTTTTTTTTTTTTTTTTTTTTTTTTTTTATTACAAAAGGTTGTTACAAAAGGTTACTACATAAGTATAATATTACATAGGTATATATATAAATAAAACAAAATATTGCCTGGCTAATGAATTAAACTGAAATAATAAATGAAAATATTGCTTATATATACAGTATACTGTATACAATAATATACTGTGTATATATATATATATATATATATATATATATATATATATATATATATATATATATATATATATATATATATATATATATATATATATATATATATATATACAGTATATACCAAAACATATGAACTTATCCTACAACTATAATTTGTACATGTTATGATAATATTATCACGTTGGTCAGGTACGGGCAAGTAGGTAGGCAGGCAGGTGTTTTGAGATCACGTTGGTCAGGTACGGGCAGGTCAGGTACGGGCAGGTAGGTAGTGAGGTAGGTAGTGAGGTAGGTGGGCGGGGCAGGAGTTTGGCTGAGATAGGGCGACACAGGTACCACTCCTAGTAGTACTTGAGTGAGTGGTAGTCCCTGAAGCACTCGCCCAAACACAACCCAACGTTGCATTCCTTGCACATTGATGTGACTCGGCTTCTTTTTTGTGGCTTTCTGGTGGAGTGGGCACAGACCTGGCACTGTACTTGCAGCCTCCGGGTGCCAGATAGCTCGGTGTGGATAGGGTAGTGTTTGTCATATCCATCAATGACTCTGTCTGGGAGGTTGACTGCACGGCGACCCCTGTGACCGGAGACTGGTTGGTGTTTTTCTAAGAGTTGGTAGGCGACGTTGTATATGAACTCCCTGAACTTGAGTTTTTTGTTCGGGGCCCTGTCTTTTTTTACCAGCCACATGTTGTAAGCGTTGAGCATCGTGATGTCAACAAAGTGAAGGAAAAGCTTGTGATACCACTTCACTGTTTTTCGTAGGCACTCAACGCCTGCAAGCTGGCAATCAGACTTGTCCACAAGGCGCATGTACTTGGTATAATCCACCACCATATCAGGTTTCTGGATAGACTTCTTGGTACAGTAGTGGAATTTACCAGAGTCCACTTGGGCACCTGTATGGACAGTCGAAAGCAGGTGGACTGGTCGCTTATCGAGCCACTTTACCGCCAGAACTTTCCCAGACTTCTCCAGCTGCTTGTAGTGCTCTTTCTTCTTTCTTCTTGGTCTGTCCTGTCTGCGGCGCCTTTGTTCCTCTGCCAAGTCGTCATCAGAAGCGGTGTCACTGTGGGAGGGGTTGTCCAGTTCTATGCGATTGCCTTGGAACTTAGGCATGAACTTCCTGTTAGTTCTGACAGTCCCACATGCCCCCGTTTTGTGGTCATGGAGGAACTGGCAGAGTGCAGGACTTGTATACCAATTGTCGGTGTACAACGTGTGCCCCTTGTTCAGGTAGGGCTCCAGCATCTTTTTCACAATGTGCCCTGACAATTTTTTTTTTTTTTTTTTTTTTTTTTCTATGTGATTGAGGGAGGCAAAAGGCATAACTGCCTATAGCGAGTGCCTCCCCCATAGTTGAAAGAGTGACAGGGCCAAAATCAAGGGATGTTCGAGTCAAAATGCCTGGACACACGGAGTTTGAAGCAATTTAAGTCATAGGAAGAGGGAAAGACTGATTCTGGGAGAGAGTTCCAGAGCTCAGATGTTGAGTAGAAGAAAGTTTGAGAGTAACGTTTCACTCTTGGGTTGGAGAGTTGCACAGAGTAGGGGTGGGATTGAGTTGCAAGACGGGTACCACGTGTCCTACGTAAAGGAGGTGGTATGCACTGGGATAGCTCTGAGGAACACTGATTATTATAGTAGCGATAGAATAGCGAGAGAGATGCAACATTTCGGCGGAGAGAGAGAGATTGCAGAGAGTTGGTGAGTGGACGGGAGTTAATGATACGAAAGGCCTTCCTTTCAACTTTGTCTAGGAGAGCGGTGTGAGAGGAACCTCCCACACATGTGAACAATACTCAATACAAGGGCGCACTATGCCCCTGTACAGAGCAAGAAGCTGTGCAGGGGAAAAGAACCCCCTAAGGCGGTTGAGCACACCCAGCTTCTGGGAGGCTGCCTTAGCAAGACTGGTAATATGGTCCTTCCAAATGAGAGCAGAAGAAAAAGAGACACCAAGAATATTGAGAGAAGATGAAAGGTTGATTTTTGTATTGTTGAAGAATAAGGGATAGTCCGCTGGGAGATCCTGACGGGTAGATAGATGGAGAAATTGGGTTTTGGAAGCATTAAAGTTAACAAGGTTTTCTCTGCCCCAATTGGAAATAGTATTTAGATCAGAATTTAAGAGTTCTATGGCTTCATTACGTTTGTCGTTGAGGGATTGCTGGCTGGGGCGTTCTGAAAAACTAATGGAGTAGTGTAAGGTTGAGTCGTCTGCGTATGAATGGATGGGAATTAAGGTACAGTTAAGGAGATCATTTATAAAAATTAGAAAGAGAATAGGAGATAGGACAGAGCCCTGAGGAACACCGGAGTTTATAGGGTGAGGAAGTGAACAATGGCCGTCCACAACCGCAGCTATGGAACGGCCGGAAAGGAAATTAAAGACAAAGGCACAGATGGAGGGATAGAAACCGAAGGAGGGTAGTTTAGAAATTAAAGATTTATGCCAGACTCTATCGAAGGCTTTCGATATGTCTAGTGCAATAGAAAAAGTCTCACCGAAGTCCCGAAAGGAGGATGACCAAGAGTTAGTAAGATATGAAAGAAGATCACCAGTAGAGCGACCCTTAAGGAAGCCATACTGGCGATCTGAGAGCAGATTATGAGAAGAGAAATGCTTAAGAAATTTGGAAGCAAGAATAGTTTCAAAAACTTTAGAAAGACAAGAGATAAGAGCAATTGGACGATAGTTGGAGGGTTGAGAGCGGTCACCCTTCTTTGGGACAGGTTGAATGTGAGCAAACTTCCAGCATGAAGGGAAGACGTTAGAGGATAGACAGAGACGAAAGAGTTTGCCTAGGCAGGGAGTCAGCACGGAAGCACAGTTTTTGAGAACAACAGGCCCAATGGGTCGTTGCCACCGACTTTTGGAATGTCTACATCAGTGCCGGTGTATACGATCATGTCGAGCACTATTCCACTTTCACAATCGCACAACACAAAGATCTTGATCCCGAACCTGTGTCTCTTCAAGGGGATGTACTGCTTGAACACCAGGCGTCCTTTGAAAAGCACGAGCGACTCATCAATCACCAGGTTGGCAAAGGGGTAGAAGAATTTCCTGTACCTTTGCAACAACATGGTCAACACATCCCGAACTTTCCATATTCTATCAGCTCGGTTTGGATTATTATTGTCTGCGAAGTGCAAAAATCGCAGAAGCAAGAAAAATCTATCACGAGCCATATATTTCCGGAAAATTGGGGTGTTGATGATTGGGTCGTGCTTCCAATAATGCTCCATTACATGCTTCCTGCAGAGAGGCATGATTAGCAACAACGCAAAGAACACAAGGAGCTCAGGGACAGTCGTATCAACCCATGCACGAATTCTTGCTCTAGGAGATATCATATCAATTCTTTCCCTCACCCAGGTAAAATAGCCATTGGTTTGGGAAACGAGATGAGATAATACCCCCTGGTCAAAAAATGCACAGAAGAAATCAGATTCCGTGGACTGGTCATTGCAGGGCCAGTCTGCTGTTGAACCAGCCAGATTGGCATTGAACTGGTGCAAATCTGGTTGGAAATGGGACCCTTCAGACCAGGCAAAATTATACGCCCGTGGGGGATCAGGATCAGCCCCTCCGTCATCCACGTCGTCTGCGCCTTCGTCGTCAGACAGGTCTTGGTCATGGTCACGGTGCAGATGTACATCGTCGTCTTCCGAATCCTCTGCACCTCCCTCATATTGGTCTTGATCCTCCTCAGACTCGCTCCCACTATCACCACCCCAGCCATAGTTCCTGGGATCGAAGGGTTCCCCTTCTGCAGCGTCGTCGTCAGAGGAGTCAGGAGGGAAGAGGAGGGCGTCAAACTTGGATGGCGTTAGACCGGCTGCCAAAACTCTACGAGGCCCTCCAACAGCAGCAGGGGCATGGGGTGGCGTGGGTGGTGGAGCAGGGGCGTGCGTGGGCGGTGGTGCAGGGGCGGCCGTGGTGGGTAGTGAGGCAGGGGCGGCCGTGGTGGGTGGTGGTAGTGGTGGCAACGCGGGGGTGGTAGAGGCGGGAGGTGTCACCTTACTCCTCTTGAACTGATAAGGGTGTCCTTTACCCTTACCCTTCTTGCCAACTACCCCCGATGCTCCTGCATCCCCAGGACGGCCACTTGTACTTCCTGTGGTGGTGGGCGCCGTGGGCGTCGTTGCCACAACAGTAGAGGCAAGTAGTTGTTGTGGTAGCAGTTGTCAGAGCAAATGCTGAGGACAATGACCTCTTCGCACTCGTCGTGCTTGTTGCACGTGTCGTGCCTCTCCCACCACGTGTCGTGCCTCTCCCAGCACGTGTAGGTCTTCTTAGCTGCACTGGCTCATCATCCTCAGAAGTATATACGTAGGAGGGGTCCTGGCACGTGTTCGTGTCCTGCCACGAGCACTAACACCGCCAGCAACAGGGTTGGGCGAGTCAACAGGGAGCGAGTCAGGGGAGCGTGTAGGCTCCATAGTGACTGAGAGCGTACTGCGTGTGTAGACTGTGTGGGGTGCGTGCGGCGGGTGGTTGTGGGTGCCATCGAGAGGTACCATGTCGCACTAAACGTGGCGCAATTTGTGACTCCCTAGACAGCTTGGCGCCGTTTTGGTACGCCTTTAAAAATCCTGCTTCCGTGAGGCCTATCGCGTTCCCTATAGGAAGCCTTCCGTGAGGCCTATCGCGCTTGCCGGGTTAAGAGTCGCTCTACTGGTGATCTTCTTTCATATCTTACTAACTCTTGGTCATCCTCCTTTCGGGACTTCGGTGAGACTTTTTCTATTGCACTAGACATATCGAAAGCCTTCGATAGAGGCTTGCATAAATCTTTAATTTCTAAACTACCCTCCTTCGGTTTCTATCCCTCCATCTGCAGAGCTGGGCACTTTAGCCAAAACTTCCGCAAATAGCCAATTCCGCCATGGCGGAAGTGTAGTTTTGTTGGCGAATTAGCGTTGGCGCCAAAATGGCTGCCTATTTGCGGGTTTGAAGCTCTGGAAAGTACCTCCATGTTGCAAACCTCGAGTCCGCAAAATAAAAATTCCAGCCGCCAGCCAGCCCTGGGCCGCTCCTGCAGCTCCAGCCAAAAAAAGTCATGTGACCAAGCCAACTACCTGTGTTCTGGAATCTAGGCCTATACATCGGCTCTTCACGTTTGTTCACTTACTTAGTAGCAAGCGTCGAGCTAACACCTACAACACACAGCAGTCCAAGAGTTCCAACCTGCTAGCACTTCAACTTTGTTTATATTTTCGGCCTATTGAAGTGAACATGGAGTCTACCATCATGCCTACCGCAGCTGCCAACAGCATGGGGAGCAGTTCACCACCATCATCCGACAGTGATGCTGCAGAGCATGCAGAAATCGAGGACCTAAGCCACCCCTGGCCCCACCTAGAAACCTTCTATGGGCCTGTAATTACCAAGAAGATGTCTCTGGAGAAGGGCTTCATAACTTTATATTCTAGCCTAATTTAAGATTATAAAGTTAGGCTATCGTTAATTTGATTGATAGCATGTTAATTTTTAACCTAAACTAATGTTATTAGGCTACCCTAATCCCATCAAAATGCCTCAAAGCATGTAGGCCTAGGCTAAGTCTAACTTCTATATAGGCTAGGCTATATAGCCTAGGCCTAGGTCTATAATCACTAATCCCATCAAAATGCCTCAAAGCATGTAGGCTAAATATTGTATGTTCTAACTTCTAAATATAGCCTAGGCCTATAGGCTAATTGCTAATATAAGTAATTTTATTAGGCTAGGCCTAGGCTACCCTAATCCTATCAAAATGCCTCAAAGCAGGTAGGCTAAATAATATTGCATTTTCTAACTTATATATATATAGGCTAGCCTAGGTCTAGGCTATAATCAGTCAATCACTAATTCCATCAAAATGCCTCAAAGCATGTAGGCTAAATATTGCATGTTCTAACTTATATATATATATAACCTAGGTCTAGGCTATAATCACTAATTCCATCAAAATGCCTCAAAGTATGTAGGCTAAATATTGCATGTTCTAACTTTAATATATAGTCTAGGCCTAGGTCTAGGCTATAATCAGTCACTAATTCCATCAAAATGCCTCAAAGCATGTAGGCTAAATATTGCATGTTCTAACTTCTATATATATAGCCTAGGTCTAGGCTATAATCACTAATTCCATCAAAATGCCTCAAAGCATGTAGGCTAAATATTGCATGTTCTAACTTTAAAATATAGCCTAGGTCTAGGCTATAATCAGTCACTAATTCCATCAAAATGCCTCAAAGCATGTAGGCCTAGGCTAAATATTGCATGTTCTAACTTCTATGTATAGGCCTAGGCCTATAATCACACTCATTTTATTAGTGTCAAGTAGAAAGTGTTAATTTTGAAAGTATCATATAGGCCTAGACTAAATTTAGCCTACAATAAAATGTTATTAAATTTTGATCTGAAGCTAGGCCTTTATTCTGAGCATTAAAATTAATAGGCCTAGGCTACTTTCTATTAAATTACTTAATCTATCTAAAGTAGACCTATCTAGGCATATATAGCCTATTGCCATTCCCAAAGGGGGGACCACGAATAAATCGCCTCCTTGCACCTCTGTGATCCGGCGTACCTCCTCCTGAATGGTGCGGAATTGCGAATACTGATTATTACTGAAGCACTCTCCCCATAAACAAGTTGCCCCAACGTTTTACTGCCCATGTGGACAAACTAAGTGGCCTATGCTATATATATTAACCCTTTCACTGCGGGTGACGTTCTGGAATGTTTTGGCAATTTACAGCAATTTCCATGCTTTAAAAGCCTGTATGTATATCCTTGAGGTCCATGGAAGTTGGGCAACATTATATTTAAGTAAATATATATATTTATTGACATTAGAGATTGAATTTATTGATTTACCCTTGATTCTGTAGTTTAAATTTAAAATTAATAAAAAACAGTTTGTGTTTGCATATTTGCATTTGAGGACTAGAAATTTCACAAGGTTTGCACATTTGTGTTTGCTGAAGTTATGTTCTGGGTTTGCTGATTTGTGTTTGCTGACTTGACTTTTTGTTTGTGGTGCCCAGCTCTGTCCATCTGTGCCTTTGTCTCTAATTTCCTTTCTGGCCGTTCCATAGCTGCGGTTGTGGACGGCCATTGTTCACTTCCTCACCCTATAAACTCCGGTGTTCCTCAGGGCCTGTCCTATCTCCTATTCTCTTTCTAATTTTTATAAATGATCTCCTTAACTGTACCTTAATTCCCATCCATTCATACGCAGACGACTCAACCTTACACTACTCCATTAGTTTTTCAGAACGCCCCAGCCAGCAATCCCTCAACGACAAACGTAATGAAGCCATAGAACTCTTAAATTCTGATCTAAATACTATTTCCAATTGGGGCAGAGAAAACCTTGTTAACTTTAATGCTTCCAAAACCCAATTTCTCCATCTATCTACCCGTCAGGATCTCCCAGCGGACTATCCCTTATTCTTCAACAATACAAAAATCAACCCTTCATCTTCTCTCAATATTCTTGGTGTCTCTTTTTCTTCTGCTCTCATTTGGAAGGACCATATTACCAGTCTTGCTAAGGCAGCCTCCCAGAAGCTGGGTGTGCTCAACCGCCTTAGGGGGTTCTTTTCCCCTGCACAGCTTCTTGCTCTGTACAGGGGCATAGTGCGCCCTTGTATTGAGTATTGTTCACATGTGTGGGGAGGTTCCTCTCACACCGCTCTCCTAGACAAAGTTGAAAGGAAGGCCTTTCGTATCATTAACTCCCGTCCACTCACCAACTCTCTGCAATCTCTCTCTCTCCGCCGCAATGTTGTATCTCTCTCGCTATTCTATCGCTACTATAATAATCAGTGTTCCTCAGAGCTATCCCAGTGCATACCACCTCCTTTACGTAGGGCACGTGGTACCCGTCTTGCAACTCAATCCCACCCCTACTCTGTGCAACTCTCCAACCCAAGAGTGAAACGTTACTCTCAAAATTTCTTCTACTCAACATCTGAGCTCTCGAACTCTCTCCCAGAATCAGTCTTTCCCTCTTCCTATGACTTAAATTGCTTCAAACTCTGTGTGTCCAGGCATTTTGGCTCGAACGTCCCTTGATTTTGGCCCTGTCACTATTTCAACTATGGGGGAGGCACTCGCTATAGGCAGTTATGCCTTTTGCCTCCTTCAATCACATAGAAAAAAAAAAAAAAAAAAAATGTGTTTGCGTTTTTTAGCTTGAGAGAGCTTGCGCTTGCTGGATAATGATGCGTAACAAGTGCTATGCATGTGGTGACCCTTTGGTCCCTTCTCCCAATCCACATTTTCATGTATATATATGTTGAAACTTATCAAGTTCTTTCCATTGTAAAGACTTTTCCCGGATGGATTCCCACTTCTCAGGTGTAATGTTTTCCAAACGATCATCTGCGGTACATCGCTTACCACAGAGTAAAATGCACTCGTATTAATTTAATGTCTTGTCTGGCATCTCTTCACTCTCTCTTCTATTATCCATTATTTCGGTCACATCACAAGTCGTCGATTTTCATCAGATGGGCATGCGATCTATCTGAAACAGTGAAAAAGTAATATTAGATATACACCGCAGGCAGAGAACAACAGTGATGATAGCAGCAAAAGTGAGGACAGTGAGTCTGATAGTGGCTCATACAGTGAATTATGTAGTGACAGTGAAGTGGCAGATTAGTATGTACAATTAGTATAATACAATACAATAACAATACAATAACAATACAATATACAATACAATACAATACAATTACCATTCCAGTGAATTTGTAATACCAGAATTAGTGAAAAAGGACACCTCATTCGTCCATGTAGCTCATCTGATGCCAGAGATATTACATTTCATGTTTTTCAAGATGGCGTTGGCGGCCATTTTGAATATTGGGCTCTAGCAGAGTTAGCCGTCAATTTTCAGAGGGGCATAGGAGCTAATTTTCTATTAAAATGGTTCAGGTTGTCAAATCCATCGAGAGAAAAAGGTAGGAACAAAATGGTCACGGATTCCAAGCAAATGACCCTACTAAATGCTATTGCCACATTTTATAATTTAAATTAATTTGTGTAATTAGTTTGCTTTATAGTTTAGAGAGTTAATAGCTTAGATTCAGACCTTAACGATGACAGATTTAAAGAAACTTAAGATTCTGAAGGGAGGGATGAAGGGAAGTTTAAATAGGTGTTTATGAGATCTTGATGAATATTTATTAAGTGCCTCGGCTGATCAAATTAAGGGTAAATTTGCTACTGTAACTAAATCGCTAGCCACTTATCATAATTATGCTCAGCAGGTATATGGTTTATTGACAAGTATTGACGATGTGGAAGAAGAAATGTCAGCAGATCTTGAGTACGTTGAGGATGTTAATACAGCCTTAGCCAGACTATCTTCCACACAAGAAACACACCCTGTTAAGGATACCGGTACACCAAAGGCGACTGGTTTTAACCTGCCGAAGCTTAATTTGCCTACCTTTTCCGGGGATTCGACTACCTGGACTGGATTTTGGGATATCTTTGAGTGTTCCGTCCATCGGAATAAAACACTCACATCACTCCAAAGGTTCACCTATCTCCGTGGGCAATTGAAAGGGGAGGCATTGAAGTTGATCGATGGGTACAAGCTAGAAGCTACAAGCTACGAGTCTGCAGTGGAGTTGCTGAAAAGAACTTACGGGAGAGAAGAAATCATTAAGACCGCATTAATTACTAAATTCTTCACTCTAGATCCTCCATCCTATGATGTGACAGACCTAAAGGAGTACTATGCCTCCTTTGAGAGCCTCCTCCGATCTATGGAGACAATGGCCATCACCAAGGTGGAAATATTTAGTGTAAATATCTTGAACAAGATACCCTCTCCCCTAAAGGAAATCGTAAGACGACAACTAAACGACTCTCCACTAAACTTGGAAGCGTTGGTACAGGTGTACCAGACTGAAGTGTTTAACATGTTGAGTACTGGACACTACCGACCCGTGGAGATGTCGCCATCCACTGTAGCTTTCCCGGTACAGACTTCTCCTAAACAGAAAAGGCCAATATCATTAGGTTGCAAGTTGTGCAGTGTCCACGGTTATCTGTGGTACCAGTGTCCTAAGTATCCTAAGGCTACACATAAAATTGGCAAGGCTAAATCGCTTAATTTATGTACCAGCTGTCTGGCAAGAGACCACTTCAACAGTACTTGCACCAATTCCTACATCAAACCTTGTAAGTATTGCAAGGGGAAACATTGGTTTTCCCTTTGCACCCAGTCTGATCGGCACGACGGCAAAGAAAAGGGGAGAACCAACAAAGAGTCACATGAGAAAGGTAAAAGCGAGGGTAATAAAGTATCTGCCATGTCCATTGTTTCTCGGGAATGTCAGTTGCTTCCTACTATGATGCTGCCAGTAGTGGGGAGTAATAATAAGCCTACAATGATGCGCACCTTACTCGACCAGTGCTCACAGAGGTCATTCGTTCTGCAGTCATTATTACCCCAGCTCGAGTGTACCAGCAAGGGTCAAGAGAATTTGCGTCTCCATGGTTTCACTGGTGAAGTAGATTCCAGATTCCAGATATAGTGGAGATTTCCTATGTTTATAGAAGAAAGGTATGTCCCATCAAGGCTGTTGTGGTCGACAAACTACCCAGTTTCTATATAGCATCAGAGATTCAACCACATTTGAAATATCTCAGAAGCAAGGGTTATAAACTGGCTGATGATCAACTCTCTGCTAACAATGGAATTATGCTACTGGTCGGAGCTGATTATTACTACGACCTGGTTTACCCTGGATATCGGCGGGTAGATAAGCTAATAATGCTCCCCATGATCCAAGGGTATGCCATTTCTGGATCCTATGCCACTTCCTCTCAAGATACACAGGTGGAGGTGGTTACGGTCCTCAGGGTAGGAGTAAGACCCATAGATAAATATATTAGGCCAAATGTGCCTGATAATATAAGATACTGATATAGATAAGCTATGGGACTTGGACAACATTGGAATTGACCCACATGAACTTGATCGGGAGTCCAAGCTAGCGTTGAGCTCGTATGAAGAGACTGTAACGTATGACTCTGGCAGGGGTCAGTATGTGGTATGTGACGCTTCTGCATAGTAGCCACGTGCGGGCATGCGCGCGCGTCGGCTGCCCAGCCGTTTAGAAACCGGCTGGTGGCAGCCGGTCGGCAGGCTTTTCCTTAGTATATATCCTACGACAACGTAACTAATGTCTGGGATATTCTTATGTTGTTTCACAGCTTGAAGCTGCCCTTATTCTTAACCAACGCATCTTAGTATATTTTATTCTCGATAGTTGATTATTTCATTATAATATATAAGATGTAAGTCTAGTGAGGGCGGGAGGAGACGAGCGGGAGAGAGAGACTGGCTTGGGACGTTGCTTCGCTTGCCAGCTTGGGACGAGCCTGAAGCGTTGCCATATGCATTTGATTGCAACGTTAGGCTTAGTTTCGACTCACGCACGGGGTAGAGGATTTTGACCAGGCAACAGTGTTGAGTGTTGCCAAGCCTGGGATGTATTTTGTATGCCTAGGGTGGGGTCCAGACAGATTCAAGACTCAGAGCTCACCTCACTGTCGTACCCTTCGGACCCCCTTGATATCTATCCCTCTCAACCCCACTTAGAAACTTTCTCTCTTACTTTGTATACCTTCCTTCTACTACTTCTCCAATCTATTTAATTATCCCATCCCCTTGATAGACCTTATATCTATTATTGTATTAACGACGAGCTCTCAGATAACTAGATAGGATTTTGGGCCTTATGCAGAGACATAATTGTTAATGAGACCTAGGAAGCTTTTTTGTTGTCTCATATTTGGTGGTTTCATGCTTGCTAGTGTGTTCTTGTGTCAGGTTAGCAGGGGCTAGACCGGAGGGGAGGCTTTTTGCGATCCTTTAAGTAAAGTCTGCTGGTGCGAGTTCTGTGGACCCGCACGACTTTACTAGGATACCCGTGGGAGTCTGGGGGGCATTTTCTTGTCTGTGTCCCTGTGTGTCTAGTGTTGTGTTGTGTGAGGGCCCTTGCCTAGTCCACTCAGCACTGCGCAAGCACGTCTTGCTTTTGTTTTAGGGTCACCAGGAGAGAGTCAGATACTTGCGATCTGAGTCTCTCAACAGAGCACCCTTTCAATTAGAGTATTTGGCGCACAGACCTGGGAACGTCCCTAGGCTAGAGCAGGTGGCTCAGCCCGGGTATCCGAAGCCTATATCCTTCCGGCTAGACCTCTGCCACCTGGCAGATTAACAGCTAGGGGTTTATCATCTCTGTATGCTTGTTATTGTGCCACAGTTTACCGTTTTTGTGAGCATTGTGAGTCAGGGTGTGGCTTAGAGACTCTGTCCGAGCAGGCTTGCCTGACTAAGAGTGAGAAGCACACCTGTTTATGGTTATGTTGCGAGTTGCTGCCTTTATTTAATTATACCTATGCCATTATACACTGTAGGTCCTATCACTAGTATTTATTCCTGCTTATGAGTTAAGAGTTCTCTAAATCCGTAACGTACTTTCTTTGCTAAGCATCAGATCCTACAGTAGCCGCATGCAGTTTAGAAACCCGCATCTTGTCTACCGGTACGATGTTTTGAGGACTGTTTGCTTTCACCTTCTTTCACGCAGGGGTGATTAGTTGTATTAATTAATGTAACTTTAAATGTGCTTTCTTCTAGTTTGTTATTAAATTGTTTCTGCAATTTAATTCTTTTATCTATCTTTTCCTTGAAGCTTTAAGTCAACTTAATTGTGTGATCTTTTATATAGCCTGCTTGACTATCAGCAGGCTATAGTGCGTGCACCCTGTAACCGAGTCATAGGATACCTCGTTGTCCAGGCAGGACTCTTGACGGTTTAGGGTGGTTTGTTGCCTGGGTTTATAAATAAGGGTTGGATCTAGCGTTTTCCGTTGTTGCTTGTTGCCGCATACCTAGTCCAATAGAAAGAGCCCAGTGTTTATATATCCCAGGACGTAACAAATGGCGACCTTGCCAGGATTTACTGAACAGAGGAATATAGTGGTCATTTGTTTTGAGATTCCTTATGATTAGAGGAATACAGTGGACATAGAGTTTTTTTTTGGGAGCAACCAATATAACAAATTAAAGACTTTAAATAACATTAGTATATACATACTTGCATAGGAGATAAGGCACATTCTATAACCGTGATAATTAATGCAGTACACAAACATGTCTAATACATCAGAACACAGTGATGGGTCAAGTCACGATACGGGCTCGGAGGGAGAAAGACCTGTGGAGTGGCTAGTCGATAGCGAGGAGGGTGCTAGAAGATTTTTAGAGGTGCCCCTTACCGCTGCCAGGGTGTTGAAGCTGAATAAGTATGGCTTAAAGTGTGTGGCAGGTCTTCAGGGTCACCAGGGTTTAAGTGGCATGAGGAAAGATCAGCTGAGGACTTTGATATTGGGTTTAGAAGGGAGAGACCTGGGTGGAGAGGCGACTGGGGGCCCCGGTCCCCAGCCCCCCCTCCACTCTACCCCCGTATTAAACGTCAGGGTGCCTGAATTTAGTACATATCCCCAAGTTGATGGTCAATGGCAGCGTGGAATTTAATCACAGGGACCCTCCCCATTAAATGCACCTTCCCCTCCTCAAGGGTTGACTCCAGATTTGTTGTTTCGGCTTGAGATGGCCAAGGTTGAGGCCGCCGAAAGACAGGTTAGTGTGCAGGCTGAGGTTGCTAGAGCTCAGGTTGAGGCTACCGAAAGACAGGCTAGTGTGCAGGCTGAGGCTGCAGAGAGAACAGCTATATGAGAGGTTGAACTGCAGGCAGAGTCTACTAGGTATCGGGCTGACAGGGAGCTGGAGAGATCTCGAGTGGAGGTAACAGGGCGAAATATTGGGGGAGGTAACAGACATCGGGACCAATCATTGTCGCACCTGCTTAAACTAGTTCCTGTGTTCGATGAATTATGTGTGACGGAGTTTTTTATGCGATTTGAGAAGAAGTGTCAGGAACACCAGTGGCCTCAGGAAAAGTGGGCAGCATTAGTTTCATCAAGACTCCTAGGAAAGGGGCTAAAAGCGTATGATGCACTACCTTTAGAGTCCTGTGTAGTTTATGATGAGCTAAAGAAGGCTGTGCTACGGGCCTATGAGTTACAACCAGAAACTTACCGCTTGAAGTTTCGGGGTGTTACTAAGGGCAAGGATAGTACCTTCCTAGAACACGCCCGGGACTTGTCTGATGCACTACGACATTGGCTGCGTTCTGAGAGGGCAGCTACTTTTGAGGAGTTGAGTGAGCTGATTCTCTTGGAGCAGTTCTTTAAGTGCACAGGCGGGGACTTAACATTAAATATAAAGGAAAAAAATCCTAGAACTCTCCAGGAGGCAGCAGAAATGGCTGACCTCCGACTGTCATTAATTCGAGGGTGCGGAGCAGCAGCTAGGAGTGAGTCGGGTGCAAAGGATCGTACCCCTCCCCCTCCCAAGAATTTTGATACACATAAATACACAAAACCATCTAGCACTGACAATAAAACTGAACATAAACCAAATACCATCCCGTATAAGAAGTCTAATGGTACCTCCCACTCCCAAGGGAAACCAAAGAGTAAAGAGTGCTTTGCATGTCACAAGGAGGGTCACTTTGCAAATGATTGTCCGAACAAGCCACCAAACAAGGTTGTGTCATTGGCCCGCAGCATAGGGGTGTCGCCTATATCTTCTGAGTTTGCCAAGGGTAGTTCGTCAGAGGGTGGGACACAGCCTGTGTTCAAGAGTCCGGAAGGCTCGAACCCTGTCCGCGACGTCTTTGGGGGTCATAGAGGGCTTGGTTTTGTGAGGTGGGCTGGCGAAAGGCGAGGAGTTAAGCTATTGCGTGATACGGGGGCTTCTCAGACCTTGTTAAAGAACTTTACTGGTAGGCCGATTAACGCTGCTCGGGTGGTGGTAGTTCAGGGGATCAATGCTACGAAGTCCTACCCGCTGGTGCGGATGAAGCTGGAGGTGGGTGGTGTGGCGAAGGAGCTGGATGTAGGAATTGTAGAGAACTTGCCTGTTGGGGGCGTCGACCTCCTCCTCGGCAACGACTTTTCGGTGCCTGCTTCTAAGGTTTCACCCTTGGTCGTTGCCGAGAAGGCGGCCGACGTTAGTAGGGAGGAACAGGAGTGGGTTGAGAAGTGTAGCGTACAAACCATGGCGTGTGTTGTGACGCGTTCTCAGTCATCCGGAGCCTTGCAGCCACCACCTCAGTCTATCAAACCGCGGAGGAAAGGTCACAAGAAAACGGGAAGTGTTGGTCAATTGGAGAGTTTTGAGCCGGCAGTGTTTCTTGGTGACTCATTATTGGCACCTATGTTAGAGTCTGGAGAGGCCCCAGGGCCTGTCACCGCTAGTGCAGGTGCAGGGCAGGAAGAGACTCTGCGACAGCATCGTTATGCGCAGCGTGAGGAAAGGATGGCTCAGCGGGACATTGGAGGTGGAAATAAATTATTTAAGATGAACTTGGATAATCTCGCACCTGCTGATATATGTTCTTTGCAGCTGGAAGATCCTGAAGTCAGGGCGTGTGGTAATGGTGCTATCGAACTGGAGAGCGATGGGGATGCGCAGCCTGGTGATTTTTTCTTGTCCGAGGGGATCTTGTATCGGAGACATCAGAATCCCAAGAAAAAGTGGGATGGCGGGTCAGGATTAGTGGACCAGTTAGTAGTACCGAGGGTGTGCCGTGAGAGCTTATTGAGATTGGCTCATGATGTGCCTTTGGCAGGGCACCTGGGGGCATGTAAGATGGAGGCAGCTCTGAGCAAGCTTTTCTGGTGGCCTGGGTTAACCCTTATTTAGCGGGTGGTAAGGTATTTTACACTGTACCGCTCAGCGGGCATAATCCCGAAATATTCGCTCAATTTCACTCGCCCTAGTGCCGTTACTATGGCTCCAATGCGAACGAAACGATCATTTTTGGAAAGAGCAACTCTTTGTCTCCCCATATAAGTCTATGAATGGATGTTATGAATGAGTGTGAAGGGTGGGAAGAGGTGAGGAAGAGGAGGTACTTTTTGGTCTATTTCCCGGGCGCGTTCGGTTGCGTTCGCTTTGGCCTGACTTCGGCCTCTCGCGCGTCTACTATTCCTTTGGTAATCGGTCTTATTTTTCTCTTATTTCTCCTTATTTCTGTATTCTCTCTCTCTCTCTCTCTCTCTCTCTCGCTCTCTCTCTCTCTCTCTCTCTTTCTTTCTTTCTCTCTCCCTTTCTCTCTTCCTCATCCGTATATGTATTTCTCATTATTATTTTCTCTAACTAATCCCTCTATTTCATTTATTTGCTTGTAATATTTCTGTATTATTATATCTTTTTCACTCTTTCTTCAGTTCAGTTTCTGTATTCTCTCTATACGGTGGGAATGGTATTTCGTATGAGGGATGTGCAGCACAAATATTCAATCTTTCGTTGTTTGGTTGTTTGTATTACCGTAAGAAATTTACTGAACGCCTGCAAATAATACGCTATAAAATGCTTGCAATCAAACTCTCAAGCAATTTCAAGGTCACATGCAATTATAAATGTAGGCAATAGGTAAACCCAGAGAGGAAGAGACAAGAGAGAGAGAGAGTGTCGTGATAATATAACAATGTTACATAATTATGTATCATATATATATGAAAAAATAATATATACGGTAGGCCTACATCTGTTCCGCACAATCATATAATGCCAAGCACAAATATTCAATCTTTCATTGTTTGTATTACCATAAGAAATTTACTGAACGCCTGCAAATAATACGCTATAAAATGCTTGCAATCTCTCTATTTTCTCTAATCTCTCCCACTCCTCCTGTCTCTCTCTCTCTCTCTCTCTCTCTCTGGCTCTGTCGCTGTCCCTCTTCCTCATCTGTATTATGTATTTCTCATTATTATTTTCTCTAACTAATCCCTCTATTTCATTTATTTGCTTGTAATATTTCTGTATTATTATATCTTTTTCACTCTTTCTTCAGTTCAGTTTCTGCATTCTCTCTCTCTCTCTCTGTTTCGCTTGCTTTGCAGGAATTTTGTTTTTGTTTTATATATAATATATAATAATTTACTTATCATTACTTACTATATCGTATAAACAATAGTAGGTAGCCAACTTACCATAATACCGATACACCAAACCGATCCGCATGCGGGTTTGTTTATCACCTGTTTACTAAAGTGCCACCATTATCGATTTTCTTGGAGCCGACTCGAGCGGGAGGGTTACCAATTGAAGTTAAATCCGCTAGCATATATTGTTAGATGTAAGACATGATAAATACCACTAGAAATATGAATTGGCAAAATCCATATAATATCACTTCGAAATTGTTCTGAAATTTCAAAACAAAACCGCTAGTGTAAGTCATTGCTGCTAGATCGAAGTAAAGGTCTCTAGATCTAGCGGAAGTCGCTATACGTATTGGCAGTACTGCACACTCATTCATTTCATTCATTCATTTTCTATTGAGCTCGTCCTGGAATCTTTACGACTATGAATCTTACGATTGCCGACGGCGATACGTTGTTGACATTGTTGTTGATGTTCCAGTGGAGGGATGAACAAAATATTTTCCTTGTCCAATAATAGCTATTTCATAGTCCCACAGGACTTATTTTGATATATTTATCAAATTTATTGAATGCCTGAAAATAATACGCTATAAAATGCTTGCAATCAAACTTTCAAGCAATTACAAGGTCACATGCAATTATAAAAAGGTATATTGTAGACCACAATCTACGCCAAGCTTCGTTGTTGCTTGTATTATCGTGAGAAATGTACCATACACCCTGGTTATCGTGAGAAATTTACCGAACGCCTGCAAATAATGCGCTATAAAATGCTTGCAATCAAACTTTCAAGCAATTACAAGGTCACATGCAATTATAAAAAGGTATATTGTAGACCACAATCTTCGCCAAGCTTCGTTGTTTCTTGTATTATCGTGAGAAATGTACCATACACCCTGGTTATCGTGAGAAATTTACCGAACGCCTGCAAATAATACGCTATAAAATGCTTGCAATCAAACTCTCAAGCAATTTCAATGTCACATGCAGTATAGGTAGACCCAGAGATGAAGAGACAGACAGAGAGAGAGGGGAGGTCAAAAACATCTGCTAGGTGTGATTTCCCCTGGGAGGGAAGAGATTAGTTAGGGGTGTGCCCTGGCCTACATCAGACAAAGAGAGTACAAAGGAGTACAAACAAAGAGAGTGAGACAGAGAGAGAGAGAGAGAGTCGTGATAATATAAAAATGTTACACATGTATCATATATATGAAAACATAATATATACGGTAGGTCTACATCTGTTCTCCACAATCATATAATGCCAAGCACAAATATTCAATCTTTCGTTGTTTGTATTACCGTAAATTTACCGAACGCCTGCAAATAATACGCTATAAAATGCAAAGGAAATTTCTTGTAGAGTGCAATTTTGAGGACGTAATGTGCTCTGAGAGAGAGCGGAGCGGTGATTAGGAGCATATATTACCTCAGACCGCTCACCACACAGGGAATTATATAAGGAAATTACCGTATTTTAGGGTTTTTCACTCGTGTTTTACGATCGTTGAAAGACAACCAGTGATCGTAAAAGGATGGTTCGGGTGTCATTGGAAAGCTCAATTTACGCACTTTCAGGATACATACTTGTATTACGCTCTGAGTCTTGTTTATGCATGAAAAAGAGCACGGAACAACCCCATTTAGGGTAAAAAAAAAAACCCGCTGGGCGGCACAGTGAAATATACTCCACCAGCCGCTCGTAAGGTGATAAAATGCTTGCAATCACATTTTCAAGCAATTATAAAATATAAATTGTACTTACCAACACCCACACCAGTATGTTCTTCGTCAGGAACGTCTCCAATTTGCTCAAGGGTCTGTCCAATATCAACCACAACATCCACCCCACGCAAATTATGCTTGGGGTGAAAGCCTATGATCGGGTTATTTTCGTCTTCAGAGTCATCCACACTACCAAAACTCTCACCCAGACCTTCGACGGTTTCATCCAACAACTTATTAGAAAGTTATGAAGAGGTCAGCATGATATCTAGTTCCTGGGTGGTAAGCCGGGCGTGGTTAGTAGGGTGGCGCAACGTACTAGGGATGGCGGCCACCGAATCGAACACGGGCAAATCTTGACCTTCCATTATGGCTGCTTGAGGGTCACTTAGTCACGGTCACACAGTGGGGATGTGTGGGTGGGCCCTTGTAGTACACCGCCTGACCACCAAGTTTCGCTTTCCACCTAAATTAGGGCGGGAATACGCCCACGGACTTAAGTCCGACCACGCCATTTAGTCCAATTTTCTCGTATCGGACTTAAGTCCGACCCCGCTAAATAAGGGTTAAAGGCGAGTGTCGTGTCATGGGTGTCACAGTGTCACACTTGTCAAGTTGTTGGGAAACCCAATCAGGTCATCCCGAGAGCCCCTTTACAACCCATCCCTGTCATTGGGCCGCCCTTCAGCAAAGTAGTTATCGATATGGTTGGCCCATTGCCCCCCACTAGTGCTGGCAATACATTTTTACTAACTGTAATGGATGTAGCAACACGGTATCTAGATGCTTACCCCATGTGCAACGGGATGGCTAAGACTGTTTTCAAAAACCTACTTGTCTATTTCTCTCATTATGGCTACCCTCAGGAGATCCAGTCTGATCAGGGATCCAATTTTACTTCTGCTCTGTTTAAGCAGACCATGCAGCAACATGGGATAGTGTCTGTGGTGTCATCTGCCTACCATCCCGAGAGTCAGGGAGTTTTGGAAAGGTGGCACTCGACTCTCAAGAGTATGTTGCGGTGTTATTGCATGGAAAATGGGAAGGACTGGGATCTAGGTCTCCCATACGTTTTATTTGCTGCAAGAGAAGTACCTGGGGAGAGCTTGGGATTTAGCCCGAACGAGTTGGTTTTTGGACACAGGGTCAGGGGGCCCCTCCATATAGTCAAGGAGATCTGGGAGGGAGTCACAAAGTCATGCTCGCTTCTAAAGTATGTAGTTGAAAGCCGTGAGAGAATGCTAAAGAGCTTGGAGGTAGCAGGTCGGAACCTTAAGAGTTCACAAGCTCAGATGAAGGACAGATACGACCAGAAGGTGAAGCTGAGGGTGTTTGAAGTAGATCAGGAGGTACTGATACTACTGCCTCTGGTGGGACACCCCTTGTCTGCCAAGTATTCTGGTCCGTATCGGGTTGTAAGGAAGGTTTCTGATCTCGACTATTTAGTAGCTACTCCTGATCGTAAGAAAAAGAACCAACTTTGCCATGTAAATCTGATGAAAGAGTATGTGAGGCGCCCCTCCGAGACTCTCACTGTCCCGGTGTTGATCTGCAGCGATCATGGTGGAGAAGGAGGAAGGGACAGTCAAGCTGCGGGGGAGGATAATTGGGATTGTCATATTTCCGCGGATCAGTGGGCGGGGAATTCTAGACAAGTGGCTCACGAGTTGATATTGCACCTGCCTGAGCAACAGCGTGTAGCTGTGCAGCACTTGTTTGATTCAAACCCAGCTGTTTTCGCGGAGCATCCTGGCCTCACTACTCAAGCGGTGCACGATGTCGATGTTGGGGACCACCCGCCCTTTAAATCAGTGCCATACCGTGTTCCCCCTATTAAATTACCAGCACTTAGGGAAGAGCTGGATTATATGCTGAAACGTGGGCTGATTTCTGAGGGTGCAGTAAGGTGGACTTCCCCAGTCACACTGTAGCCCAAACCAGATGGCAAGGTGCGGTTTTGTATAGATTTCCGCAGGTTGAATGGTTTAACCCCCACAAATGCCTACCCTCTCCCTCGCGTGGACGACAGTGTGGATAAGATAGGAAAAGCCAAGTTCCTCACTAAGATAGACCTTGTTAAGGGTTATTGGCAAGTGCCCTTGTCTGAGCGAGCGCGAGAGGTGTGTGGGTTTGTGGTGGACGGGACCACATATCGTTGCCATGTTATGTCATACGGGCTGAAAAATGCCCCTGCAACGTTTCAGAAATTAATGAACGACATTGTAGCCGACATTCCCAACTGTACGGTGTACCTAGATGATGTCATAATATACGACGAGGATTTTAACAGTCACTGTGCTCACATCGGACAGCTTTTTAATAAACTGAATTAAGCAGGTTTGGTGGTAAACCTGGGTAAGTGCGATTTTGTCAAAGCCACAGTTTTGTACCTGGGGTTCGAGGTGGGGATGGGTCAGGTGTGCCCTCCACAGACAAAGATCAAAGCCATCGATCAGTTTCCCCAGCCTACGACTAAGAAACAAATCATGCGGTTTCTAGGTATGATAGGCTATTATCGTCGCTTCATCAAAGGCTATTCGACTGTACTTGCACCTTTAACTGACTTATTATCTAAGGACAAGAAGTTCCGGTGGTCTCCTGAGTGTGCAGAGGCGTTTTCCTTGGTGAAACACCTGTTATGTACCCACCCCATACTCAGGGCCCCGGACTTCAGCAGACCTTTTCAGCTGGCGACTGATGCCAGTGGCGTAGGGGCTGGGGCTGTCTTGTTACAGACAGATAACGAAGGTATCGAACATCCAGTGAGTTTTTACAGTAAAAAATTCAATAGTGCACAAAGGAATTACTCTGTAATTGAAAAAGAACTCCTGGCGATAGTGCTGGCGCTCAGGCACTTCGATGTATATGTTCCTGCTTTCGGACCAGTCGTAGTGGTTTATACCGATCATCACCCTCTGAAATTCTTGAATCAGTTTCATAACCGGAATATGAGGCTGACCAGGTGGTCACTCATGCTTCAGGAGTATAATCTGGACATACGCCATATTGCCGGTTCTGATAACGTGATAGCGGATTGTCTATCAAGAGTGGATGATGTTGGTTAGACTACCACAGGATTGAGGGTTGAGTGTGGAGGAAAATAGGCTGTCACTGTAGTTCAGCCAAAAAAAAAAAATTAAAAAAGCAAAAACCTTATAAAAACTCTTTATTTTTTATAACGTGTAGAATTTTGTATAAGATGTTGTAGCAGTATCTAAGTTGAATGTTTTCGCTTATTGTCGCTAAGTTAGTTGAACTTGCTCGGTGGAGCGCAACAGTCTTAATTTTTTTATATATAGTGCCTTGTGTCGCAACAGTGTGTGGTACTATGAGAAGCTTTCTGTTTGATATAAAGAACTTAGTCAAGGGTCTTATATCTTGGGGGAGGTGTGACGCTTCTGCATAGTAGCCACGTGCGGGCATGCGCGTGCGTCTGCTGCCCAGCTGTTTAGAAACCGGCTGGTGGCAGCCGGTCGGCAGGCTTTTCCTTAGTATATATCCTACGACAACGTAACTAATGTCTGGGATATTCTTATGTTGTTTCACAGCTTGAAGCTGCCCTTATTCTTAACCAACGCATCTTAGTATATTTTATTCTCGATAGTTGATTATTTCATTATAATATATAAGATGTAAGTCTAGTGAGGGTGGGAGGAGACGAGCGGGAGAGAGAGACCAGCTTGGGACGTTGCTTCGCTTGCCAGCGTGGGACGAGCCTGAAGCGTTGCCATATGCATTTGATTGCAACGTTAGGCTTAGTTTCGACTCATGCACGGGGTAGAGGATTTTGACCAGGCAACAGTGTTGAGTGTTGCCAAGCCTGGGATGTATTTTGTATGCCTAGGGTGGGGTCCAGACAGATTCAAGACTCAGAGCTCACCTCACTGTCGTACCCTTCGGACCCCCTTGATATCTATCCCTCTCAACCCCACTTAGAAACTTTCTCTCTTACTTTGTATACCTTCCTTCCACTACTTCACCAATCTATTTAATTATCCCATCCCCTTGATAGACCTTATATCTATTATTGTATTAACTACGAGCTCTCAGATAACTAGATAGGATTTTGGGCCTTATGCAGAGACATAATTGTTAATGAGACCTAGGAAACTTTTTTGTTGTCTCATATTTGGTTGTTTCATGCTTGCTAGTGTGTTCTTGTGTCAGGTTAGCAGGGGCTAGACCGGAGGGGAGGCTTTTTGCGATCCTTTAAGTAAAGTCTGCTGGTGCGAGTCCTGTGGACCCGCACGACTTTACTAGGATACCCGTGGGAGTCTGGGGGGCATTTTCTTGTCTGTGTCCCTGTGTGTCTAGTGTTGTGTTGTGTGAAGGCCCTTGCCTATTCCACTCAGCACTGCGCTAGCACGTCTTGCTTTTGTTTTAGGGTCGCCAGGAGAGAGTCAGATACTTGCGATCTGAGTCTCTCAAGAGAACACCCTTTCAATTAGAGTAATTTGGCGCACCGACCTGGGAACGTCCCTAGGCTAGAGCAGGTGGCTCAGCCCGGGTATCCGAAGCCTATATCCTTCCGGCTAGACCTCTGCCACCTGGCAGATTAACAGCTAGGGGTTTATCATCTCTGTATGCTTGTTATTGTGCCACAGTTTACCGTTTGTGTGAGCATTGTGAATCAGGGTGTGGCTTAGAGACTCTGTCCGAGCAGGCTTGCCTGACTAAGAGTGAGAAGCACACCTGTATGTGGTTATGTTGCGAGTTGCTGCCTTTATTTAATTATACCTATGCCATTATACACTGTAGGTCCTATCACTAGTATTTATTCCTGCTTATGAGTTAAGAGTTCTCTAAATCCGTAACGTACTTTCTTTGCTAAGCATCAGATCCTACAGTAGCCGCATGCAATTTAGAAACCCGCATCTTGTCTACCGGTACGATGTTTTGAGGACTGTTTGCTTTCACCTTCTTTCACGCAGGGGTGATTAGTTGTATTAATTAACGTAACGTTAAATGTGCTTTCTTCTAGTTTGTTATTAAATTGTTTCTGCAATTTAATTCTGTTATCTATCTTTTCCTTGAAGCTTTAAGTCAACTTAATTGTGTGATCTTTTATATAGCCTGCTTGACTATCAGCAGGCTATAGTGCATGCACCCTGTAACCGAGTCATAGGATACCTCGTTGTCCAGGCAGGACTCTTGATGGTTTAGGGTGGTTTGTTGCCTGGGTTTATAGATAAGGGTTGGATCTAGCGTTTTCCGTTGTTGCTTGTTGCCGCATACCTAGTCCAATAGAAAGAGCCCAGTGTTTATATATCCCAGGACGTAACAGGTAAGGCTCCCTTGGAATGATAATAAGAGTAAATTACCTACTAATTTCCATCTAGCACTTGGTAGATTACGTGGCCTTCATAAGCAGTTTGTCAAGGATCCAAATTATTGCGAGACTTATGCGGCAGTACTAAACGAGCAGGTACAACGTGGATTTGTGGAAAGATTAGATCTCATTGAGTATGGGGATAACATCCATTACCTTGCTCACCATGGGATTAAAAGGGACAGTTCCACCACTCCTGTTCGTATTGTATATGACTGCTCAGCTAAATCCAGTGATCGCTCCTATAGCCTGAATGATTGTCTGTACATGGGTCCGTCCCTGGTCTCTGATCTCGCGCAAATTATGTTGCACTTCAGATGTCATAAGTTTGCATGGGTCGCCGATATTGAGAAGGCCTTCCTGATGCTTCAACTCCATCGTGAAGACAATATTGACAAGATTTTTATGGCCACGGGACCCAATGGATCTAGATTCAGAGTATCTGGTCTACAGGTTCAGAGTCGTCTTATTCGGGGCGACCTGTTCCCAGTTCCTTCTCAACGCTACTATCTTGCAACATCTTGAGGAGGCTGGACTAGATCCTGACTTCAAGAATGAGATCAAGCAGAGGATCTATGTGGACAATCTTCAAGGCAATGGAGTCGATGAAGATTTATTGCTCGAAAGATGCTGGGAGATCCGCGATATAGTTGACAAGGCTCATCTATACTTGAGGGAATGGGCCACTAATAGTGATCTTTTGAAAGGTCAATTTGCTTCTGACGGTGTACCTACTGAGAATAGTGAGGTGAAGTTTTTAGGCCACAAATGGGACACTACCACAGATTGTATATCCTTCTGTCACACCCCATGCGGCAGTGAGCTTATGACCAAGCGAAACTGCTTAACACCTTAAGAGCGGCCTATGCGGTTTATTTATATGTACCGCCCAGCGGGGTGTTTTTAGCCAAAATAGGGCTGTTTACGTGATCATTTTCATGCCTAAATAAGACCCAGAACGTAAAACAAGTATCTATCCCTGAAAGGGCATAACAGAGCTTTCGAATGACACCATAACGATCCTTTTATGATGGCTAGTTTTCTTGCAATAACCGTGCAACGCGAGTGCAAAAAGCATGTAATTAGCCACTTTCCCGATACAATTCCTTATATAGCGAGTGAGAGAGGGAGGAGGGAGCTGGGATTCGTGTCAGTATGTTCGCCGCGGTGGTCTGGAGCAGTCATACGCTCGCTACTCTCCTGCCACCATGTCTCTCTCTCTCAGCAACATTACGTGCTGAAATTGCCACTCGACCTATGTCGAGCGCCGCCACATAGTCCAGCTTTATTAAATACGACTTATGTGGTGAGCCGCTAATTAAGGGTTAAGCTTGTCAGCGAGGTTGTTTGATCCCTTAGGTTTTTTGCTGCCTGTAACTATCCTTGCTCGTATGTTTTTACAGCAACTGTGGCGGCTAAAACTAGATTGGGACACGCCCCTCCCAACTGAGTTACAAGATACTTGGCGGTTGATTCGGTCGGACCTTTCCACATGTTGCAAGGTCCAACTTAATTGTCAGGTTATTAGTGGTCAACAGGTGGATCTACATGCCTTTTCTGATGCTAGTAATAGTGCGTACGGTAATGCCATATACATATGCAATATTAGTGAAGCAAAACTGGCTATAGCAAAGGCCAAAGTAGCCCCTATAAAGAAAATTACAGTTCCTATATTAGAACTTACTGCATTGCTTCTGTCTGCTCGTCTAATAAAGTTTACACTGGATGCTTATACAGACATACTACAGATTAACACCTTACGAGCGGCCTATGCGGTTTATTTATGTGTACCGCACAGCGGGGTGTTTTTAGCCAAAATAGGGCTGTTTACGTGATCATTTTCATGCCTAAATAAGACCCAGAACGTAAAACAAGTACCTATCCCTGAAAGGGCATAAACAGAGCTTTCGAATGACACCATAACGATCCTTGTATGATGGATAGTTTTCTTGCAATAACCGTGCAACGCGAGTGCAAAAAGCAGGTAATTCGGTACTTTCAGTACATAATTGAGTATGTAGCGAGTGAGAGAGGGAGGAGGGAGCTGAGATTTGTGTCAGTAGGTTCGCCGCGGTGGTCTGGAGCAGTCATACGCTCGCTAGTCTCCTGCCACCACTTGTCTCTCTCTCTCAGCCACATTACGTGCTGAAATTGCCACTCGAGTTATGTCGAGCGCCGCCACATAGTCCAGCTTTTTTTAACTCGACTTATGTTGCTCGCCGCTAATTAAGGGTTAATAACGTCTATGTCTGGAGCGACAGTCAAATAGCACTTTCATGGGTACACACCCAGAAAGTGTTACCTGTTTATGTTTCTAATCGCACTGATGAGATACATAACTTAGTTCCTACAGCTAAATTTCGCTATGTGATCACCAAGGATAACCCCAGTGACATAATTTCCCGGGGGATCTCGGCGCAACAGTTTATGTCGTCCTCTATTTGGTGGCATGGACCTCCATGGCTTATATCTCCAACTGAATGGCCTCAGGATTTCAGGGAATGCATATCTGATCCTTCAGGTCGGCCCCAAGATGATGTGTTAAGTAGTTCGACTGTGAGTACTACACATCAGGATAACAAGTTGGTAGAGTGAGAACGTTACGGCAGCTATGATCAAGTAATACGGGTATTTGCATGGATATACCGTTTCATTAACAACATGAGAAGTCGGGCTAACGGGTCTTTCCTTAGTGAAGATTCGAAGCATATCAGACTCCATGAATTGAGATCAGCAGAAGCGAAACTAATATGTTTAGTACAAAGGGAATCTTATCCTACTGAACATCAAATCCTGAGCAAGGAGTCAAAGGTCAAACCCTCTAACTTAATGAGGCAGCTAGGATTATATATGGAAGGAAACATAATTAAGTGTAGAGGCAGGATACAAAAGGCGGACCTTATTGATTCTGCGAAATATCCTGTCCTCCTTAGCTCCTCTCATTTGATTACCAAACTGTTGATTCGCCAATGCCATAGGACCTGCCTACATTTTGGCGTAAACTATGTTCTGGCGTATATGCGACAACGTTGGTGGATCCCTAAGATGCGACAAGCAATTAAAGGGATCCACAACAGCTGTACTATCAGTAAAAGATTACAGGGTAAGCCTTACTCCCCAGTAGATCTACCTCCCTTACCTGAGTTCAGGGTACAAAGGACTGAACCATTTCAGGTAACCGGGGTAGACTACACCGGAGCGATTCAAGTTAGAGAATTGCCCGGTAATATCATAAAGGTATATGCCATTCTATTCACATGTGCGGTAACCAGAGCGATTCATATTGAATTGATTGACAACCTATCCAGTGAGGGTTTTTTGCATACTCTAAGACGCTTTGCAGGCCGCAATGGTTTCCCTCAAATTATTATGATCGATAATGCGACTTGTTTTGTCGGGGCCTCTACATATCTCCAGAGTTTAATGGATGACCCGCAAGTTGTGGCTACCCTCACTGGAAAGGGTTGTCGGTGGAAATTTATACCAGCACATGCACCATGGTTCGGGGCGATTTGGGAGACAACAATCGGTATTGTCAAATCTGCCATGAAGAAGGTATTAGGAAGGGCACTGGTAACCAGAAGGGAGTTGCAAACCATCTTAATAGAGATTGAGATGTCAGTCAACGACAGGCCCTTGACCTATACCTCGGCAGATGTTGATGACCTCTTACCCATTTCGCCTTCGATGCTAACACGTGGACGAACCCTTAATACCTTTCCTAGATCGTCAGTGACTGACAAAGATCTACAAGACCCTACGTTCGGCGAATCTGACGCCACCTGTCGTCGCTTCCAGTATGTGAACAAGGTGTCGGACGATCTATGGAAAAGGTGGACCCAAGAATATTTGCTGTCTCTTCGCGAGCGTCACTCCAATATGATCAAAGGGACGAATCAACGATGGCCTCGTATTGGGGATATCATCCTGATTCATGACGAGCGTCCTAGGTTATTTTGGAAGCTTGGGAGGATAGTCGATTTGTTCCAGGGCATTGATGGTCTTATATGGGATGCTAGATTGCGAACTTCGACGGGGGTTACTACTCGCCCAGTCATAAGGTTATATCCCTTGGAGCAGGATGTAGAACTGCCGGATGATACTGGCGTCTCTACTGACACTCCTCCGCGGGAAAGTGCTGGTGACAGTGCTCCTCAGGGTGGGGCGGTTGATGATGAGAAGGATGATCCTCCTCTGGCTTCAGGTGGCTTTCTAACTATATATCAATCGACCCCTAAACCACTTGCTTCTCCAGGCGCACCATAATAATTATATGATCTAAACTGCTTCACACATCGCAGTCTCCAGCCAGTCATCATATAATAAAGTAGAAGTACCGCTTTGCCAAAAATCAAAACGGCATACCCAACTCTGCGATGGGTTACCATCATCACTACTATTACCACCATTATAACTACTACTATCACCATCATCACTACTGCTATCAACACTACAATTGTCACCATTATCATTACACTGTCACTCTCATCACTAAAGCAGTCAACATCACCATCGTCACTAACAGTATCACTACTGTCATCATTAGCACTACAACTATCACCATCACTACTATTATGACCATCATCTTTCAATCTTCATTGCTACTGTCACTATCATCACTACTACTAGGCTATACCCATCATCACTACTACTAGTACTATCAACATCATCACTACTACTAGTACTATCACCATCATCACTACTACTAGTATTGTCATCATCATCACTACTACTGTCACCATCGTTACTACCATCATCATCACTACTGTCATTCATTATCATTACAAGTATCACTATCTTCACTACAATTATCACTATCATCAGTTCTATCACCATCATCCCTGCTGTCACTTCCATCTCTGCTACTGACTACTGTCATCATCAGTACTATCACCATCATCACTATTACAATCACTATCATCACAAATATTATCACCAAGGATACTGAAGGATTCGCCCCCAAAACAACTCGCTGAACCGAATTTGCCTGCAACATTTGGTGACGATACATTCACCCGTTTAGTACCAGATACGTGCTTTTCATTTTATAATGGATAATAATAGACGATTTTATTCAGCTTAATTAGCAGGCTGTCAACTATCCGAATTAACATATTTTCCACCACAGATCCTTCTTAAGCTCCACAAAATCGTCTAATTATAGCTAGAAAATTATAAAATAAAAAGATGTCCCAGTAAAGAAAGGTTTAATCATTCTAGGAAAAGTTTGTGAAAAGTAACACTTCTTTTAATTTTTTACCTTGACCTTTGACCTAAAGTACTAGAATATTTATAAGAAATTGATACATAATTATGTTATTTATGTAAAATGCACCTAATAGTCAGCTTCTAAACATTTGAGTATTTGTTATGATGAAGGTTGACTTTTGACTTTGACCTTTGACCTTGACCTCTATGTAGGATTGTATTTTTGCTTGCATTGATGTAACCCCAGAATATCAAATAAGTGTGCCAAACTGCATTACAGATCATCAACTAGTTCCAGAGGTATTAAGGGAATAGCTGACCTTTGACATTCATGATGTCTGAAAATTCAACATTTTAACCCTTATTTAGCGGCGAGCAACATAAGTCGAGTTAAATAAAGCTGGACTATGTGGCGGCGCTCGACATAACTCGAGTGGCAATTTCAGCACGTAATGTGGCTGAGAGAGAGAGACAAGTGGTGGCAGGAGACTAGCGAGCGTATGACTGCTCCAGACCACCGCGGCGAACCTACTGACACAAATCTCAGCTCCCTCCTCCCTCTCTCACTCGCTACATACTCAATTATGTACTGAAAGTACCGAATTACCTGCTTTTTGCACTCGCGTTGCACGGTTATTGCAAGAAAACTATCCATCATACAAGGATCGTTATGGTGTCATTCGAAAGCTCTGTTTATGCCCTTTCAGGGATAGGTACTTGTTTTACGTTCTGGGTCTTATTTAGGCATGAAAATGATCACGTAAACAGCCCTATTTTGGCTAAAAACACCCCGCTGTGCGGTACACATAAATAAACCGCATAGGCCGCTCGTAAGGTGTTAATTTTCATCTAAAGCACAACTGCCTCAACTAATGCTGTGAAGTTCACATGAATAGTACAGCAATTAGCATATTGACCTTTTATATATTTAACCTTGACCTGCGACCTTGATCTATCAAATGGAATTATGTTTATTCTTGTATAGCAGGATCCCACTGTGCGACTCGGCGACTTGGAATGCGATGAGACAGCTTGCGACAGGGCTTTTTTCTCTACGTCCAGTATTCGCATTAATCGACCATGAAGTCTCAATTAATCTCAGTATTCTCACAATAGTCTCACAAAACGTTATAGACTGCATCACCGTTGATTCATTTAAACTCCGCCTAGACAAATATCTCGCATCAAACCCGCGACTGACTGCGTTTGTAAATGAATAACTTTATTTTATCCCCCCCCCTCAGTTACTAACCCATCTGTCCCCTACTAACTTCCTAATCCTGCCACGGACATTAGTTCCAGGGCAGTAATTCCCTTTCCAATGTTCCCTTACCCACTCTAAACCACTGTTTGGACACTTGATCCTCAGTGTTTTGGAGGACAAGCAACCTAGAAGGGTCACTAGATCTGTTGTTGCTTGATTTCCTTTGTACTCCTTTGTACAAACCCCCCCACGAGACCCCCAGAAGTCGCTAGGGTCGCCGTTTGATTTTGAAAAGTAAAAAATCCGGCTGCAAATGGACGACTGCTGCGAGAAATGCGACATAATCGGGCATTGTCCCACTTCTTTCTCACACCTTAACTCAGTAGAATCTCAGTACTCGCACCAAGGTCTCGTTTGTCGCAACTCATGGAAAAGGTGTGCGAAATGGTCGACCTTCAAACGATAATTGCGAAAATAGTGCGACAATTGTGCAACATAATTGCGACAATATTGATTAATTACGATGTCATTGCGTCCTTCATTGAGATTTCAGCGATCCGTCATTACTGGCAACGCTGTTTTTGGTATGACAGAGCGATTAAAGTGCGACGGTAGCGTAATAAACGCAATAGTCTACCCGATAACTTCTATCGCGACGAGATTGTCACTAGACAAGTTCCGAAGGAGTGAGATAATGTGCGAACAAAGAAGAAAATACGAATACAACAAAAACATTACAACAGAAAATCAGAAATTAGGAGTTCGAAAGGGTTTAGGATTAGGAACGAAGAAAAAGAAGAAAGGAAGACTGTGAATAGAATGAAGAGGAAGAAGGCAGAGGAGGAAGAAGGCAAGTAAAAGGGGGATAAAATTTTATAATAAAGGAATATGAACGATAATAATTAATAGATAAGAAGACGAAGAGAAAGAGAAATATAAGAAATGGAAAAGAGAAGAAGAAGAAGAAGATCCTTCTTAAGCTGTATGAAATCGTGCAGATAGTCAACCCTTTAAAATTCCCAGAGTTCCTTCCTAAGCTGTTTAAAATCGTCTAAGGATGTACCGGTAGCCTTATTTGAAATAGTCTGTACCCTTTGAAATTCCCAGATCCTCCCTAAGCTGTTTAAAATTGTCTAAGGATGTAGCCTTATTTGAGATAGTCTGTACCCTTTGAAATTCCCAGAGATCCTTCTTAAGCTGTATGAAATCGTGGAGATAGTCTTAACCCTTTGACATTGCCAGAGTTCCTTCCTAAGCTGTTTAAAATCGTCTAAGGATGTACCGATAGCCTTATTTGAGATAGTCTGTACCCTTTGAAATTCCCAGAGTTCCTTCCTAAGCTGTATAAAATAATTTGAGATAGTCTTTACCCTTTGAAATTCTTAGAGTTCCTTCCTAAGCTGTATAAAATCGTCTAAGGATGTAGCCTCATTTAGGATTTGTTTTTTACACCATGCCCTTACATAAGGAGGATTAAGCCGGTATCACACGAGAGCTTTTATAGTCAACATTCGATGATCAACATTTCTCTGGCAACATTTCTGGAGTATTTGACACTGGTATCGGAAACTAGACTGATTGGTAGATTTTTTTGTTTTTGTTTTTGTTTTGTATGTGATTGAGAGAGGCAAAAGGCAGAACTGCCTATAGCGAGTGCCTCCCCCATAGTTGAATGAGTGACAGGGCCAAAATTAAGGGACGTTCGATCCAAAACGCCTGGACACACAGAGTTTGAAGCAATTTAAGTCATACGAAGAGGGAAAGACTGATTCTGGGAGAGAGTTCCAGAGCTCAGCTGATGAGTAGAAGAAAGTTTGAGAGTAATGTTTCACTATTGGGTTGAAGAGTTGCACAGAGTAGGGGTGGGATTGAGTTGCAAGACGGGTACCACGTGACCTACGTAAAGGAGGTGGTAACACTGGGAAAGCTCTGAGGAACACTGATTATTATAGTAGCGATAGAATAGGGAGAGAGATGCAACATTGCGGCGGAGAGAGAGAGATTGCAGAGAGTTGGTGAGTGGATGGGAGTTAATGATACGAAAGGCCTTCCTTTCAACTTTGTCTAGGAGAGCGGTGTGAGAGGAACCTCCCCACAAATGTGAACAATACTCAATAAAAGGACGCATTATGCCCCTGTACAGAGCAAGAGGCTGTGCAGGGGAAAATAACCCCCTAAGGCGGTTAAGCACACCCAGCTTCTGGGAGGCTGCCTTAGCAAGACTGGTAATATGGTCCTTCCAACTGAGAGAGGAAGAAAAAGAGACACCAAGAATATTAAGAATATGAAGGGATGATTTTTGTATTGTTGAAGAATAAGAGATAGTCCACTGGGAGTTCCTTACGGGTAGATAGATGGAGAAATTGGGTTTTAGAAGCATTAAAGGTAACAAGGTTTTCTCTGCCCCAATTGGAGATAGTAGTTAGATCAGAATTTAAGAGTTCTATGGCTTCATTACGTTTGTGTTTGAGGGATTGCTGGCTGGGGCGTTCTGAAAAACTAATGGAGTAGTGTAAGGTTGAGTCGCCTGCGTATGAATGGATGGGAATTGAGTTACAGTTGAGGAGAACATTTATAAAAATTAGAAAGAGAATAGGAGATAGGACAGAGCCCTGAGGAACACCGGAGTTTGTAGGGTGAGGAAGTGAACAATGGCCGTCCACAACCGCGGCTATGGAACGGTCGGAAAGGAAATTAGAGATAAAGGCACAGATGGAGGGATAGAAACCGAAGGAGTGTAGTTTAGAAATTAAAGATTTGTGCCAGACTCTACCGAAGGCTTTCGATATGTCTAGTGCAATAGAAAAAGTCTCACCGAATTCCCAAAAGGAGGATGACAAAGAGTTAGTAAGATATGAAAGAAGATCACCAGTAGAGCGACCCTTAAGGACGCCATACTGGCGATCTGAGAGCAGATTATGAGAAGAGAAATGCTTAAGAAATTTGGAAGCAAGAATAGTTTCAAAAACTTTAGATAGACAAGAGATGAGAGCAATTGGACGATAGTTGGAGGGTTGAGAGCGGTCACTCTTCTTTGGGACAGTTTGAATGTGAGCAAATTTCCAGCATGAAGGGAAGACGTTAGAGGATAGACAGAGACGAAAGTGTTTGCCTAGGCAGGGAGTCAGCACGGAAGCACAGTTTTTGAGAACAACAGGAGGAACACCGTCCGGACCGTACGCCTTATTAGTATTAAGCCCAGAGAGGGTAGAAAGTACATCTTTAGAAGAGATTAGGATATTAGGCATAAGCAAGACAGAGGAGGGTGGAGAGGGAGGAATAGCACCGGAATCATCCAAGGTGGAGTTTCTAGCAAAAGTTTGAGCGAAGAGTTGAGCTTTGTCAGAGGAAAAAGTGATGGTTATGCCATCAGAGTAGAAAAGGGGAGGGAAAGACGAGGAAGAGAAATTGTTGGAGAGGTTTTTGGCTAGATGTCAGAAAGCTTGGGAAGAGCTAGAGTTGGATAGTTCAGTGCATTTATTATTGATGAAAGAGTGTTTGGCAAGTCGAAGAACAGATTTGGCTTGATTCCGGGCATAGGAAGAATGAGAGTCTATAGTTTTAAGGCGTCGGTACCGTTTGAATGCTTCCTCCTTATTGCGGACAGCAGTAGAACAGGCGTGAGTAAACCAAGATTTTTTAGCATTATTCTGAGAGAAAGAGAATGGAATGTATGCTTCCATGCCCGATAGGATTACCTCGGTAATGCGTTCAGCACTCTCCGAGGGTCCCCGGCCACGGAAGCAGAAATCATTCCATGGGAAATCAAAGAAGTACTGCCGGAGAGCCTCCCAGTCGGCAGCGACGAAGTGCCACAAGCGCCGCCGGCTAGGAGGATCGGGTGCTCGTACTGGAGAGATAGGACAGGTGACAGAGATAAGTTTATGGTCGGAGGAGCCCAAAGGAGAGAAAAGATCACAGTATAAGAAGAAGGGTTAGAAGTTAGAAACATGTCATGAATGTTGGGCCGATCTCCGATACGATCCGGGATACGGGTGGGTTGCTGAACTAACTGCTCTAGGTCATTTAGGATAGAAAAGACGTAGGCTTGTTCACCAGCTGGGTCAGTAGTGTGAGAGGAGAGCCATTGGCGGTGGTGAACGTTGAAATCTCCTAAGATGGAGATTTCTGAGAAAGGAGAAATGGATAGAATGTGTTCCACTGTAGAGTTTATATAGTCAAAGAATTTGAGAAAGTTGGTAGAGTTAGGGGAAATATAGACAGCACAGAAATATTTAGTAAGAGAATGACAGGAAAGGTCCAGGTAATTTTGTGGGGTTGTCAGGGGATGGTCCGTCGGGTGTGGGGGCATTTATGGTCCCCCCCCCCCTGGGGACTCCGAGGCTGGGCTAAAATTAATAAAACAAACACAACATTGGTGCTGAGGAATGAAGTGTGGTGTGCAGGTTTAGTGTAGTGAAGTGGATAGGAAGAGAAGGTGTTTGTGAGAGCTAGCTGGATTGCTCTCAGTGTATATGAAGCACAAAGAATATCAGTAAGAAAGGCCAAGCAAATGAAACAGGAGTTCCATATACTCTTTATCACATGCCTATAACCTCACCTGGGTCTAGCCCTGATCGATTGGTGCCTACAATCTCCAAGATGAATTTAGGTAACCGAAATAATTTAAATGTTTACCTCATAAGCTGCCAGACCAGTGTTAAGGATAAATGTTGAGTGAAAAAGCGCTCGTGTGATACCAGCATTATGGAGCTCCGATCTTACTTCCAACTATTTTGACAATTTTACCAAAACACATTATTATTATGATGTGTTGTTTAATGTTGATAAGGGTTGTGAGTGCTTCTACCTTACAGTATATATAATTTTGATAAAGGTTGTGAGTGCTTCTACCTTACAGTATATATAATGTTGATAAGGGTTGTGAGTGCTTCTACCTTACAGTATATATAATGTTGATAAGGGTTGTGAGTGCTTCTACCTTACAGTATATATAATGTTGATAAGGGTTGTGAGTGCTTCTACCTTACAGTATATATAATGTTGATAAGGGTTGTGAGTGCTTCTACCTTACAGTATATATAATTTTCTCTCTCTCGCTCTCTCTCTCTCTCTCTCTCAACCTATTTTTTATGTCGAGTAGACTGAAAAAACGCCTTCCCAGACTTCCTTCAAAATATATGTTTACCTGATCGAAGGACCGAGACATTGCATGTTTGCGATCGATCACCGCCAAAAACCGATCCCTGAATGGGGTGAAGCGTCTTATGATCGCCAAAAGGATGATGTGAAATGTCTTAATTCTCCAAACTAATGGAGTGAAACAAGGAGGGTCCACACCCCCACCACACATACACTCACACACATTTGAAAAGAGGTGAAATTAATATAGATATATGAAAAATATAGAGATACAGTAAAACACCCACCCCAAGGCAAAATAGAGAGGCGGATGGACTTCATCAGGCCAGAGCCATTCGCCGTAATCGGTTTTTCGTTATAACTGTGGCAAACCGGCTATCTCTATAATACCTGGTGTAGAGTGTTTGCCCTAAAAGAAAAAGTAGTATAGCACTAATGAAATAGTCAAAATCAGGGGGTTGATAAATTCGGGATGTACATTTTGTAGTCAGAAGTAGAGTAGACAACATCAGTTAGTTTAAATTGGGGAAGTCTCATTTTGTTGTCGGATATCGAAGAAGAAATCCCTTAACTACGTTAAAAAGTACTGAAACATATTTAGCATGAGATAAAGTGAGGTTGAGCTCTGGGAGGCAGGTAAACTGGTCGACAACCTTCCGCCACCACCCTATTTATACCATACCATATCTGCCTCATCCAATTATAAAATCGGTGACATCGCAGGTGGGATTACAGGGGAACGTATGTGCTGTGCGACAACCGTCCATCATTTGACAAGTTTGCATAACATTCTCAGTCTAATTGCACCAGTAGTCTTACATGCGCACCAGTATTGCAGCGGTATCACAATTGTCAATAATACCTTTCGCATAATTCGTTCTTATCGATGTCAAATTGTCTTACTTTCGCTAATGTCTCCTCACATTTGATGTTCTCGCACGATACTCGCATACTCTCTCACGGCTACCGCGTTCTTCGCTTACAAAATCACATTGATTCGGCGCCGAAAACGGCGATTTTTGGACATAGACAACAAAAAGCTGTCGCATCGCATTCGAAGTCGCCGAGTCGCACAGTGGGATCCCTGCTTATGACCTAGGCCTAGTGAGAATCTTACATTAAATTGGAAATACTAGTAAATATCTTATTTTGATCTTTAACCTTGACCTTCGACCTTAAAAATTCTTATCGAGGATTTATAACCAATTAAAACTTAAAACCAATTTTCGTATTAACTAGCATTATGAATATGGTGTAATTTGTATATAAACTTATAGATTACAAATAGTGATCATATACTGTGACTTGGACCTTTGACCTTTATCGAAAAATAATATGCATAAATTTGGATGGTTGTCTCATTGACCAACTGAATTTGCCTGTACAATTTGGTGACAAGACATTAAACAGTCTAGGAGGAGTTTAGGGAAAATGACAAACACTCTTGTTTTCACCTTGACATTTTACCTTAAGTATATTTGTGAAATTTTATATATATGTTTTTTAAGTAGGCCTAATAAGCAACTAACAAAGCCAGTTTTCCAAAATTCGATTAAGCTTATTAATTAATAATAAAAGTTGACCTTTGACCTTGACCTGTGACCTAGACCTATAAGTAAGAGTAAATTTTTGTTTACATTACCATTGCCCATGAAAATAAAAAAAGCATGCATAATTCCATTACCCTTAACCAACGGTGACCGTCATATGATGGGGGAGAGATAAATGGCCTATCCTCAGGTACCCGTCATATGACGGGCGGCATTCTGAGCCCATTAGGGGCTCTGAGAGAGAGTCCGTGCGTTGGGAGGACGATAGGCAGGGTCTGACCACTCGGCACCACCACTGGGCCGGGTGTGGGACTACCGCCGCCTCCCTGTACACCTCCGGCCTCGCGAAACAAGGAAAAAACTGAGGAAATTACCTTATTTAGGGTATTTTCACCTTCGGTTGCGCGATCGCTAGAGTATAACCCGTGGTCGTACAAGGATAATTCAGGTGTCATTGGAAAGCTCTATTATTGCCCTTTCAGGGATACATAATTGTATTACGCTCTGGCTCTTGTTTATGCATGAAAAAGAGCATGGAATGAAGCTCGTTTTTGGTAAATATGTCCCCTGCCTGGCAGGTAGTTGATGTTACAAACGGCCCCGTCCTTTGAGTGTTAAAACCCATCATTTAGTTTATTATATATTAATAGAATAGTTGACCTTGACCTTTGACCTTTACAATATGTCTCAAAATCTATTTTCCTTTTCATTTATAGTGCAACTATTTCACCAAATATTGTGAAGTTTGCATGACAAGTAAAGAAAATAGCATATTGACCTTTTATTTGAGCTTGACCTGTGACCTTGACCTTTCATATGGAATTATATATTTTCTTGTATGACTTTGGCCTAGGTATTCCGAATATACATGGTAAGCCTATTGAGAATCTAATGGTTAGTATAAGAAATACTAGTAGAAAACCTTATTTTAACCTTTGACCTTGACCTTTAACCATACTCTTAAGAATAGATATCTAACATTTTGGCAATACAATATCAAGGTTACCAGTAACTTGCAGTGACAATTAAGACATTTGAGTACAAACTACAAATTAATAATAAAAGTTGACCTTTGACATTGACCTGTAACCTTGACCTATATGTAATAGTAAAACAAAAATTGGCATTGATATTGCCCAGGAAAATCAAATAAGGTTCCTAATGTCATTACCCCCATCAGTTAAGTATCAAATATATATATATATAGAATAGTTGACCTTGACCTTTGACCTTTATCTTAACCTCCATGATATGTGTGTCAAAACTTATTATTTTCCTTTTAATTTAAAGTGCAACTATCTCACCAAATTGTTTGAAGTTTGCATGGAAAGTAAAGAAAATAGCATATTGACCTTTTATTTGACCTTGACCTGTGACCTACATCTTTCATATGGAATTGTATAGTTGCTTGCATGACCTTGGCATAGGTATTACGAATATACATGGTAAGCCTGGTGAAAATAAAACAGTATAATATAATTATAGCCTACTATTACAAATCATATTTTGACCTTTGACCTTGACCTTTGACCTTAAACTTTAGATTATTTATCTGGAATTTTGTCAATAATATATCAAAGTTACCAGTAACCTGTATAGTGAAAATGAAGACATTTGATTAAAAACTAAAAAATATAAAATATTTACCTTATTTTTAACCTTGACCTTTGACCTTAACCTTTAAGTTAAATGGAACATTTATTTTTGACTGGCCTTCGCATTTACCAAATGGATATACCTGTGAAATTTGGTGAAAATCCATCTAACGGTCTAGGAAGAGTTTCCGGACAGACAGACAGACAAGCTGACTGGTGATGCGCAGTATACGGGTGGGATCTGTATGCGCCATACCACTCTGCTTTGCTGAGTTGATAATATCACTCTTCCACCCCCACCACAACTATCACCATCACCATCACCACCATCTTATTTCACTCTCCCCCCCACCCGCCTCCCCAACACCACCATCACCAACTCTAAAGCCACTATCACCACAACCACCACCACCACCACCAACAACAACACCATCACCGTTACCACCACCACCAATAACAACAGCAACACTGTAATGCCCTCGAAAATGTCCCGCACCCACAATAATACTAACCCGAGTTGACGTCAGGTATAGCGTAAAATAGTCGGAGATGGTAAGTCCAATAAACTCATCACGTGATAACACCACGAGACTATCACCTGGTTCTTAAAAATCGGACTAAGGTTGCTATACTTTTAGTACGTCCGTGGTAGTACAGTGGGTTAGCGCGCGGGCCTGGTGGTGATGGTTGGGTCACTAACCAGGGTTCGAACCCCACCCAAGGCATCTCAAAACCTGTGGGTTTTTAGGGGGGTTAAATTCCCTTCAGAGGTTCGTACCCCGCGCCAGGTACCAGGGAAAAGTTGATCCTAAAAGGTAGCCTGGGGATATTTCAGGAGACCATGAAATTCCCAGGCTGGGTGTGAAGGGAATTTTATGGTCTCCTGAAATATCCCCAGGCTACCTTTTAGGATCAACTTTTCCCTGGTACCTGGCGCGGGGTACGAACCTCTGAAGGGAATTTAACCCCCCTAAAAACCCACAGGTTTTGAGATGCCTTGGGTGGGGTTCGAACCCTGGTTAGTGACCCAACCATCACCACCAGGCCCGCGCGCTAACCCACTGTACTACCACGGACGTACTAAAAGTATAGCAACCTTAGTCCGATTTTTAAGAACCAGGTGATAGTCTCGTGGTGTTATCACGTGATGAGTTTATTGGACTTACCATCTCCGACTATTTTACGCTATACCTGACGTCAACTCGGGTTAGTATTATTGTGGGTGCGGGACATTTTCGAGGGCATTACATTACATCCTTCTTTAACTGGGCTAGTCCCTAGCCTATTTTAAGGTCGTAAGGAATCGTAGCTGTATTACCTCAGCAATCTCAATATTGTTGGTATAGGGTTCGCGTGACGGGTGCTCCACGTAGCTACCTGGTCACGTTCCCTAGCTGCCACCAATGAAATGCTGGGTGTGAAGGGAATTTCATGGTCTCCTGAAATATCCCCAGGCTACCTTTTAGGATCAACTTTTCCCTGGTACCTGGCGCGGGGTACGAACCTCTGAAGGGAATTTAACCCCCCTAAAAACCCACAGGTTTTGAGATGCCTTGGGTGGGGTTCGAACCCTGGTTAGTGACCCAACCATCACCACCAGGCCCGCGCGCTAACCCACTGTACTACCACGGACGTACTAAAAGTATAGCAACCTTAGTCCGATTTTTAAGAACCAGGTGATAGTCTCGTGGTGTTATCACGTGATGAGTTTATTGGACTTACCATCTCCGACTATTTTACGCTATACCTGACGTCAACTCGGGTTAGTATTATTGTGGGTGCGGGACATTTTCGAGGGCATTACAAACACCATCACCACTATCATCGTGACGATCACCAACCCCAACACCAATAGCAACACCACTATCAATACCACCATCATCCACCACCACCACCATTACCACTATCTCCCAATCACCAATCTCGCCGTTCGTATCTCCTGTAGACTAATTAGCGAATCGATACCTGGACGGTGAGGGAAGACGATGTGCATGAGAGAGAGAGAGAGAGAGAGAGAGAGAGAGAGAGAGAGAAAAAAAAAATACGTGTACCTCGTTGTTGTTGTTGTTGTTGTTCCCTAAGCTGCCTGGCCGAACAGCCCCGAGTCCCTGAGAAAGGCCATGGCCATGATCGGGCTTTCCCACAGAGCTCTCATTGAGTGTAGATTGTGTTGTTGGCGTAAGTGGTTATGTGAAATGCAGTCTTCTATGATGTGTTTAATGGTATGAGGTGCTGTGTTACATCCCGGGCAGGCGTCGACAACGGAGTCATCCAGTCTCTTCTGATAGCTCAGGAGAGCTGGATGGTGTCCGCATCTCAGCCTGGCCAGGTGGACTCTGTCCTCGCGAGGAAGGGAGGATTCGGAATTATGGATTTCGGGAGGTCGTGCATGCAGCTGCGTGTTGTCTGTGAGTGAGTGGATGGATTGGTGAGAGATATGAGTATGAATGAGCTTCTGGAAGTTGGTTCGGGGTGGGCAGGGAGGGAGAGAGAACAATAATTGTGTGTGATACCGTGTGCTGTTTTGATATTTCTTGGTGTCTGTGGGTGTGTTGCCATGTAGTTTAGTGGGTGGTCTTGTTTCGTGGAGGCTGCTGCCAGGAATTGAGTGCCTCTCATGTACAGATGGTCTTTGACTTTGAGGATTTTGGTTTCTTGATGTAGGTGATCTGTGGGTGAAGTAGCTGTGCAGCCTGTAATGATCTTCAGGGCTTTGTTTTGAATAGTCTGTAAGGTCTTATGATGTGTTTCAGCTAGGTTAGAAGCCCAGGCTGGGCTTGCGTATTCCATCACTGATCTTATGTATTGTTTATATACTGTGGTGGTAGTTTCTTTGTTGTGTCCAAATGTTGTGTGAGCAAGTGACCTGAGGGCGTTAAGTCTGGGTGTCAGTTTCTTTTTAATGTTTGTGGTGTGCTGTTTGAATGTCATATGAGTATCATATGTTACTCCTAGGATTTTGGGTGTGTGTGTATGTGTTAGGGGTGTGTTGTTTATGGTGAGTTGAGGGATGTATTCGTGTTCTCCTGTCCAACTTGTGGGCAGGGTTGCGGTGGATTTGGCTGGGGCTAGATTAAGTCTGTTTGTAGTGCACCAGCCATGTAGTGTGTTGAGATAGGGTTGAAGGAGATCTGTTGCTCTTTTTGGGTCATGGTGTGTGCATGTGAGTGTTATGTCATCTGCATAGGAGGCTAAGTTTATTTGGGGCGTATTGGGTGTAGTTATATCGTGCATGTACAGATTGAAGAGTGCGGGCGATAGGACGGATCCTTGTGGGACTCCGTTTGGAAAGATTCTGATTTTAGATGACTGACCGGCAAAAGATACGTGTGCACATCTGCCTGCTAGGAAGTTGGCCAGCCACCTTTTTGTGTTGTTGTGCATGTTTGTGTTGTAGATTTTGTTTGTTAGGTTGTGGCGGGGGATGGCATCGAAGGCTTTACTAATGTCGAGTGTGGCTAATAGTGATCTGTGTGGTGGTCTAGCTGAGTTGATGCCGTCGAAAGCTCTTTGTGTATGGTATGTGAGAAGAGTGTTTGTGGACCTCGTTCTATCACTTCCCAGAGTTATGCCCTTTCTTCCTGGGACACCCTGTATATACTATATATAAGTATAGATTCTCGCTTCCTAACAGTGTTTTATAGTGTATATTGTTATCATCATTCTGTGAGCGTCCCCCAGCACACCAATGGCTCTCTGTTATCACATTGTCAGTTACCATTAGTTCTGTTATTGACAGGCTCTCAGTTTTCCTGTGTACACTCGGATACCATAGTCTCCAGCCCACTCCTCTCTGACAAGAGGAAAGGCCAGGACCCTTACTGGACGGCGGCCCACAGTGATAGTTAGTGGTGGGGTTGAAGGGAGAGGGCAACTCACACACGAACACACTGTGAAGCATTTGAGGTCTTTGAATCCTGCCTTAGCCTCACAAATAAGTATGCCTTTTATCTAAGAGTGTTAGTATTGCAATTATCATTATTATTATTATTATTATTATTATTATTATTATTATTATTATTATTACTTTCATACAAGTGCCATAGCCAAGATTTAACTGATATACCGGTACTAATTTGTCCATGCATTTCTCTCACTTTCTCTCTGTATATTGGTTGCATGACATGTTTTATTTTTCCGAGTTCATATTAACGTCTTACAATATATATTCATATAAATGTATGTTAATATATATTGTCTTGGTATTTATTACTTTACTTTTTTATCCCACAATTATGTTAACATATGCTTCTATCAAGAAAACAATCCATGCGCGTACTGTAGGTTTAAAGTGAACCCTACGAATCACACAACATGCTTCAGACTGAAGTTGTATTCATGGGTATTGCTTTACCTGCGTAGGAATGAAACTTTTCTAACAGTAAGGATAATGACAATCTTTAAATTGTTATACTAATTACCCTATATGAAAGATGTAATTCAGAAAGTTACCAATTACATATATGACTATGATTAGTTATTCACACACACACACACACACACATATTTCTAATGAAGTTCTATCGTATTCCTAGTCTATATTTTCTTTCCAACACCTCCCTTTCACTCTACCTCACTCCCTCTTTGCCTTTCACCACCACTACCACATCTCTGAATGAGAAAGCAAACTATTCGATGAATGGCACTCAGCTTAAGAATGTAAACAGAGAAACCGATCTGGGAGTAACAATATCGAGTAACCTAAAACCGAGTCAACAATGTTCAGAAGTTGTTAAGAAGGCAAACAAAATAATTGGTTTTATAGGCAGGTCATTTGAGCATAAATCCAAAGAAGTTATCCTAACCCTTTACAATTCCTTACTCCGCCCTCTTCTGAAATACTGCGTTCAATCCTGGTGCCCTTATTACCAAAAAGATATAAACAAGCTAGAACGAGTTCAACGCAGAGTTACCAAAATGATACCTAGCCTAAAGTACAAACCCTACGAAGAGCATCTTAGAGAATTAAATCTATTTCCTTTAACCCAGCGCAGATTAAGAGGTGACTTAATTCAAGTGTTCAAAATCATCAAAGGCATCGACAATATGAACTGTAGTAAGTACTTCACTATCGACCAATCTAATTACACGCAGGGAAATGGTTGCAAAATTATTGGTAAATCTTTTAACTCACACGAATCTAAGAATTTATTTTTCAATCGAGTTGTCAACTTGTGGAATGGGCTTCCCCGAGACGTTATAGACTGCAGCACCGTTGATTCATTTAAACTCCGCCTAGACAAATATCTCGCATCAAACCCGCGACTGACTGCGTTTGTAAATTAATAACTTTATTTTATCCCCCCCTCAGTTACTAACCCATCTGTCCCCTACTAACTTCCTAATCCTGCAACGGACATTAGTTCCAGGGCAGTAATTCCCTTTCCAATGTTCCCTTACCCTCTCTAAACCACTGTTTGGACACTTGATCCTCAGTGTTTTGTAGGACAAGCAGCCTAGAAGGGTCACTATATCTGTTGTTTCTTGATTTCCTTTGTACTCCTTTGTACACCCTCTCCCTGTTTCTCTGCCTCCCAGTCTGTTACCCCCCCCCCCCCCCACACTCACACACACTATCCTTCTCTCTCTCTCTCTCTCTCTCTGTGTGAGTGTGTGTGTGTTCCAGTCTGCCATAGCTATACTGATCTATTTTGAAGCCTTCCCTGAACTATAATTGTGCTAATAATAGGAACTGCAGTACCTAATAACTAATGGTTTACACCGGTAGTTATACTTACTCATGCTAAAGAAAATATTGCATATGTTTGTTCTATATGTAATAAAGAATTTTAAATAATGCAAAAATTATGCGAACAAACACGAAATAGCTACAAGAAAGTAACCAAGAAAGATAGCTTCCTGGATTGCTTCACAGTGTGTTCATGTGTGCGTTGCCCTCTTCAACCCCCCCCCCCCTAACCATCATTGTGGGCCGCCGTCCAGTAAGAGTCCTCGCCTCACCTCTTGCCAGAGAGGAGGGGGCTAGAGACGATGGTATCCGAGTGTACTATTATATTTTGTACACTGAAGAGCATAAATGGCCACGCACCAATTTGAATCCGTATCGAAAACAAACGAGACAATACAATGCATTAATATAGTCCAAATGCTTCAGAACTTGGCTCTAAAGGTTCACAGACTCGAAGTGGTGTACAGTTCAGATAAATAAGTTATGTCTTGATATGTGTTGATTGGCATCAGCTATCAAGTCAGTGTGTTCCATTAGTTAACGTTCACTGATTCGTGTATCGTTGCATAACATATCATACATTTATGTCCGTATCAGTGCAATAACTTTCAATATTTGTGTCGTACATCCATATTAACTATAGTTATCGCTACAGTCAATAGACAAAATAATCGTAACTCAGACGAACAAAATGTCTGTAATATACATAAGGGGGAGGGGGAATTTATTGGCTCATTTATGTATTTTGTTTAATATTAGTTTAGTTTCCTCCCTAGACCTCCATCAAGCTTAAATAAAAACCCACTGCCCAAACCATCCTTCACGATCAATTTGTAAATTTGTCGATAGAAAAATTTCCCGGCCGAAGGGCGGTTTTTCTTAATTAAAATACAGGCTATCTATCACTCGCCAGAAAAAAAATGACACCTAAATGACACAAAAAGTCTAGATATTGACTAAGAAATTGGGCGAAAGGTCTTAAAATCATCAAACTAATGGACCTGACGTCTTAAATTCTGAAAACTAAACACGAGGGAAAAGGGGGACCATCTCCCATCTCCCCTTAATTGAGATTGTTTTTACCGCTGACTTAGAGGTCCTCCTTAAGTTTGTATATTTAAGAGATATGCTGTAAGTCAGAAAATTAAGATTATGTTGGCATAGTGGTGAAAGAATTAAAGACAGAAAGATTAAAAGGTTTAAGTAGGCAATTTAAAAATATATAAATTATTTCGTTACTTAACTCTTGTGGGAGTACATAACTGGAATGGAGACAAAGTACAGTAATTGTCTACCTATAAAACTGAGTACAGTTAATTTATGTAACGAGGCTATCTATATGGGGAGATGGGCGTCTTTATTTGATAATGTATGTATCTATTATTATATTAGTTTCCTCCCTAGCCCTCCATCAAGCTTAACAAACATCCATTAGATCCCCTTAGGATAATAAATTGACGAGTTTTAACGTTATGTCGATAATGGAATCAAGTAGTGTCACACCATTAAGGGGACATTTTCACTTAAGGGATATTTGTTTCCAAACCTCATCATTCTTCATGTTTAGCCCCGTTAGTTTTGAGATTTTAAGATATTTCGTTGAATTTATGTAAATTATTAGACCTTTAGGCCAATTAAGTATCGATGTTGTTCGGGCAATAGATAGAAAGCCTGTAATTATGAGGAACCAGCCTTCGACCGGAACATTTGTCTACCAACAAATGTACACATTTGTATCAAAAGGGAGTCTTGGGGAATTTTTGTTTAATCTTGATGGGGGTCTAGGAAGCAAAATAAAAGTGTCCCTTAATGCCTTCATTATACATTTGAAACTTTCCCAAATATAATTAAATTCCAATTAACCCTATACCTTGTACTTGCATTTCGACGATTCTTTTAACACAGATTGAGGTCTCATACGGCTTCTGAATTACTGTTCCTGAGTGTACAGCTGTAAGCCCTAATAAGCCCCTCATCCATCTTCCCCTCATCCTATAACTTAAAATGCTTCAACCTTCCTGTGTCCATGCATTTTGGCTCTAATATTCCTTGATTTTGGCTCTGTCACTCTTTCAACTCTGGGGGAAGCACACGTCACAGGAAGTCCTGCCTTGTTTCTTCCTCATCCACAAAACAAACAAATAAGGTAGCACCCATTTGATCTTTTAACTAATATTAGTATAGTATGAAGTGCGAACATTTAGGAGTTTTGGGGAGATGGGTCGTTTTTCTAGATCCTCTTCTCCCTTATGTTTAGCACCATTAGTGTAAAGATTTTAAGATGTTTTCCCCATTAGTTTGGCGATTTTAAGACCTTTCGCCCCATTTCGTTGTCAATATTAAGACCTTTTGGGCTATTTAGGTGTCGATGTTTTCCTGGCGAGCGATAGTGAGCTTGTAATTTCTGAAAAATTTGCAAATTAATCTAGAAGTGGTGTGACACTACTTGATTCCATTATCGACATAACGTTAAAACTCGTCAATTTATTATCCTAAGGGGCCTTCTACCCCCACTCTCACTCTATCTATCTATATATCTGTTCCCGTTGAGGGTGGCCATACACAACACAACCCAAATGGACCTATTTAGTCCTGTCCCTGATGTAAAGTCCTGTATACATCACTTTAGGAAGAGACTTTGACTGGTGATTTGAGTAATGGATACCATCAGCTCCAAAAATTTACTAGGTGGAATAATTAACACTATACCTGATTTTTTTCCAGCTGAGGATCGAGAATCGTAGATGTGGCAACTGCGCAGTGATGGTGCGTGATTGGTTGGAGTAACTGAGTTTCATTTCGTAGGTTGCTTGTGATAACAATTAAAATAACTGTTTCATTACAATTATCTGAATCATCATATCTACAAAGTATAATAGTGTCTTTTATTCTAAATCTCGAAAATGCCGCTTAGCATTGATATTTTGCAATACAAGCAGGCATTAACCGAAAAAGCATCTGTACCCATATACTTTGTAGATATGATGATTCAAATAATTGTAATGAAACAGTTATTTTAATTTTTATCACAAGCAACCTACGAAATGAAACATAGTCACTCCAACCAATCACGCACCATCACTGCGCAGTTGCCACATCTACGATTCTCGATCCTCAGCTGGAAAAAATCAGGTATAGAATCATAGCATAAGTGAGAAAATGGCGGTTTTCAAAATAGCCGCCACTGGGGTCTTTCGGGACTATAAAGGCTTACAATTTGTAATGAAAATGTTTTACCTGAAGGACTATTATGGGGATTTAAGGTATGGTCGACATGATGGTATCTGTAATAATTTAGTATGACCTTGCCTAGTACCCGAAATCCAAGATAGCCGCCATTTTACCCGTCCACAAACAAGAAAGTCGTGTTTTTTTTTAAAAAGAAACAGAGTATGCATAACTTTTGTGATGATTACGAGGTTTTCAGGCAATGCTAACACTATAGTATAAGTTTATTGGATTGATATTACCACATTTAATAACCAAAATTCCTAATGGGCACAAATAAGAAGTGAAAACATAAGCACAGAAAAATAGGTATCCAAGAACATTTCCCCAGTCATACCGAATTCAAATCACGTGAAGTTCATTTCATTTTTATGACTTAGTTGTTTTATATATTTATTGTTCCTATTTTATTTTTGTATATTTATTTATTTAACAATTTTGTTTTGTCTTAGTTTCTATTTATTTATTTATAAGTTTGTAAACATTTTTGTTTTTGTTTTGGTTCTGATTTGTATTTATTATTTAGTGTTTTGTTTTATTTTTATTTTTTATTTTTATTTATTTATGTACCGGTATTTATCTTATTTATTTATTTGTGTTTGTTTAGGTTTATTTATTTATATATTTATTCAATAATTGTTGATTTATTTTGTATTTTATTTTTTTGTATTTATATGTTTATTTATATATATAAATATTTTTTTTTTTATTTGTTGTATTTATTTGTATTTATGTATTTGTCTTATTTACCTATCTATCTATCTATTGCCTGACGCCGTGATCCCCGAAGGTGTGGCCACGAACGAACCGCCCCAATGCACCTCTGTCCCCAGTCAGTCGACGCCCCTCCCCCCAACCAGCACCGCCTTCGTTCATGTACTTCCTCACTCCATCCTTCCACCTCTCATTCGGTCTACCTCTCCCTCTCTGTCCCTCCACCTCGCTCTCGTACACCCTCTTAGTCATTCTCTCGCTTTCCATACATTCCATATGGCCGAACCATCTCAAGTTGTTCCTTTTCACACTTTCCAGCACATCTACCTCCACACCACACCTCCTTCTTACTTCCTCATTAGTCTGTCTATCCCTCCATGTAACTCCGCACACACTCCTTAAGTAATTAATTTCCACTGCTCTCACTCTTGGTATTATTTATTTGTGTATTTATTTATTTTTTGATTATTTATTTATTTATGTATTTAGTTTTATGTTTATTTTGTTTTGATTTGATTTTATGTTTTAGTGTTTGTTATTTAGGTATTTATATTTAATTTGTTATTATTTTTGTTTTTATTTTGTATTTTGTTTTTTATTTTGGTTTAATTTGTATTTATTTTATTTATTTATTTATTTATTTATATTTAATTATTATAATTATTGTTCTTATTGTTGCTGTTTTATTTAATTTGTTTTGTTTTATTGTATTATTTGTTAATTTATATATATATTTATTTATTTATTTATTTTTGTTTATTCTTGTTTATTGTATTTCATGTTTTATTATTTATTTATTTAGTTAGTTATTTAGTGTTTACTAAATTGTATTTGTTTGTATTTGATTTGACTTTATATTATATTATTTGTATTTATTTTTGTATTTATATGTTTATGTATTTTTGAATTAACTATTTATTCATTCATTCACTTTCTTCATTCATTAATTAATTTACCTTCTTAATTCACTTTCTTCATTCACCCAGCTTCATTCACTCACCTTCATTCATCAATTAATTATTAAAGTGGATATACAGTATGGCACCCTACTACCTGAAAAATACCTGAATCCATTACCACAAAGAATGCTAGTTGTTTGTAAGTGGCCAGGCAAATGTGGCTCGTTGCGATGTTTGTGCAGCAAGGCAGGTGTCAAATGTGTAATATTTTGTCATAAACAAGAGTTCGCTTGTCAAAATAAGTGAAAATTGTATTCATGATTAAGTCATATAAATGAAATGAACTTCACGTGATTTGAATTCGGTATGACTGGGGAAATGTTCTTGGATAACTACTTTTCTGTGCTTATGTTTTCACTTCCTATTTGTGCCCATTAGGAATTTTGGTTATCAAATGTGGAAATGTCAATCCAATAAAAGTATACTAGTGTTTACAGTGTCTGAATAACCTAATCATCATCACAGAAGTTATGCATTCTCTGTTTCTTTAAAAGAATTCACAACTTTCTTGTTTATGGATGGGTAAAATGGTGGCCATCTTGGATTTCGGTTGCTAGGCAAGGTCATACTAAATTCCTACAGGTACCATAATGTCGACCATACTAAAACCCCATAAAGGTCCTTCAGGTAATACATTGTCATAACAAATTGTAAGCCTTTATTGTCCCGAAAGACACCGGTGGCGGCCATTATGAAAACCGCCATTTTCTCACTTATGCTATGAGTCTAGTAATTCCACCTAGTACCTTTTTGAAGCTGGTGATATCCATTACTCAAATCACCAGTCAAAGTCTCTTCCTAAGAAGATGTATACAGGACTCTACAGCAGGAACTGGACTAATTCCCCATGAGGACAATCCGTGCCAGTTGATGAAGGACTTACAGGACTGAACACTCAACTTAGGGACCGTCCGACTCAGAGGCTTTCTATGTATTTTTAACACATTTTCTACAGTGGTGGGCGGCTAGTTCATCCTCCAACCTGTTTCACCCTTAGGTAAGCAGTACATATTTGTTTAAGGGTGTTTCCCTTAGATGGGTTGCCATCAAGGGACTGGAGTTCTTGCAGAGAGACTCCACTCCTGACGATCTTCTTGACTTACAGTGTGCTGGTTTAATAATCCAATAAGGTTGATTGCTTCTGAAGTCGTATTTTAACTACTATAATGGGTTGCCGACCAAGACTGATTAGTCCCATCCACCCGGATATAATTATATAAGGTTACCTCCCCTAGATGGGTTGCCGACCAAGGCTGACAAGTCCCATCAACTCTCTCACTCACCCTCGTTATTTTCTTACCCACCAGAAGCAGGTGGTTTGTCACCATTACTCTGGCATTATATTTACCACTCTCAACTCTAATAACATTAATCCCTTCAGTACGATGATGTCTACTGTACAGTCGGCCAAATAAGTGAAATTCGCAGTACCAAGTATATCTCGACCAATAATTGGTTCAGCACTACCTAAGCATTACTTTATCGTTTCAAGTGAGACATACAAACATTAGTCTATCTTTACACACCCCATATATTTAACATCTGGCAGACATTAATACAGCATACATTAAGCAAAACGTAATTACAGAGGAGACAAGACTTATTTGGCCAACTGTACTTCACTGTATTGTGGCGAACACCACACGATTTCACCCAGCTCAGCCTCTGGTCATTGAAACGCTTATAAACAAATCCCATTGATATCAATTTTGCTTGTGAGTGTACGCGAGTGTTATGTGTATTCAATTTTATCTTGTGATGTAAATGCCTCACAAATTATTTTCCTAAACAGCTTTACTTACCCAACAGAAGTAGGTCGTCTGTCTCCATGTTTCTTACATTACTTCACACACTTCAACACAACCAAAATTAATATGCTTGCGGGAGACAAAACAAAAGTGTTCTGCAGTTTTCTCTTGCATCCCGAATTATTGTAAATTACTGCTTTATAACACCCTAAGTACATTGAGGGTCTTGGTGTCAAATTGTCCTTGTTTGTATATATGTTATAGCGTAAATATCAATGTAAGTGTGTGTTTTTGTTTGTGGGAGATCAATTACAGGTACTCCGGTGCATTCGCCCTTGTATTGTGTGTGTGTACAGTATATGTGTGATTCTGCTTTGCCTTTTGTCTCCTTCATGAACTTAGCAAACACAAATAGTTGCCAATCCAACTAGGTATTTACTGTATGTGTCGTTTATTCCCACTGTATTATAATCAACCATCAACAGAAATACGCCACGTCCTTTCAACACTCTCTGTTATCACAATAAGAACCATCACTTTTATTATATTCCAAATCTATCACCACTACCACCCACCTACAGCATTGTGTGTTATCTCTCTGTAATACCTTCTTCAGGTATAACGTCAACTATATGGTTTAATCAACTAAACCGTCTGTTGAACCTGTCATCCCAAAATTCACTGCTTCTAATTCTTCACATCTACCAAAATATAGATTAGTCTTACTATCTACTTTGATATCGTTCAGGTTAGACTTGGTCGGTTTGGTTTGGATTGGGTTTATTTAGTGTTTTTTTTTTTTTTTTTTTTTTTTTTTTTTTTTTAGTGTTAGATTAAATTAGGCACAGCCGGATCAAAGTAAAATTAACTTAGGATAAGTTATGTTAGGTTTAAGTAAATCGAGTCTCATTTTTGTTGAAAATACCTGTTGACGATCGCCTCCTCTCCTCCCAACGTAGCCATGAAGGTTGGTGTTTGATATTGAAGGAGGTGAGGTCATCAGCAAACACAACACTGAACTGTTCACATGTCCTAACATAGTATAGGTTGTGAATATATACACCATATGAGGAGGAGCTCTTTATTGATAACGTTTCACAGATAGCTTCTTCAGGTCACTATCTGCGAAACGTTGTCAATCAACTGTTCCTCCTGATATAGTGTATATATTAATTCTGTCAACTTTTCAAAGTTATGTCAACGGCATAGGTTATATTGGGCGCAATTAGGATGGTTAGGAATGGTCTTGTTAGGATATATTTAGTAAGGTAAGGTTAGGATAAGTTAGGTTGGATAAAATTACATTGGGAAAGCAGAAAGAGGGGTACTGTACTCTAAATGAATCATTACAACAAGATTAGAAGTTCTAGCTAAGTTGTGATGACGTGGGAGAGAACAACGATGTAAAGCACTATATGCCCGAATGTCCCAAATAGTAGGCTGTAGGTGAAATGACTGTTCTGTATCTGTATGAAGGAGACAAAAGGCAAAGCTGCCTGTAGCAAGTGCCCGCCCAACCCCTCCCCTCCCCCTAAGGTTGAAAGAGTGACAAATAGCCAAAATCCAGGTACTTTAGAAGTAATTTAGGTGTGTGGGAAAGCAGTGTGGTGTGCTTGTAAAGTGTAGGGAAATGAATAGGAGGATGAGTTGCTTGTGAGAGTTTGCTGGATTACTCTTTGTGTAGATGAGGCAGAACATAAACAGTGAGGGAAGCCAGTCAAATTAAACAGGAGTTCCAGCAACTCCTTATAATTTGCCAATGTGGCCACCCCTGGATACTCCTTGCTCGATTGGTGCCTACAATCTCCCCAATGGAATTGTGAGTGAAGGTGTCCCAAAGTGGCCATTGTGGTGGTTGGGTGGTAATGAGACAGGTACATCACCAGCCGTCACAACAGTTGGGCGGAATTTGCATCTAAATGGTGGAGGTCTACGGGAGTTGAATGGTTACTGAGAGAGAGAGAGAGATACAGTAGATATGCAGGAGAGAAGAGAGAGTTAGTTAGTTATATTTTTGTTTAAGATTTATTAGTTTTGAGAACTAATCTGGGTCTTTGTCTTTTGACGACCCATTCTCTAAACTGAGTATTGTAGCTAGATGGCAGCCTTGCTCTGGAGCAGGACTAGATGATGATTTGAGCTAATCTAGGCTTTTATCTTGGTGGGGCATACTCATGGATTATCCTGATGAGGTCTTCTATGTAGTTCTCTGTCATTTCTTGAACAATTCCGGTCACTGCTCCTTTCGCTTCTTCACTCTGTGGATGTGTCTCTGGAGTGTTGGTTCTTCTGCATAGCTCTTCTGTGGTTGGGCACTGGAGAAGATAGTGGAGGAGTGGCTCAGTTGTGGATACCTGGCAGTGCTCGTATGTCCTCTCGGTGAGGCACCGGTAGCCCAGCCGAAGGCGGTGTAAGTTCACTCTGGTTTCCCGTCTGACTGTGCGAGGCAATTGGAAGGATTTGCCTAGGGTTGCCTGCTGGTCCCAGTGGGCCGAGTAGGAGCTATTGAGCACTGCCCTGTGTGCCTGTTGTCTTAGTTGAGTAGCCATCTTGCGGGTGTTGTTTTTTATTTGCGACAGTGAAGTGTGGACTTGAAGGGTGATGTTCGCTAGATTGGTTGCTTTTTCGGCCACTTTGTCGGCTTCCTCGACGAACCCCCACGTGGCTAGGGATCCAGAGAAAGGTGACCTGTCGGCCCTCATCTGATATGTTTCTTAGTTTGACCCAAATGTTGGTTGTTAGTCCAACGTTGTCCTTGTACCTTCGGCTTTGTATTGTGTCAACTGATGATATTGAATCAGTGATCAAAAGGATGTTTCCCTGCTTTGGCTCAGCGTGTCTTAGTGCTTGAAGATGGCTGCGAGTTCAGTCTGGAGAGAGGAGCAGCCATCGAGGGTTCTCCACATGTGTGCTTCCCTCTTGATTTGGAATGCTGCTCCGCTACGTCCAGAGACTGGATCTGCCGAGCCGTCCGTGTAGTATGGTCACTTTGTAGCTCCTCGATCGACTGTTCTGCTTGCCATTTGAGTCTGCCTGGGTCTGTGTTTGTGCTTCTGGCTCCCTCGGCTCCGTTCTTGTATAGGACTTGGTGTCTTGTCCACGGGGCCTGGGCAGTCCAGTTAGGGCTGGGGCTGTCGGTGCCTTGGGCTAAAAGGTGTGTTATGCCCATTCGGTTTGTCGTGTCTGCAACCCTCTTGATCCAGGTGTTGCTGGGGAATAGGTCTCTGCTTTGGGAAGTGGCTGCCAGGATCTTGCGAACTAGCCCGCTTTGGTGGTTCTTTGAGCTTAGTCGTGCTATATGAAATATTGTACAGGGTATTAGAGAAATACTGCACACACCCAATTTCACTTATCTTGACTATTATTTAAGATTGACTAGTGTGTTATAACTTTACCCTTAGATAATTAACCGACCTTTGACCTTAACTATACAGACACGCTCATAACAATGGTTGCAAGTCCACCGATTCAGCTTAAACTATTTGTGTACGAGAAAATAATGTTCAGCACTAAACTATAGTGTCTAGCGTCAGCCATTATTGAAGCCTGAAACACGTTATATAATTAAAAGCTGTTATTCTATATATTATATCAATGGGAAGATAAATAGATAGATAAATTAGTAGACATGTGGATTGATAGATAAATAGGTAGATAGGTAAATTGATGGATGGAATTTGTCCGTTGATATATTCAAGATGGACTGGCAACACATGGTAACAAAATCGGTTTTAATTCATTGTTCCTGTGTGTTTTAGACCGAAAAACAAACTGCTAAATTGCAAGGTTTTATTTTATTTTTGTTCAGTTTTGAAATATGATGTGAGAACTGCAGTGCGGAAAATATGTTGCAATCAGTGACACTGGAGAAGGAATTTCTGATGAATAATAATGCTAATAATAATGCTAGTTAAGAGTAGGCTGTAGGCACCAGCCGAACAGGGCGGTACTCCCGGGGAGTGCTAGGGGGCTGATAAGGACAGCTGGAACTCCTGTTTCACCACCTGGCCTCCCTTTGCTGGTCTCTTCAGTGCCTCATCAATATTGAAGGCAACCCCAGCCTGCCCTCCAAAACACCTTCTCCTCCTATCAATACATTATACTACAAACACCTTACATACTACACTAACTTAAACAAAGAAAAACAACAACAAAAACAAATGACGAAATGACATGATCTCGACCCGCCTCGGAGTCCCCAGAGGGACACACACAATATAATTTGCTAGTGGTATGAATGAACGTAGCCCTGGTGCCCCTTTAATGGTTCACTTTTTGGGCGATTTTTGCATGTATTCATTATTTTTCTAGTTTCCTCCCTAGACCTCCATCAAATTTAAAATAAAACATCCATTAGATCCCCCTTCTAGATTAATTTGTACATTTTTCGGTAGACAAATTTCCCGGCCGAAGGCCGGTTCTTCCAATATTAAGGCCAGGGAAAAAATTGACACCTAAATAGCACGAAAGGTCTAAATATTGACGAAGAAATGGGGCGATAGGTCTTAAAATCGACTAACTAATGGGGCAAACATCTTAACATCTGAAAACTAATGGGGCTAACCATGAGGAAGACTCTGGTCCAGAAAACCGGCCCATCCGCCCTTAACCTGACCAGTGCCGGGCAGCCCTGATAGTACAGTAGCAGATACTAAGTGTCTTAAGTGCGGAACAACCAATGCAAGAAAGAATTCGCGAAAATGTTCCGGCTGTCTTAGATCTATTCATTTATCTTGTGCTAAGCTGACAAAGAAAACATCAGGAGAACAACCAAACTGGAAATGTCTCGCATGCCCAGGGCCCACTGCAGAGCCAACCGGGGCAACACCGGCAACACCGGTCGCCGACTTGACCGAACTGGTGACCAAATGGAAAGCGCGGATCCAGGTCCTTGCCCGGGTACCTAAAGGAGCCAGAATCCAAGTGGCGGAGGCCCTTACAACCATCATAAAGCAGGCCCTACAGCTCAAGACACCCCTCGCATGGGCACGGCTCCTGGGTTTCTCCTATGGGGCCCTCCGAAAACCACCCAGAACCAACATACAAGACCATCTTCAGGTTTCACTAGCCACCAGAGTGAAACGTCAAGTAGCACAGTATATGGATGGAAACAAACTGGTGGAACCCCCCGAACAGCAACCAAACAGGGCCCAGAAGCACCAGGAGAAGGAAGAGGAAGAGGCTGAACAGCTACGTAAGAGGGTCGCTGCGAAGCTGGCGGATAGTGACATCAAAGGGGCCGTCAGACTGTTGTCCTCTTCAGAAGGTTTTGCTGGTCAAGGCACCGAAGTTGTTGAAGCCCTACAAGAAAAGCACCCACCTACACCTAGGGACCTAAACCTCCCCCCTGCCCCAAATGACCAGATGCGCCAACCTTTAGTTGTCACGAAGGAGCAGGTGGTCGCCGCAGTGACTTCATTCCCAGCAGGCTCAGCCGCGGGCCCAGATGGTATCCGACCCGCCCACCTCAAAGGCCTCTTGGGTCAGGGATCAGGAGCTGCTGGGGAGGCACTCTTGGAAACCCTCACCAAATTCATCAACATGGTTTTAAGAGGGGAAGTACCCGACTGTGCCACACCCCTATTTTTTGGGGCATCACTCTGTGCACTGGCAAAAAAAGATGGCGGCGTGCGCCCAATAGCAGTAGGGAACACCTTCCGCCGCCTTGCCACAAAGGTGGGTTTGAAACCACTCTCGAATGGCCTAGGTCAACACTTAAGACCAGTTCAACTAGGTTTCGGAACTCCAGGGGGGTGTGAAGCTGCTGTACACGCAACCCGCACCTACCTCAGCCAAGCCCAAGAAAAACGAGTGCTTCTAAAGATTGACATGCGGAACGCATTCAACAGCATTCGCAGGGATGTCTTCCTCCGTGCAGCTCAAGAACACATCCCCACTCTGTACCCCCTACTTTGGCAGGCTTATTCCAAACCTTCAATCCTGATTTTTGGCGAGACGGTAATCCCATCAGAGACCGGGTTACAGCAGGGAGATCCAGGTGGTCCTGCTCTTTTCTCAATAGGGGTGGATGCAGCAGCTAACAAAGTAAGGTCAGAGCTGAATGTATGGTACCTGGACGATGCAACCTTGGGTGGGTCAGTAGAGAACGTTCTAACCGACCTAAATAACATCATAACTGACCTCGGCCAGGCCGGGCTAGTGATAAATGACACCAAATGTGAACTTGTTCTCCTCAACCACACACGTGAACAAGGAGAAGAGACTCAGGCCCTGTTCCGAAACATATTGCCAGATGTAAATATCCTTCAGGAGCACCAGCAAACCCTATTAGGTTCCCCACTAACTCTGGCAGCAATCCCACCAGCACTTCAAGTTAAAAAGGAGGAGCTTCAACGTCTCGTGAGTCGCCTGATACACATCGATGCCCACTCAGCTCTGGCCCTGCTCAAGAACTGTTTCTCCATCCCAAAACTCCAATACCTCCTGCGCACATCGATGACTTACACGAACAATGGCGGCCTCCAAGAATTAGACAGCATAATCCGAGAAGCAGTGACCAGCATCACCAACGTGGAATTTAAAGAACGGGCCTGGACACAAGCCACCCTTCCTGTCCGCCTCGGGGGCTTGGGCATACGGAGAGCCTCGGATATTGCCTCCCCAGCCTTTATCTCTTCCCTCATCGCGACCAACGACCTCGTATTGTCCATCCTTTATTCTAAACCCGGAATGACACTTAATGGGGACGTAACAGCAGCGATTAACACCTGGAAGGGAAGTACAGGAGTAGAGGAGGAGCCTCAGGGTACCTCCAGGAGCAAGCAGAAAGCGTGGGATACCATCTCGGCGAAGAAAACTCAAGAAAATCTCCTAACCAATGCAGACCAGGTTGCAAAAGCACGCCTCCAGGCAGCCGCCCGTTCGGAGAGTGGCTTGTGGTTACACGCCATCCCCATCCCACCTCTTGGAACTCACTTGGATGCTGAAGCGCTCCGGGTCGCCATCGCGCTCAGAGTGGGTGCGGCAGTTTGTCACCCACACACTTGCAAGTGTGATGGGAGGATGGATGCTCAAGGTCACCATGCCTTGTCATGTAATTACAACGCAGGCCGCCTGCCAAGACACTCTGCACTAAATAATGTCATAAAACGGGCCCTGCAGAGTGCTAACTGTGCATCAATCCTCGAACCACATGGACTTCACAGAGAAGACGGCAAACGGCCAGATGGGATGACCACTTTCCCTTACAAGAATGGCCGGTGCCTCGTGTGGGATGCCACATGTGTTGACACTTTCTCCACAACCAACGCCGCCAGAAACGCCGACGAAGCAGGTGAAGCCGCCCGGATAGCAGAAAATAAAAAGCGAGAAAAATATCAAGCCATCGCCAGAATTCATCAGTTCGAGCCCCTGGCATTCGAAACTTCAGGAGTCTTCGGCCCCACCACCCTTAAGATGGTGAATGAAATAGGCCGTAAAATCAGAGAAGTTTCAGGAGAACCCCGGGAAACCCTCTGGCTCAAGCAAAGACTAGGGATGGCTATCCTCCGGGGCAATGCCACCAGTGTCATGAGCTCAGTTCGACAGGACTGAGTCATGCCACTGCGTGAGGCCCCGGCAGGAGTGGTGTATCCGTAGTCTTTCCACAGTAGGGTAAAACAAAAACATAAACCTTATTTGTATGTAACATGTGTGATGCACATTAATAAAAGGGGATGTGTCGGATGGTTGAAAGCCACAGTTGCTCGCGCGTTTGGGGCTAGCAACACGTATTATGAAAAACATGCATCCTCCTTCATTCACTGTCCCCCCCCTTCACTCACTCAACCCCACAATTTGCCGGAGGATAACAGGTTTTTCACAATACGTAGACGGAGGTCTTTTTAAAAAAAAAAAAGTATATAATAACCTCCATGTACAGTACGTATATTACCAAATGCATTTAAGGGGAAATGGGTCGTTTTTCTGGTCCCCTTTCTCCCTCATGTCTAGCCCCATTACTTTTCAGACTATAATACGTTTGTCCCATTAGTTTGGCGATTTTAAGACCTTTCACCCCATTACTTTATCAATAATACAAATGTTTGTGTCATTTACGTGTCAAGTTTTTTCCTGGCAGGTGATAGCGAGCCTGTGATTATAGAGAAACCGGCCTTCGGCTGGAAAATGAAAACATTTCTATCGAAAAATTTACAAATTTATCTTGAAGGAGGGTCTTGGGCAGGTGTTTTTATAAGTTTGATGGAGGTCTACGGAGGAAACTAAAACAACAACATTTAACGATATTGGAATGAGCAAAACAAATACGCCCATCCCCCCTTGGCCATTTGGTGTTCAGTCTTTGAGCCTATTTTGAAAATCTGAACTTTGCAACGACCCTAACCAATTAATTTCATTTTGTGGTATAACATGGCGAATGTTTTATTATAATATATTTTTAATTTGTCATTATATGTAAACTGTCTTGATAGCGTAATGGTTAGTGCGCGGAATTTCGTGAGTATCCTATGTTCGAATCCTTGGAATGCCACATGCATTCATTAGTTTCATTGATTTCAATAATTAGGTTTAATTGTAAGTTAACTGGTGGGTTGGTGATACTATGAATTTATAACTACCACCTGCAACTATGTAGGCTTTCTTCTGAATATTAAAGAGCCTCTTAATTGGTAAATATTCTTTTGTCCAGTATAGATTTTGAAGATAATGCCATATTAACATATTGAGGCCAAGGCCATACAACCATCTCTGATATTTAAGAATGGAATCAGTGAACAAACTGGAAGTGGTACCTTAAGGGCAGGTCATTGGTTTTCTGGACACCCATCTCCCTCATCTTTATTCCCATTATGTACGAGATATTAATACTTTCGGTCCATTAGTTTGGCAATTATAAAACCTTGCACCCAATTTCGTTGTCAGTATTAAGGCCTTTCCTGCCATTTAGGTGTCAATATATTCCTGGCGAGTGATAGCGAGCTTGTAATTTAGGAGAAAATGGCCTTCGGTCGGGACATTTTTCTACCGAAAAAAATGTACAAATATATCTAGAAGGGGGATCTTGAGGATGTGTTTTATGCTTGATGGAGGTCTAGGGAGGAAACTAAAAAAACGGTACATAAATAAATATATTAACCAATAAATTAATCCTTTCCCCCTTAAATGGGCCTTGGGGGAAAAACAACAATTACATTACTTAATTGAGACCAAATCCAGGAGGATGGGGAAGTGTTGCGATAATATTATTTTGCAAAACCTTCAACCAATGTGTATTTGTGTGTATGTATGAGAGCGAGAGAGAGAGATTACAAGTTATTAGCTGCTTTAATAGAAATATATCACAGCTTATCATAAGTGCCTTTAACTGGATCAAAACATGCTAAACATAATCACTAGGTTTTGTTGATGCGTAAATATTTAGAACAAGCAAAGCATTTCTTCAACCTATTCCACATTTATATAAAAGTACGTGTTCAATTAAAATAATAGTGGATCGGTACCATATTGTTAGTACTGTACAGTATGTAGGCGATGCTTAGTGTTGTTATATGTAGGCCTACTGTACAATATATAGATAACGTATACATGTAGGCGATGCTTAGTGTTGTTATATGTAGGCCTACTGTACAATATATAGGTAACGTATACATGTAGGCGATGCTTAGTGTTGTTATATGTAGGCCTACTGTACAATATATAGATAACGTATACATGTAGGCGATGCTTAGTGTTGTTATATGTAGGCCTACTGTACAATATATAGGTAACGTATAAATGTAGGCGATGCTTAGTGTTGTTATATGTAGGCCTACTGTACAATATATAGGTAACGTATACATGTAGGCGATGCTTAGTGTTGTTATATGTAGGCCTACTGTACAATATATAGGTAACGTATACATGTAGGCGATGCTTAGTGTTGTTATATGTAGGCCTACTGTACAATATATAGGTAACGTATACATGTAGGCGATGCTTAGTGTTGTTATATGTAGGCCTACTGTACAATATATAGGTAACGTATACATGTAGGCGATGCTTAGTGTTGTTATATGTAGGCCTACTGTACAATATATAGGTAACGTATACATGTAGGCGATGCTTAGTGTTGTTATATGTAGGCCTACTGTACAATATATAGGTAACGTATACATGTAGGCGATGATTAGTGTTGTTATATGTAGGCCTACTGTACAATATATAGGTAACGTATATATGTAGGCGATGCTTAGTGTTGTTATATGTAGGCCTACTGTACAATATATAGGTAACGTATACATGTTCAGCAGCAATATATGACGTTATGTCTGGAAGCAAGGGGGCTGGGGGGTGGGGGGTGATAATGTGAGGACCATAATAGTGTGGTATATCAATAATTACCGACAGGGGCACTAATTACCATCATTAGTAATGTCCGGACACTATCAATTAACTAGGGCACGGACATTCGTAGGCGTGGCCAGAGCACGTTGGCCCAAAGGCAGTTTTTGTAATCATATAATTACGAAATTAAGTATTTTACTTTTTCATTTCGGTGATGTGCCAATTATACACATTAAAATCAAACTGTAGGATGGAAGACAACTCGCTATGATGTATTATTTACAAGATTGCAAGAGAGAGAGAGAGAAAGAGAGAGAGAGAGAGAGAGAGAGAGAGAGAGAGAGAGAGAGAGAGAGAGAGAGAGAGAGAGAGCGAGAGAGAGAACAAAAAGAGAGAGAGAGCCAAGTGTAATCAAGGTGACTTTTACTTGAATAAATTACCGTTAATTTTTCCTGGACGATCAGTTCAGTAATACTCAACGTTAATCTCCGGGGCTCTACCAGCACAGGTTCCGGGAATATTACTTAACGGCAGATTTCCACTTGACTCCTTACTCCCCATTACTTTTAAGATTGTAAGACGTTCGCCCATTAGTTTCTCGATTTTATGAACTTTCGACCCGTTTCTGTAAATTTTAAGACGTTTCCTTCATTTAGGTGTCAATCTTTTCCTGGCGGTTGATAGCGAGCTTGTAAATTAAGAGGATCCGGCCTTCGGCCGTGACATTATTATACTGACAAATGTATACATTTATGTTGAAAGAGCTCAAGGGGGTGTAGTTTTAAGCTTGATGGAGGTCTAGGAAACAAGAGTAAAAAATCTCCCCATAACCTCTTCCGTACCGATGCCCTCCTTTTAACGTTATTATGGCTACTATTATACCATTGTATTTAATTTAATAAGGGTCTCGAAGAATTAACAGGCTTCGAACTATCTCACCTAACCATTTCCACTACCACAGATCCTTCTTAAACTTCATAAAAACGTTCTAAGTAGAGGTAGAATTGGTTTAGGTAGACGTCGCCCGCACAGGTTTTTGGGAAGATTACCTTATTACACTTTGTTTACGGTGACTCTATTATATATTATATCCTGGCAGTGTGTCAAACCAGAGCCATGTTGTTTGTATTATATCCTGGCAGTGTGTTAAACCAGAGCCATGTTGTTTGTATTATATCCTGGCAGTGTTTCAAACCGGTGCCATGTTGTTTGTATTATATCCTGGCAGTTTGTCAAACCGGAGCCATGTTGTTTGTATTATATCCTGGCAGTGTGTCAATCCAGTGCCAAGTTGTTTGTCTTATATCCTGGTAGTGTGTCAAACAGGAGCCATGTTGTTTGTATTATATCCTGGCAGTGTGACAAACCAGAGCCATGTTGTTTGTATTATATTCTGGCAGTGTGTCAAACCGGTGCCATGTTGTTTGTATTATATCCTGGCAGTGTGTCAAACCGGTGCCATGTTGTTTGTATTATATCCTGGCAGTGTGTCAAACCGGAACCATGTTGTTTGTATTATATCCTGGTAGTGTGTCAAACCGCAGCCATGTTGTTTGTATTATATCCTGGCAGTGTGTCAAACCGGAGCCATGTTGTTTGTATTATATCCTGGCAGTGTGTCAAACCGGTGCCATGTTGTTTGTATCATATCCTGGCAGTGTGTCAAACCGGAGCCATGTTGTTTGTATTATATTCTGGCAGTGTGTCAAACCGGTGCCATGTTGTTTGTATTATATCCTGGCAGTGTGTCAAACCGGAGCCATGTTGTTTGTATTATATCCTGGCAGTGTGTCAAACCGGTGCCATGTTGTTTGTATTATATCCTGGCAGTGTGTCAAACCGGAACCATGTTGTTTGTATTATATCCTGTCAGTGTGTCAAACCGGAGCCATGTTGTTTGTATTATATCCTGGTAGTGTGTCAAACTGGAGCCATGTTGTTTGTATTATATCCTGGCAGTGTGTCAAACCGGAGCCATGTTGTTTGTATTATATCCTGGCAGTGTGTCAAACCGGTGCCATGTTGTTTGTATCATATCCTGGCAGTGTGTCAAACCGGAGCCATGTTGTTTGTATTATATCCTGGCAGTGTGTCAAACCGGTGCCATGTTGTTTGTATTATATCCTGGCAGTGTGTCAAACCGGTGCCATGTTGTTTGTATTATATCCTGGCAGTGTGTCAAACCGGAACCATGTTGTTTGTATTATATCCTGGCAGTGTGTCAAACCATAGCCATGTTGTTTGTATTGTATCCTGGCAGTGTGTCAAACCGGAACCATGTTGTTTGTATTATATCCTGGCAGTGTGTCAAACCGGAGCCATGTTGTTTGTATTATATCCTGGCAGTGTGTCAAACCGGAGCAATGTTGTTTGTATTATATCCTGGCAGTGTGTCAAACCGGAGCCATTTTGTTTGTATTATATCCTGGCAGTGTGTCAAACCGAAGCCATGTTGTTTGTATTATGTCCTGGCAGTGTGTCAAACCGGAGCCATGTTGTTTGTATTATATCCTGGCAGTGTGTCAAACCGGAACCATGTTGTTTGTATTATATCCTGTCAGTGTGTCAAACCGGAGCCATGTTGTTTGTATTATATCCTGGCAGTGTGTCAAACCGGAGCCATGTTGTTTGTATTATATCCTGGCAGTGTGTCAAACCGGTGCCATGTTGTTTGTATCATATCCTGGCAGTGTGTCAAACCGGAGCCATGTTGTTTGTATTATATCCTGGCAGTGTGTCAAACCGGTGCCATGTTGTTTGTATTATATCCTGGCAGTGTGTCAAACCGGTGCCATGTTGTTTGTATTATATCCTGGCAGTGTGTCAAACCGGAACCATGTTGTTTGTATTATATCCTGGCAGTGTGTCAAACCAGAGCCATGTTGTTTGTATTATATCCTGGCAGTGTGTCAAACCGGAACCATGTTGTTTTTATTATATCCTGGCAGTGTGTCAAACCGGAGCCATGTTGTTTGTATTATATCCTGGCAGTGTGTCAAACCGGAGCAATGTTGTTTGTATCATATCCTGGCAGTGTGTCAAACCGGAGCCATTTTGTTTGTATTGTATCCTGGCAGTGTGTCAAACCGAAGCCATGTTGTTTGTATTATATCCTGGCAGTGTGTCAAACCGGAGCCATGTTGTTTGTATTATATCCTGGCAGTGTGTCAAACCGGAGCCATGTTGTTTGTATTATATGCTGGCAGTGTGTCAAACCGGAGCCATGTTGTTTGTATTGTATCCTGGCAGTGTGTCAAACCGGAGCCATGTTGTTTGTATTATATCCTGGCAGTGTGTCAAACCAGAGCGATGTTGTTTGTATTTGATCCTGGCAGTGTGTCAAACCGGAGCCATGTTGTTTGTATTGTATCCTGGCAGGGAGTCAAACCGGAGCAATGTTGTTTGTATTATATCCTGGCAGGGTGTCAAACCGGTGCCATGTTGTTTGTATTATATCATGGCAGTGTGTCAAACCGGAGCCATGTTGTTTGTATTATATCCTGGCAGTGTGTCAAACCGGTGCCATGTTGTTTGTATTATATCCTCGCAGTGTGTCAAACCGGAGCCATGTTGTTTGTATTATATCCTGGCAGGGTGTCAAACCGGAGCAATGTTGCTTGTATTATATCCTGGCAGGGTGTCAAACCGGTGCCATGTTGTTTGTATTATATCATGGCAGTGTGTCAAACCGGAGCCATGTTGTTTGTATTATATCCTGGCAGTGTGTCAAACCGGTACCATGTTGTTTGTATTATATCCTGGCAGTGTGTCAAACCGGTGCCATGTTGTTTGTATTATATCCTGGCAGTGAGTCAAACCGGAGCCATGTTGTTTGTATTATATTCTGGCAGTGTGTCAAACCGGAGCCATGTTGTTTGTATTATATCCTCCAGAATATAATGAGAAAGGACGTCACTGGTACTGAATGGGTTAAGCCTCCTCCATAGTAAGCAAGGTCAAGTGAGATATTTCGAATCCTGTTAATTGCTGGAAGCTGAATAAATCTTCTAATTATTTTCAGTATATAATGGCAAAGATACCACCGGTACTGAAAGGGTTAAGTGGGAAGCTTTTATTTGTTGGTCGATTATTTCACATATTTAATATTATTTAGTTTCCTTTCTAGACACCCATCAAATTTAAAATAATATCCATAGAATCACCTTTCTAGATATATTTGTACATTTTTCGGTAGAAAAATATCCCGGGTAAAGGCCGATCACTCCTTAACCCTTAACTGTCGGCGCGCAACATAAGTCAAGTATAATAAATCTGGACTATCTGGCGGCGTGCGACATAGGTCGTGTGGCAATTTCAGCACGTAATGTTGCTGAGAGAGAGAGACAAGTGGTGGCAGGAGAGTAGCGAGCGTATGACTGCTCCAGACCACCGCGGCGAACCTACTGACACGAATCCCACCTCCTCCCTCCCTCTCGCACTCGCTACATACTGAATTTAATGGGGAAAGTACCGAATTACATGCTTTTTGCACTCGGGTTGCGCGGTTGTTGCAAGAAAACTAGCCGTCATAAAAGGATCGTTATGGTGTCATTGGAAAGCTCTGTTTATGCCCTTTCAGGGATAGTTATTTGTTTTACGCTCTGGGTCTTATTTAGGCATGAAAATGATCACGTAAACAGCCCTATTTTGGCTAAAAACACCCCGCGGGGCGGTACATATAAATAAACCGCTAGCCCGCTAATCTAGTGTTAATTAAAGGGTCGCTCTCGTTTGCCAGGAAAAAATCTACATCTAAGTCACACGAACAGTCTTAATATTGACAAAGAAATGGGGCGAAATGTGTTAAAATCGCCAAACTATTGGGCCAAACGTCTTAATATTTTACAAGTAATGTGGTTAATTAAACATGAGGGAGAAGGAGGCCCAGAAAATGCAACCATCCTCCCTTAATTGGAGCCCTGTACCTCAAATGTTTGTTGTTGTTGTTGTTATTGTTCCTCGGTGGGTGTTTATTTATCTTCCTCCTTCTTGCCTTCCTTCTGTCTTGTTGGCCGCGGGAGGACACCTAAATCACGGTGAAGGATGGGGGGCATTAGGGATTGGAGTGCTGAGCAAAACAGTCAAGACAAATGAGATCCACTTTGGTATAAAGTAAATCAGGAAGAAGAATGGAATCCTATATATTAGAAGGAGATACTTTAAGATAAGCGGTCAAAAGTGAATCATATATTTATTTATATTTTCTATAGATAAACCAGGAAGAACGTTATAAATAATTATAAGGATCAACATATCTCAGGCAAGGTTTAATAAGAAATGAGTGTTGTGTCTCACTGAAAATTAGGAAGATGAGTTATAGATGTTGCAGCAGGATTAGTGGAGACAATATACCATAAGGGGGGGTTGGGTGTATATATACCGTAAGGGAGGGTTGGGTGTATATATACCGTAATGGAGAGTTGGGTGTATATACCGTAAGGGGGGGTTGGGTGTATACACCGCAAGGGGGGGTTGGGTGAATATATACCATAAGGGTGGGTTGGGAGTATATACCATAAGGGGGGGTTGGGAGTATATATACCATAAGGGGGTGTTGGGTGTATATATACCGTAAGGGGCGGTTGGGTGTATATATACCGTAAGGGGGGGTTGGGTGTATATATACCGTAAGGGGGGGTTGGGTGTATATACCGTAAGGGGGGGTTGGGTGTATATACCGTAAGGGGGGGTTGGGTGTATATACCGTAAGGGGGGGGTTGGGTGTATATACCGTAAGGGGGGGTTGGGTGTATATACCGTAAGGGGGGGTTGGGTGTATATACCGTAAGGGGGGTAGGGTGTATATACCGTAAGGGGGGTTGGGTGTATATACCGTAAGGGGGGGTTGGGTGTATATACCGTAAGGGGGGGTTTGGGTGTATATACCGTAAGGGGGGGTTGGGTGTATATACCGTAAGGGGGGGTTGGGTGTATATACCGTAAGGAGGGGTTGGGTATATATACCGTAAGGGGGGGTTGGGTGTATATACCGTAAGGGGGGGTTGGGTGTAACTGTATATACCGTAAGGGGGGGTTGGGTGTATATACCGTAAGGGGGGGTTGGGTGTATATACCGTAAGGGGGGGTTGGGTGTATATACCGTAAGGGGGGGTTGGGTGTATATACCGTAAGGGGGGGTTGGGTGTATATACCGTAAGGGAGGGTTGGGTGTATATACCGTAAGGGGGGGTCGGGTGTATATATACCGTAAGGGGGGGTTGGGTGTATATATACCGTAAGGGAGGGATGGGTGTATATACCGTAAGGGGGGGTTGGGTGTATATACCGTAAGGGGGTGTTGGGTGTATATACCGTAAGGGTGGGATGGGTGTATATACCGTAAGGGGGGGTTGGGTGTATATACCGTAAGGGGGGTTGGGTGTATATACCGTAAGGGGGGGTTGGGTGTTTCTACCGTAGGGGGGGGTTGGGTGTATATACCGTAAGGGGGGGTTGGGTATATATACCGTAAGGGGGGGTTGGGTGTATATATACCGTAATGGAGGGTTGGGTGTATATACCGTAAGGGGGGGTTGGGTGTATATATACCGTAAGGGGGGGTTGGGTGTATAAATACCGTAAGGGGGGGTTGGGTGTATATACCGTAAGGGGGGTTGGGTGTATATATACCGTAAGGGGGGGTTGGGTGTATACCGTAAGGGGGGGTGGGGTGTATATATACCGTAAGGGAGGGTTGGGTGTATATACCGTAAGGGAGGGTTGGGTGTATATATACCGTAAGGGGGGGTTGGGTGTATATACCGTAAGGGGGGGTTGGGTATATATACCATAAGGGGGGGTTGGGTGTATATACCGTAAGGGAGGGTTGGGTGTATATACCGTAAGGGGGGTGTTGTGTGTATATACCGTAAGGGGGGGATGGGTGTATATTCAGTAGGGGGGGGTTGGGTGTATATATACCGTAAGGGAGGGTTGGGTGTATATACCGTAAGGGGGGGTTGGGTGTATATACCATAATGGGGGGTTGGGTGTATATACCGTAAGGGGGGGTTGGGTGTATATATACCGTAAGGGGGGGTTGGGTGTATATATATATACCGTAAGGGGGTGTTGGGTGTATATACCGTAAGGGGGGGTTGGGTGTATATACCGTAAGGGGGGGTTGGGTGTATATATACCGTAAGGGGGGGTTGGGTGTATATATACCGTAAGGGGGGGTTGGGTGTATATACCGTAAGGGGGGGATGGGTGTATATACCGTAAGGGGGGGTTGGGTGTATATACCGTAAGGGGGGTGTTGGGTGTATATACCGTAAGGGGGGGTTGGGTGTATATATACCGTAATGGAGGGTTGGGTGTATATACCGTAAGGGGGGGTTGGGTGTATATATACCGTAAGGGAGGGTTGGGTGTATATACCGTAAGGGAGGGTTGGGTGTATATATACCGTAGGGGGGGGTTGGGTGTATATATACCGTAATGGAGGGTTGGGTGAACATACGGTAAGAGGGGGGTGGGTGTATATATACCGTAAGGGAGGGATGGGTGTATATACCGTAAGGGGGGGTTGGGTGTATATATACCGTAAGGGGGGGTTGGGTGTATATATACCGTAAGGGGGGGTTGGGTGTATATATACCGTAAGGGGGGTTGGGTGTATATACCGTAAGGGGGGGTTGAGTGTATATACCGTAAGGGGAGGTTGGGTGTATATACCGTAAGGGGTGGTTGGGTGTATATACCGTAAGGGGGGGTTGGGTGTATATACCGTAAGGGGGGGTTGGGTGTATATACCGTAAGGGGGGGTTGGGTGTATATACCGTAAAGGGGGTTGGGTGTATATACCGTAAGGGGGGGTTGAGTGTATATATACCGTAAGGGGGGGTTGGGTGTATATACCGTAAGGGGGGGGTTGGGTGTATATATACCGTAAGGGAGGGTTGGGTGTATATACCGTAAGGGGGGGTTGGGTGTATATACCGTAAGGGGGGGTTGGGTGTATATACCGTAAGGGGGGGTTGGGTGTATATATACCGTAAGGGGGGGGTTGGGTATATATACCGTAGGGGGGGTTGGGTGTATATACCGTAAGCGGGGGTTGGGTGTATATACCGTAAGGGAGGGTTGGGTGTATATACCGTAAGCGGGGGTTGGGTGTATATACCGTAAGGGAGGGTTGGGTGTATATACCGTAAGGGAGGGTTGGGTGTATATACCGTAAGGGGGGGTTGGGGGTATATATACCGTAAGGGGGGGTTGGGTGTATATACTGTAAGGGGGGGTTGGGGGTATATATACCATAAGGGGGGGTTGGGTGTATATACCGTAAGGGAGGGTTGGGTGTATATACCGTAAGGGGAGGTTGGGTGTATATACCGTAAGGGGGGGTTGGGGGTATATATACCGTAAGGGGGGGTTGGGTGTATATACCGTAAGGGAGGGTTGGGTGTATATACCGTAAGGGGGGTGTTGGGTGTATATACCGTAAGGGGGGGTTGGGTGTATATATACCGTAAGGGGGGGTTGGGTGTATATACCGTAAGGGGGGGTTGGGTGTATATACCGTAAGGGGGGGTTGGGTGTATATACAGTAATGGAGGGTTGGTGTATATACCGTAAGGGGGGGTTGGGTGTATATATACCGTAAGGGAGGGTTGGGTGTATATATACCGTAATGGAGGGTTGGGTGTATATACCGTAAGGGGGGGTTGGGTGTATATACCGTAAGGGGGGGTTGGGTGTATATATACCGTAAGGGGGGGTTGGGTGTATATACCGTAAGGGGGGGTTGGGTGTATATATACCGTAATGGAGGGTTGGGTGTATATACCGTAAGGGGGGGTTGGGTGTATATATACCGTAAGGGAGGGTTGGGTGTATATATACCGTAAGGGGGGGTTGGGTGTATATATACCGTAACGGGGGGTTGGGTGTATATATACCGTAAGGGAGGGTTGGGTGTATATATACCGTAAGGGGGGTGTTGGGTGTATATATATACCGTAAGGGAGGGTTGGGTGTATATACCGTAAGGGAGGGGGGGGTGTTTATAAACCGGAAGGGGGGGTTGGGTGTATATACCGTAAGGGGGGGTTGGGTGTTTATACCGTAAGGGGGGGTTGGGTGTATATACCGTAAGGGGGGTTGGGTGTATATACCGTAAGGGGGGGTTGGGTGTATATACCGTAAGGGGAGGTTGGGTGTATATACCGTAAGGGGGGCTTGGGTGTATATATACCGTAAGGGGGGGTTGGGTGTATATATACCGTAAGGGGGGGTTGGGTGTATATACCGTAAGGGGGGGTTGGGTGTATATATACCGTAACGGGGGGTTGGGTGTATATACCGTAAGGGGGGGTTGGGTGTATATACCGTAAGGGGGGGTTGGGTGTATATACCGTACGGGGGGCTTGGGTCTATATCCCGTAAGGGGGGTTGGGTGTATATACGGTAGGGGGTGGTTGGGTGTATATACCGTAAGGGGGGGTTGGGTGTATATATACCGTAAGGGGGGGTTGGGTGTATATACCGTAAGGGGGGGTTGGGTGTATATATACCGTAAGGGGGGGTTGGGTGTATATATACCGTAATGGGGGGTTGGGTGTATATACCGTAAGGGGGGGTTGGGTGTATATATACCGTAATGGAGGGTTGGGTGTATATACCGTAAGGGGGGGTTGGGTGTATATATACCGTAAGGGAGGGTTGGGTGTATATATACCGTAACGGGGGGTTGGGTGTATATACCGCAAGGGGGGGTTGGGTGTATATATACCGTAAGGGAGGGTTGGGTGTATATACCGTAAGGGGAGTTTGGGTGTATATACCGAAGGGGGGAGTTGGGTGTATATATACCGTAAGGGAGGGTTGGGTGTATATATACCGTAATGGAGGGTTGGGTGTATACACCGTTAGGAGGGGTTGGGTGTATATATACCGTAAGGGGGGGTTGGGTGTATATACCGTAAGGGGGGGTTGGGTGTATATACCGTAAGGGGGGGTTGGGTGTATATACCGTAGGGGGGGGTTGGGTGTATATACCGTAAGGGGGGGTTGGGTGTATATATACCGTAAGGGAGGGTTTGGGTGTATATATACCGTAAGGGGGGGTTGGGTGTATATACCGTAAGGGGGGGTTGGGTGTATATACCGTAAGGGGGTGTTGGGTGTATATACCGTAAGGGGGGGTTGGGTGTATATACCGTAAGGGAGTGTTGGGTATATATACCGTAAGGGGGGGTTGGGTATATATACCGTAAGGGGGGGTTGGGTGTATATATACCGTAAGGGAGGGTTGGGTGTATATATACCGTAAGGGGGGGTTGGGTGTATATACCGTAAGGGGGGGTTGGGTGTATATACCGTAAGGGGGGGTTGGGTGTATATATACCGTAGGGGGGGGTTGGGTGTATATACCGTAAGGGGGGGTGGGTGTATATACCGCAGGGGGGGGTTGGGTGTATATATACCGTAATGGGGGGGGTGTATATACGGGAAGGGGGGTTTGGGTGTATATACGGGAAGGGGGGGTGGGGTGTATATAGCGGGAGGGGGGGTGGGGTGTATATATACCGTAAGGGGGGGTTGGGTGTTTATACCGTAAGGAGGGGTTGGGTGTATATACCGTAAGGGGAGGTTGGGTGTATATATACCGTACAGGGGGGTTGGGTGTATATACTGTAAGGGGGGGTTGGGTGTATATACCGTAAGGGGGGGTTGGGTGTATATACCGTAAGGGGGGGTTGGGTGTTTATACCGTAAGGAGGGGTTGGGTGTATATACCGTAAGGGGGGGTTGGGTGTATATACCGTAAGGGGGGGTTGGGTGTATATATACCGTAAGGGGGGGTTGGGTGTATATATACCGTAAGGGGGGGTTGGGTGTATATATACCGTAAGGGGGGGTTGGGTGTATATACCGTAAGGGGGGCTTGGGTGTATATATACCGTAAGGGAGGGTTGGGTGTATATATACCGTAAGGGGGAGTTGGGGGTATATATACCGTAAGGGGGGGTTGGGTGTATATACCGTAAGGGGGGGTTGGGTGTATATACCGTAAGGGGCGGTTGGGTGTATATACCGTAAGGGGGGGTTGGGTGTATATATACCGTAAGGGGGGGTTGGGTGTATATACCGTAAGGGGGGGTTGGGTGTATATATACCGTAAGGGAGGGTTGGGTGTATATACCGTAAGGGGAGGTCGGGTGTATATATACCGTAAGGGGGGGTTGGGTGTATATACCGTAAGGGGGGGTTGGGTGTATATATACCGTAAAGGGGGGTTGGGTGTATATACCGTAAGGGGGGGTTGGGTGTATATACCGTAAGGGAGGGTTGGGTGTATATATACCGTAATGGAGGGTTGGGTGTATATACCGTAAGGGGGGGTTGGGTGTATATATACCGTAAGGGAGGGTTGGGTGTATATACCGTAAGGGGGGGTTGGGTGTATATACCGTAAGGGGGAGTTGGGTGTATATATACCGTAAGGGAGGGTTGGGTGTATATATACCGTAATGGAGGGTTGGGTGTATATACCGTAAGAGGGGGTTGGGTGTATATATACCGTAAGGGGGGGTTGGGTGTATATACCGTAAGGGGGGGTTGGGTGTATATACCGTGAGGGGGGGTTGGGTGTATATACCGTAAGCGGGGGTTGGGTGTATATACGTTAAGGGAGGGTTGGGTGTATATACCGTAAGGGGAGGTTGGGTGTATATACCGTAAGGGGGGGTTGGGTGTATATACCGTAAGGGGGGGTTGGGTGTATATATACCGTAAGGGGAGGTTGGGTGTATATACCGTTAGGGGGGCTTGGGTGTATATACCGTAACGGGGGGTTGGGTGTATATACCGCAAGGGGGGATTGGGTGTATATATACCGTAAGGGGGGTTGGGTGTATATACCGTAAGGGGGGGTTGGGTGTATATACCGTAAGGGGGGTGGGGTGTATACACCGAAGGGGGGGGTTGGGTGTATATATACCGTAAGGGGAGGTTGGGTGTATAGACCGTAAGGGGGGGTTGGGTGTATAGATACCGTAAGGGGGGTTGGCTGTATATACCGTAAGGGATGGTTGGGTGTATATACCGTAAGGGGGGGTCGGGTGTATATATACCGTAAGGGGGGGTTGGGTGTATATACCGTAAGGGGGGGTTGGGTGTATATACCGTAAGGGAGGGTTGGGTGTATATATACCGTAAGGGGGGGTTGGGTGTATATACCGTAAGGGGGGCTGGGTGTATATACCGTAAGGGGGGTTTGGGTGTATATATACCGTAAGGGGGGGTTGGGTGTAACTGTATATACCGTAAGGGGGGTTGGGTGTATATACCATAAGGGGGGGTTGGGTGTATATACCGTAAGGGGGGGTTGGGTGTATATACCGTAAGGGGGGTTGGGTGTATATACCGTAAGGGGGGGTTGGGTGTATATACCGTAAGGGGGGGTTGGGTGTATATATACCGTAAGGGGGGGTTGGGTGTATATATACCGTAATGGAGGGTTGGGTGTATATACCGTAAGGGGGGGTTGGGTGTATATATACCGTAAGGGGGGGTTGGGTGTATATATACCGTAATGGAGGGTTGGGTGTATATACCGTAAGGGGGGGTTGGGTGTATATACCGTAAGGGGGCGTTGGGTGTATATACCGTAAGGGGGGGTTGGGTGTATAAATACCGTAATGGAGGGTTGGTGTATATACCGTAAGGGGGGGTTGGGTGTATATATACCGTAAGGGAGGGTTGGGTGTATATATACCGTAATGGAGGGTTGGGTGTATATACCGTAAGGGGGGGTTGGGTGTATATATACCATAAGGGGGGGTTGGGTGTATATATACCGTAAGGGAGGGTTGGGTGTATATACCGTAAGGGGGTGTTGGGTGTATATACCGTAAGGGGGGGTTGGGTGTATATATACCGTAAGGGAGGGTTGGGTGTATATAGCGTGAGGGAGGGTTGGGTGTATAAATACCGTAAGGGGGGGTTGGGTGTATATACCGTAAGGGGGGTTGGGTGTATATATACCGTAAGGGGGGGTTGGGTGTATATACCGTAAAGGTGGGTTGGGTGTATATACCGAAAGGGGGGGTTGGGTGTATATACCGTAAGGAGGGGTTGGGTGTATATACCGTAAGGGGGGGTTGGGTGTATATACCGTAAGGGGGGGTTGGGTGTATATATACCGTAAGGGGGGGTTGGGTGTATATATACCGTAAGGGGGGGTTGGGTGTATATACCGTAAGGGGGGGTTGGGTGTATATATACCGTAAGGGAGGGTTGGGTGTATATATACCGTAAGGGGGGGTTGGGTGTATATACCGTAAGGGGGGGTTGGGTATATATACCGTAAGGGGGGGTTGGGTGTATATATACCGTAAGGGGGGGTTGGGTGTATATATACCGTAAGGGGGGGTTGGGGGTATATATACCGTAAGGGGGGGTTGGGTGTATATATACCGTAAGGGAGGGTTGGGTGTATATATACCGTAAGGGGGGGTTGGGTGTATATACCGTAAGGGGGGGTTGGGTGTATATACCGTAAGGGGGGGTTGGGTGTATATACCGTAGGGGAGGGATGGGTGTATATACCGTAAGGGGGGGTTGGGTGTATATATACCGTAAGGGGGGGTTGGGTGTATATATACCGTAATGGGCGGTTGGGTGTATATACCGTAAGGGGGGGTTGGGTGTATATACCGTAATGGGTGGTTGGTTGTATATACCGTAAGGGGGGGTTGGGTGTATATATACCGTAAGGGAGGGTTGGGTGTATATATACCGTAATGGAGGGTTGGGTGTATATACCGTAAGGGGGGGTTGGGTGTATATATACCGTAAGGGGGGGGTTGGGTGTATATACCGTAAGGGGGGGTTGGGTGTAAATACCGTAAGGGGGGGTTGGTTGTATATATACCGTAAGGGGGGGTTGGGTGTATATATACCGTAATGGGGGTTTGGGTGTATATACCGTAAGGGGGGGTTGGGTGTATATATACCGTAAGGGGGGGTTGGGTGTATATATACCGTAATGGAGGGTTGGGTGTATATACGTTAAGGGGGGGTAGGGTGTATATACCGTAAGGGGGGGTTGGGTGTATATATACCATAAGGGGGGGTTGGGTGTATATATACCGTAAGGGAGGGTTGGGTGTATATATACCGTAATGGAGGGTTGGGTGTATATACCGTAAGGGGGGGTTGGGCGTATATACCGTAAGGGAGGGATGGGTGTATATAAACATAAATGGGGGGTTGGGTGTATATACCGTAAGGGGGGGTTGGGTGTATATATACCGTAAGGGGGGGTTGGGGGTATATACTGTAAGGGGGGGTTGGGTGTATATATACCGTAAGGGGGGGTTGGGTGTATATACTGTAAGGGGGGGGGGGGTTGGGTATATACCGTAAGGGGGGGTTGGGTGTATATATACCATAAAGGGGGTTTGGGTGTATATATACCGTAAGGGGGGGTTGGGTGTATATATACTGTAAGGGGGGGTTGGGTGTATATATACCGTAAGGGGGGGTTGGGTGTATATATTTGCCTATTTTTTATCTTTGTATTAATTTTCTTAGTTTCTGTATTCCTTAGTTTTCTCCCTAGACCTCCATCAACTTAAACAAACACCCCCTCGACCCCGCTTCTAGATAAATTTGTACATTGTTCGATAGTTTCTCAAAATAATATACGCTCACTATCACTCGCCAGGAAAAAATCGACAGCTATATGGCACGAACAGTCCAAATATTGAAAAATAAATGGGGTGAAAAGTCTTAAAATAGCCAAACTATTGGAACAAACTTCTAAAAATCTAAACAACTATCGGGGCTAAACGTGTGGAAGAAGGGGGGCCAGATAAATAGACCATCTCCCTTTTACGTAAAAGGGACTATGTTATAGAGTAACCATTCAGCCATTGTGTTTGGATCTCTCTGCGGAATATTCCAATAATGGCCTGGTACAATAGCATTTCTTATCTCTGACCCATCCCCAACATTGAAAGAGAGAGAGAGAGAGAGAGAGAGAGAGAGTACGGTATCCAAAATGTGAAGATATACACTATTATATTGAGTGTATCAACAAGCCTTCAAGGAAAGAGGTGCAGGTAAAAGTTAATTAATGTGAAGGTGGTTCACTATTTCTGAAGGCCATAATTATGTCATATGGTCATTTAGTTTACCTGCTGGGGAAAGGCGTGTCCAAGATGGCAGAAATCTTAAAGGGAAATGGGTCGTTTGTCTGGTCTCCCTTTTTCCTCATATCTAGCTGCATTAGTTTTCAGATTATAAGACGTTCGGCCCATTAGTTTGGCGATTTTAAGACCTTTCGTCCCATTTATTTGTCAATATTAAAACATTTCGTGTCATTTAGGTGTCGATTTTGTCCTGATGAGCGATATCGAGCCTGTAATTTAAGAGGAACTTGCCTTTGAGCGGGATATTTTGCCGTCCGGCTGGCTCAGTTAGCCGTCCGGCTGGCTCAGTTGATAGCGTGCCTGATTCCCATCTTTAAGGTTTCGCGTTCAATCCCCGCTCAGATTGAAAAGTTTTTCTGGGATACAGCCGGCGGTTACCATCTCCCCATGAGCAAGGGGGATGGGTAATGGTCTCTGGTAGACTAAAGAAAGCCAAGCGCTTGTGAATCCTCGAAGGAGGAGATACGGGCGCTATATAAGTAACCAGAAGATTATTATTATTATTATTATTATCGATTTTTGTTTACAAATTTATCTTGAAGGAGGTTCGTCGGCAGGTGCCTTTTAAGCTTGGTGAAGGTCTAGGGAGGGACTAAAAAAACAAATAATACAAATATACATAAATGAGCAAATAAATACGCCCATCTCCCCTTAACTGTAAACCAAACAAAATTGAGTTCAAACCTTTTAAGAAAACAAGTAATGTACACCCTATGTGGTGGATTGTGTTCTTTCATCTCATACATTTTATTTTAGTAAGCGTTGTTTCCACATAGCGATTTTGATATGTTGTTTTGACTTTACATCGTCTTTGTCCCAGTTTTGGTTTGACTTTGTTTGCAAGTTTTATATTTTAATTTCAAAGAGGTAATACTATAACTTTTAGAGTTGTACAATGCTTTACTGTATCGTTGTTGTACCGACATGTGAATAGTTAACCCCTTCTGTACCGGCGACGTCCTTTCAACTTCTGGCTAATATTAGACAATATTAAGTTTTAAAAGGACCTCAAGCAATTGACAGGCTTCGTGCTATCTTAGTTAGCCCGCTTTACTATCACAGATCCTTATTAAAGTACAACAAATCATCTAAATATAGATGGAATATAATTATAAAGACGTCACCGGTAGAGAAGAGATTAATATTGTACCCTATTCTGTACCACCGTTAGGATTAATCTGTGCATAGTTGATCAACGATGTATTCATAACTTTCAATTTTAGTTTGAGATAGCTGATTATTATTTTCCATTAGGTTATGATTGACACTTTCGAAGAATATCAATAAGTAAAATCTAATAAGTCAATGGAATTTAGGCATTCATATTTTAGTTATGATTTATTGAATTCCTCATTTGATTAAATAATAATTATTAAACCATTCCCAATCTTGCTCTGTTTTCTCCACTTCTTTATTTTCTTCCTAATTTCTCCTCTTCCTCTACCCCCTCCCCCTCCTCCTCCAGACCGGCTCAGCTGTTTTACACCCCAAGATACAGCTATTCCCGACGTCCTAATGACAATTCTATACACGTTTCCTCCTAACTGCCTTTGTGTTAATGTGAAGTTGTCTTATGTAAAGTCGGTCAACATTTCACCTGCACCAGGGTTTCTTTTATTTATTTACTAGTGATATGATACACTTGAGACATCAAATGATACACTTGAGACATCATATAATACACTTGAAACTATGAACGAGGGGAAAGTTTCAATATATTTCGCTAGTGTATACGAATTGTGCACTACTTTTTACTTTAGGCAGTTGTACAGACGTGTGTCATATTAGGAATACAACCATTTCATCATGTGAACCTTTAATACCAGGTATTGAAGCATTTTGGGAATAATACAATCTTGTATTTTATCTCTTGGGTTCGATACAAATTTCAAAAGTGAGTATTTCATATGCCTCACAACTGTAGTTTTACCAACACTATTGCCAACAGATTTAAATCATAGATTAATCTTCATTCAATAAATATAAATGTTATCTTCGACATCATCGTCATGCTCTCTCTCTCTCTCTCTCTCTCACAGTAAACACAATAGTGGACAATACAGCCTGGACTGCAGCACATGCATTACCAATTTGGTGTTTTTACTACTGGACGTGTTCTGGCTGTCCCACTATATAGTTGTATCTCTTTATGTTATTGTTTTACGTGCATGGTGCTGTGATGGTAGTCATACACAAACATATGTAGATACGCACAAACACACTGTGTCACTTACACACACACGGATACACGTGCGAGCACTCCAATGGCATACACACACACACTTGCACATACAGGGTGCCCAGTGAGTTTTGTTAAATACTTCCAGAAATGAAAGATTAAGTCATTCTGAGTGAACAATGTTCCATGCACACAGGGTTTTGGGGTATTATTTTGCAGTCATGGTCCATTAAAGTCGAAGTTTTTGCTTGTTGTCATTTTAAAGCTGTTTTCCCTCAAATGAAATGGTATAGTGAAGACAAAATAAAGTAGTGTATGATAATGTATCGCATACATACTTCATAGAGGCACCAACAAGAACTGTGTAACTTTCTTAATTTTCCCGTGAGAATAAGTTGAATAATACAAATATAACACAACATTGTATATTGAACGCATCACCATGGGCAGATGAAGAAAGCAACATAGGAGTTTGTTTATTCCTCTTAACAGTAATTATAATCATACTCCATTAAACACTACTCAGTTATATATACATTGCTTTTAACTGAAGGGACACAGGGATAAACATGGCAAAACACGTAAAACTGTCATAGAAAAGCAGGGCATTTGTATGTTTGTTGTGTCAGCTTAACCTCATTTACCGTGTAAAGATAATATTACAGAGAAAACGTTAAATGCTGTATGATGGTGCATGATATCAATACTTCAAGAAAACACCAAGAAATCTTCAGTAGCCCCTTTTTTCTTCTTTGATAATGAGTTTACAATTTCAGTTTTGTGTTGTGTTTATTTTGTATTTATATGTTTGTTTTAATATAGCCCGCATGACGACAATGCCAGCAGAATATTAAGAAAGATATAGTGAAGTCTTTGGTGTCGGTTTGAAGTATTGATACGATGCCTCACAATACACTTCTTAGTTGTTTTTCCTATCCTCATCTTATTAAATGAAAATGGGGATAAACATAAACAAAACAAAAACGCCAAAAAACCGGCTTTATGGGCCCATAACTGCAAAACGATACCCCCAAAAGCCTATGTGTATATAGCATTATTTACTTAGAATTGCGTAATCTTTCTTTTCTGGAATTATTTTACAAAACTCGCGGGACACCCTGTATATTATGTACTCAAACATTAATAGCACACACACTCACACTGTATTTGTATTGATAACTTGACTGTTTATGAATGTATGCTAATAACACTTAAATGCAAAATCTTATCTTGCTTAATAGATAGCTTATAATGGCACTGATTATCATGAATGATATTTCAGGTTCTTCCAACGGCATTTATATACTGACAACGTTTCTGGGATATTCTGTTTTGGTAAACACAACTATCAAGATTGAAAGTATATATGTCTCGCTTTCATTAATCATTATCTTTAATCAAGAATTCCCGACTTTGTTGTTAATATTGTGTATCCTAACAGCATTTCTCAGTTCGTTTATATTGTCAACATAACTATACTGAGGGTGGCCTAATTAAAGCGAGTGAAATTGTGTAACTATTAATCTACCACCCTCGGTAGGTTGTGGTCCCGGTCTTCTGCCTCAACCTGTGCCAAATGTTGGACATTAATTAATATAGTTTATGTGCCGTTTGTGTGTCTCCCTCCCCCTTCTTCCTCCCTCTTCTCTGTACCATTTACTTGTACCGTTTGTATATCTCCTTCACCCCTGCCTCCCTCCTTCATCTGTACCCTTTACTAGTACAGTGTGTGTGTCTCCCTCCTCCGTCTTCCTTTCTTCCTCCTCTCTGTACCCTTTACTTGTACCGTTTGTATATATCTTTCACCCCTGCCTTCCTCCTTCATCTGAACCCTTTACTAGTACAGTGTGTGTGTCTCCCTCCTCCGTCTTCCTTTCTTCCTCCTCTCTGTACTCTTTACTTGTACCGTTTGTATATATCTTTCACCCCTGCCTTCCTCCTTCATCTGTACCCTTTACTAGTACCGTGTGTGTGTCTCCCTCCTCCGTCTTCCTTTCTTCCTCCTCTTTGTACCCTTTACATGGACCCTTTGTGTGTCTCCCTCATCCCCTCCTCCCTCCTCTTTGTACCCTTTACATATCTTCCCTATTATCGTTGTACTCTGCTTCTATCGCGTGTGTAAACACTTCATATGCATTTTCAATGTATTTGCCTACCGTTGGATGTGTACTTTTAATCTGTGTCTCTGTATTTAACTCAATTATTTACGTATTTATAGTTGAGTATACATATACTGTACATATACATGTTTGTATTGATAGTTGAGTATACATATACTGTACATATACATGTTTGTATTTATAGTTGAGTATACATATACTGTACATATACATGTTTGTATTTATAGTTGAGTATACATATACTGTACATATACATGTTTGTATTTATAGTGGAGTATACATATACTGTACATATACATGTTTGTCTTTATAGGTGAGTATACATATACTGTACATATACATGTTTGTATTTATAGTTGAGTATACATATACTGTACATATACATGTTTGTATTTATAGTTGAGTATACATATACTGTACATATACATGTTTGTATTTATAGTTGAGTATACATATACTGTACATATACATGTTTGTATTTTTAATCTTGCACGTTACTCTTCCTACCCTTCCGTATCTCATATTATATTTTGTTCTTTCTCTGTGTGTCCTCTCCTTACATATGTCTCCTTTTGTCCATTATTTCGTCTCTCCTTGCATGTATTCTTTGTAGTTTTCCTTCTGTTTTCTCTTCTCTATATTCGTATACTCTCTTATCATTATGCGTCTTATATTGCTTATTTGTCTGTCTGTTGCTTCCATATCCTCACCTTCCTTCTATCTCCCTGTAATTGTGTCCACACTCCTCTTCTTCTCCAGCTCTTCTTTCAGCCATATTGTATACTTAACTTGCAAATTTATCTTTGTACCTCCTTTTTCTTGTTCGTTCTTATGTTCCTTTCGTCCATTCACTTTCTTGCATCTTCTATTATTACTTCTTCTCTCACTCGCATTACAGTTGTTAACAGATAACCTTACCCAGACCATGATGAAAACCCAAAATACCAGAATGATACTGCATGTGAATGGTGTGTTTGTGTGTTTGTTTAGCCACAAAACAAACATTCTTTTTCACTACATAGATCAATTCACATATATATTTGGAACCATTCACACACATTCATACACACACACAGACACAGACACACCACACACACACACACACACATATATATATATAGATATATATATATATATATATATATATAGAATGAATAATAACACCATCTTGTACGACGTTTCGAGAATCGCTGTTCTCATCTTCAGGCCTATAATTTAGATACAGCCAAAATTACATACTGAAGAGCAACATTGTGACTTAAAATTATAAAGGTTAGTTTAATTATACATAAGAGTAATGAAAGGAATGCACATGGGAAAACTTTAAATACCAAAGCTGGAGTAAACATGGTCAAAATATATAAATACAAATAAAACAATAATAATAATCCTTAAATCGTGAACATTAATTATATTAAGTGAAAGACAAGAACATATGATAAAGCAAAAGTAGGCAAGTATAGTTATAGTTATAGTGGGGAGATTGTAGGCACCAATCGATTAGGGCTAGACCAAGGTGAGGTTATACTTTAGGCATGTGACAAAGAGTCGCTGGAACTCCTGTTTCATTTGCTTGGCCTCTCTTACTGATTTTCTTTGTGCCTCATTAACACTGAGAGCAATCCAGCTAGCTCTCACAAACACCTCCTCCTCCTATCCACTTCACTACACTAAACATGCACACTACACTTCATTCCTCCACACCATAATTAAAACCAAATGATGAATTTTAGCCAAGTCTCGGAGTCCCCAGGGAGGGGGGGGGGGGGGGGGGAAAGAGGGGCCATGAATTCCCCCTCACCCGCCCGAACTTCCCCTGACGACCCCACAAAATTACTTGGACCTCCGGTTGCTACTCTTTCTATTGATGTCTGCAACATTCTCGGACTCTCCTCTAATTAGCATCCTGTTGAACACCATCTCTCCTCCTACAAACCTGATCTTCTTTTCCTCACCGAAACTCAGGTGTCTGATGCAACATCCAGCAGCCCCTTCTCTGTATCCTCCTACTTTCAAAGCTAAAGGCGTATGTTGCAACAAACTCACTTGCTCTCGTGTTCCCGATTTCGACTCCTCTGACTTCTCAACTTTATGGCTCAAACTTTCCTGTCATTCTCTTACTAAATATTTCTGTGCTGTCTATCTTTCCCCTAACTCTACCAGCTTTCCCAAATTCTTTGGCTATCTAAACTGTACAGTGGATCACATTCTATCCATTTCTCCTTTCTCAGAAATCTCCATCTTAGGAGATTTCAACGTTCACCACCGCCAATGGCTCTCCTCTCACACTACTGACCCACCTGGTGAACAAGCCTACGTCTTTTCTATCCTAAATGACCTAGAGCAGTTAGTTCAGCAACCCACCCGTATCCCGGATCGCCTCGGAGATCGGCCCAACATTTTTGACTTGTTTCTAACTTCTAACCCTTCTTCATATACTGTCGATCTTTTCTCTCCTTTGGGCTCCTCCGACCATAAACTTATCTCTGTCACATGTCCTATCTCTCCAGTAGGGCCACCCGATCCTCCTAGCCGGCGGCACTTGTGGCACTTTGGCGCTGCCGACTGGGAGGCTCTCCGGCAGTACTTCTTTGATTTCCCATGGAATGATTTCTGCTTCCGTGGCCGGGGACCCTCGGAGAGTGCTGAACGCATTAACGAGGTATTCCTATCGGGCATGGAAGCATACATTTCATTCTCTTTCTGTCAGACTAATGCTAAAAAATCTTGGTTTACTCACGCCTGTTCTACTTCTGTCTGCAATAAGGAGGAAGCATTCAAATGGTACCGACGCCTTAAAACTCAAGACTCTCATTCTTCCTATGTTTCTGCCCGGAATCAAGCCAAATCTGTTCTTCGACTTGCCAAGCACTCTTTCATCAATAATAAATGCACTGAACTATCCAACTCTAGCTTTTCCCAAGCTTTCTGGCATCTAGTCAAAAACCTCTCCAACAATTTCTCTTCCTCGTCTTTCCCTCCCCTTTTCCCACTCTGATGGCACAACCATCACTTCTTCCTCTGACAAAGCTAAATTCTTCGCTCATACTTTTGGTAGAAACTCCACCTTGGATGATTCCGGTGCTATACCTCCCTCTCCACCCTCCTCTCTCTTACTTATGTCTAATATCCTAATCTCTTCTAAAGATGTACCTTCTACCCTCTACTTCTACCCAGTAACTATCGTCCAATTAGCTTAACCTCAGTTGTATGTAAAATGCTAGAAACGGTCATACGAGACAGACTCGTAAATCACTTAGAGGAAAATAACATACTTAAAGATACTCAACACGGCTTTCGTAAAAAACGTTCCTGTTTAACAAACCTCTTAGACTTCTTCCACGATATCCTCAACCTCTACGATGAGAGTAAAGCTGTAGATATTATATACCTTGATTTTCAAAAGGCCTTTGACAAAGTTCCCCACAAACGTTTACTGCTAAAACTAAAAGCGCATGGAATACAAGACGGTGTGTTGAAATGGATAGAAAATTGGCTCAGGGACAGAAAGCAAAGAGTAGTCATAAACGGTAAGGCATCAAAATGGACCAATGTAAGTAGCGGGGTACCCCAGGGATCGGTACTAGGACCAATTCTCTTTCTAATTTACATAAACGACATAGATGAGGGTCTCACCTGTACAATCTCAAAATTTGCTGACGATACAAAAATTGCAAATAGCGTACTCTCAAAAGAACAAGTTGACGATATGCAACACAATCTAGATAAATTGTCATGTTGGGCCCAAATTTGGCAAATGAGTTTCAATGCGGATAAATGTAAAGTACTACATATCGGATACCTAAATGAGAAAGCAAACTATTCGATGAATGGCACTCAGCTTAAGAATGTAAACAGAGAAACCGATCTGGGAGTAACAATATCGAGTAACCTAAAACCGAGTCAACAATGTTCAGAAGTTGTTAAGAAGGCAAACAAATAATTGGCTTTATAGGCAGGCCATTTGAGCATAAATCCAAAGAAGTTATCCTAACCCTTTACAATTCATTAGTCCGCCCTCTTCTGGAATACTGCGTTCAATCCTGGTGCCCTTATTATCAAAAAGATATAAACAAGCTAGAACGAGTTCAACGTAGAGTTACCAAAATGATACCTAGCCTAAAGAACAAAACATACGAAGAGCGTCTTAGAGAATTAAATCTATTTCCTTTAACCCAGCGCAGATTAAGAGGTGACTTAATTCAAGTGTTCAAAATCATCAAAGGCATCGACAATATGAACTGTAGTAAGTACTTCACTATCGACCAATCTAATTACACGCGGGGAAACGGTTGCAAAATTATTGGTAAATCTTTTAACTCACACGAATCTAACAATTTCTTCTTCAATCGAGTTGTCAACTTGTGGAATGGGCTTCCCCGAAACGTTATAGACTGCATCACCGTTGATTCATTTAAACTCCGCCTAGACAAATATCTTGCATCAAACCTGCGACTGACTGCGTTTGTAAATGAATAACTTTATTTTATCCCCCCCTCAGTTACTAACCCATCTGTCCCCTACTAACTTCCTAATCCTGCCACGGACATTAGTTCCAGGGCAGTAATTCCCTTTCCAATGTTCCCTTACCCACTCTAAACCACTGTTTGGACACTTGATCCTCAGTGTTTTGGAGGACAAGCAACCTAGAAGGGTCACTAGATCTGTTGTTGCTTGATTTCCTTTGTACTCCTTTGTACTCTCTGGGCTTAATAATAATAAGGCGTACGGTCCGGACGGTGTTCCTCCTGTTGTACTCAAAAACTGTGCTTCCGTGCTGACTCCCTGCCTAGGCAAACTCTTTCGTCTCTGTCTATCCTCTAACGTCTTCCCTTCATGATGGAAGTTTGCTCTCATTCAACCTGTCCCAAAGAAGGGTGACCGCTCTCAACCCTCCAACTATCGTCCAATTGCTCTCATCTCTTGTATTTCTAAAGTTTTTGAAACTATTCTTGCTTCCAAATTTCTTAAGCATTTCTCTTCTCATAATCTGCTCTCAGATCGCCAGTATGGCTTCCTTAAGGGTCGCTCTACTGGTGATCTTCTTTCATATCTTACTAACTCTATCATTCTCCTTTCGGGACTTCGGTGAGACTTTTTCTATTGCACTAGACATATCGAAAGCCTTCGATAGAGTCTGGCACAAATCTCTAATTTCTAAACTACCCTCCTTCGATTTCTATCACTCCGTCTGTGCCTTTGTCTCTAATTTCCTCTCCGACCGTTCCATAACTGCGGTTGTGGACGTCCATCGCTCACTTCCTCACCCTATAAACTCCGGTGTTCCTCAGGGCTCTGTCCTATCTCCTATTCTCTTTCTAATTTTTATAAATGACCTTCTCAACTGTACCTCAACTCCCATCCATTCATACGCAGACGACTCAACCTTTCACTACTCTATTTAGTTTTTCAGAACGCCCAAGCTAGCAATTCCTCAACGACAAACGGAATGAAGCCATAGAACACTTAAATTCTGATCTAACTACTATCTCCAATTGGGGCAGAGAAAACCTTGTTGCCTTTAATGCTTCCAAAACCCAATTTCTCCATCTATCTACCCGTCAGGAACTCCCTGCAGACTATTCCTTATTCTTCAACAATACAAAAATCAATCCTTCATCTTCTCTCAATATTCTTGATGTCACGTTTTCTTCTGCTCTCAGTTGGAATGACCATATTACCAGTCTTGCTAAGGCAGCCTCCCAGAAGCTGGGTGTGCTCAACCGCCTTAGTGGGTTCTTTACCCCTGTACAGCTTCTTGCTCTGTACAGGGGCATAGGGCGTCCTTGTATTGAGTATTGTTCACATTTGTGGGGAGTTTCCTCTCACACCGTTCTCCTAGACAAAATAGAAAGGAAGGCCTTTCGTATCATTAACTCCCGTCCACTCACCAGCTCTCTGCAATCTCTCTCTCTTCGCCGCAATGTTGCATCTCTCTCGCTATTCTATCGCTACTATAATAATCAGTGTTCCTCAGAGCTTTCACAGTGTATACCACCTCCTTTACGTAGGGCACGTGGTACCCGTCTTGCAACACAATCCAACTCCTACTTTGTGCAACTCACCAACCCAAGAGTGAAACGTTACTCTCAGTCTTTCTTCTATTCAACAGCTGAGCTCTGGAACTCTCTCCCAGAATCAGTCTTTCCCTCTTCCTATGACTTAAATTGCTTCAAACTCCGTGTGTCTAGGCATTTTGGCTTGAACGTCCCTTGATTTTGGCCCTGTCACTCTTGCAACTTTGGGGGAGGCACTCGCTATAGGCAGTCCTGACTTTTGCCTCCCTCACTCACATAGAAATAAAAAAATAAAAAAAATAGAAACAGAGTAAATCGAAAGGGGAATCATGTTTTTTTTTTCGTAACCTGACTAGTACCGTACTCTAGTAACCCGAGCTTTTTATATTAGTTCGAATAATATGGCACTTCATAGAGAACTTTTATTTATTAATCAAATCCTCTTCTCAAATGGCTTCCCCTTTAATTTCACCGAAACATATATAGGTAAATATTATATATATATATATATATATATATATATATATATATATATATATATATATATATATATATATATACCGTATAAATATATATATATATATATATACCGTATATATATATATATATATATTAACTATATATATATATATATATATATATATATATATATATATATATATATATATATGTATATATGCAGAGTATATATATATATATATATATATATATATATATATATATATATAATATACTGTATATATGTACACATATCCATACATACACACATATATTTAGACCAACTATTGATTTATTGTTGATATTGTTATAATAAATAATTTTAAAATGTGTCATAGTCACTTTACTTTGTATATTTATCAGGATACTATTCCATATTTTCACTCTATGATATTTATATGTGTTTAAGATTGCTTTGTATGCCTAATGGGAATCCTTGATAGATTGTTGTTTCTTAATTCATGTATGTCGTTGTTGGTATATTCAAATAACTGTCATTAATATGGTTATATCATTATTTATATACGTATATAGCTGCACAATAAATATTAATATCGCTCAATTTCAATGACCTTAGCTGATGAAATAGTTTGTTTGTATGAACGCTCCTAGATCTATATATAATTGTTCTTTTCACACTTTTCTGGGATACTTCTGATGATTTTAGCTGTTTTTTATGCAGCCCCCCAAATAGTGTGGCAGAAAGATAGGAAGGGATATATCAATGAATAGTACAATTGTTTTAATGCACCGATGTTAAAGCAATGACGAGTTATATGTAAAATTCCAAGTTGTTTATTAATTTTATTTCTCAAAATAATACTGTATATGACATTCCAATTCAGCTGTAGGTCCACCATTACACCAAGACACTGCATGCTCTCTTTCTCTTTTATGATGGAATCTCCAAGTGTTGATGTCTGTAAATTGTGCGGTATATGTTTATTTCGTGAGAACAGCATATAGTTGTTTTTTAGTTCTATATGTAAAGAAAGTTTGCTTGAACTTACCAAATGGTTTACATTGATTAGATTATCATTAACTACATCAATAAGTGCATGCATATTACGGTTCTGGTAAACAGAGTGCTGTCATCAGCATATACAACGTATTTATAGTTTAAATTTAACATTAATTTGATCATTAATATAGAGTATAACAAACAATGGGCCCAGCATGGATCCCTGAAGCACTCTGTATGATATAACTTTCTTAGCAGATGTACTATTCTTGAACTCTACAAACTGTGACCTATTTGCATATATGAAATAAACCATTTGTTAGGGGTACCTCTTATACCATGATGTTTTAGTTTTTCTATTAATATTTGGTGGTTAAAAGTGTCAAATGCTTTAGACAGATCAAGAAAAATACCAATTGTGTAATCCCTGGCATAAAACAAATGTAATATATCATCTTTAAACGATGTTAGGGCGGATTTTGTTGATCGCCCCTCACGGAATCAATGCTGGGCCTCAGTGATGATTTTATTCAAAGTGCAGAAATAAGTAACCCTGTTCTACATTATCTTTTCAAGAATTTTGCTCATGGCCGGTAAGACAGAGATTGGGCGGTGGTTTTGAAAGAGTGTATCATCCCAGATTAATATATAGGAATAACCTTCGCTATTTGTAATTAATCAGGGAAAATGCCCGTATAAAAAGACTTATTACGGAGATGTAAGATGACTGGTGAGATTACTGGAATGATTATTTGTAATACTTTCACAATCTAAATACTGCGGGATACACTTGAAGCACAAGTGCAAGATATGAAATTGAATCTTGTGCCCCTGTTTATGCATACATGATTTATACTTAACTTTGTTATCCCATAGAATATTAGGAGCAAGCCATTAATGTATCGATACAATAGCCTAGGGCAGATTAATATGAAATTCTATATTTTTACAGATTATATAGACAAGCTTCTGGAATTCCTGTGTGATACGGTGATGGTGAACCCAGGTTAGTTAGTTAGTTATGTAGAGCAGATTAACCAGACCACTGAGCTCCATACGGAACTCTCATAGGTCTGGCCCGAAGGATTGGATCAGATTACTGAAAGGAGTTTAAGGCGACGCAAAAAACGGACGATAGGGGGGAAGGAAAATGACGGAGAATCGGATAAAAGGTCAGTGAATGATTTAGTACCAAAACAAACCGTACGCAGACGGGCAGTATCTGAGCAGTCAAAGACGTGGCCAACAGTTAGAGGGGAATGACAGGAGGAGCAGGTAGGGGGCGGAGTGCGGGGAGTGGACATCAAATAACTGTGAGTCAGCCGGGAATGGTCTATCCTAAGTCTAGTTAGTAAAACTTCCTCACACCTGTGAGACCTGGAAGACGAGGGCCAAGGACGGACAGAAGGTTTGATTGCACGGAGTTTATTATTGCAGGGTAGAGCATCTCAATGAAATTGCCACGAGCAAAGAATAGAAGGCTTGAGTAAGGACAGCCAATCACCTAACGGAAGGTGGGGCTGGCGAGGGATCATTAAAATAGCATTCTTAGCCGCAGCATCGGCGTCTTCATTGCCACGGACACCGATGTGAGCAGGAATCCAATATAACTGGACCTGGAATCCACGTAGGCTCATCTCGTGGAGAGCGTGTTTTATGGCTAAAACTATTACGTGGGAGGACGAATAAGCACGAAGCACTTCGAGGGCACTACGAGAGTCACTGTAAATTATAAAGGGCTGTTGAGGGTGTCACGTATAATGTCAATAGCGGATTGGATAGCTAAAAGTTCAGCAGTAAAGATAGAGGCTTGGGGCGGGAGAGAAAACTGAAGGAGCTTAGTAGAGGACACAGCAGCGAGGCCCACCCCAGAGTCAGTCTTAGACCCGTCAGTGAAGATGGCAAAATGGGGGCCTTTACGACGTATGTGTTCGAGTGCGTGTTGGCAGTGATGGCTAGGGACAAAAGGATATCTCTTAAAGAGGAAGGAGAGGTGAGTGCAAACATTGGGGAGAGAGATAACCCATTGGGGGGAAGGGGAGACAACAGGTGGCGAAACAGCAATGTGAAAGTCAAGAGAGTTGAGGAGAATTGTGAACCCAGGTGTATATCAGGATCTACTTGGGGAGGTTGCAAAGCCTGGCACTCTGTGTGCTACATTCCCTCGACCCCATCTGCATGAGGCTGTTGCCAAGTTTCAGTCTCGCTTCAACTAAGAAATCTGAGGGTCGTGCGGGGTCAAAGGGCACACCTTTTTTTTTGGGCCCCCCCCCCCCAAAAAAAAAAAAAAAAAAAATAAACTCTTCACCATGGTCTTCACCACTCATCTATCTGCAACTTGTGTGGAATGTGACATGCCATTTATGTGAAGTGACGATTTACTTTTTTTAGTCATTATTTACAGTTACCAGTAAAACACAGAATTTCAGGCCATTTATGAGAAGTGAGTTTGAAGTTTTTTTAGTCATTATTTACGGTTACCAGTAACACACAGAATTTGTACTGTAACAGCTGTCTTTATTGTAAGATTATATCTACATTTGTAATTATAAAAATAAAAAATCATACATAGAAAACAAAATAGGATAGGTTATGCAAGTACAGTAGACTATAATAATAATAATCTGTATAGAGAATAACAAATTAAAAAAGCATAATTCCAATAAAGTTAGGGAGGGTAGCAAGGGAAGTAATAAGAATGAAAGACAAATATTGGAGTGTGTTAGCTGAGAAGCAGGAGAGAGTCTAGAGATGGATGGAGTACTTCAGCGAATTGTTGAATGTAAGGAATGCAACTCCAGCAAACAAGAGTGAGAAATGAGTTACTTGAGAAGTGCGTGCAGAGTTAAATGGAGGAATGGGCAGACGAATGAGGAAGTACGAGAGCGGTATTGTGTTGATGTAGATGTGCTGAAAAGTGTGAAAAGGAACACATTGAGATGGTTTGGCCATGTGAAATGTATGGGATGCGAGAGAATGACTAAGAGAGTGTACGAGAGAGAGGTGAAAGGATGGAGTTAAGAAGTATATGCATGAAAGTGGTGCTGGATGAGGGGATGGGCGTCGACTGACTGGGGAAAGAGGTGCATGCGGCCAATTTGTTCGTGGCCACCCCTTCAGGGATCACGACGTCCAGCAATATTTTTAATAAGTACATTGTGCGTCCCATTTGACCCCTCTAATATCCTTATCTTCATAGGTCTGGCAGCTTGAAGCCCTGGTACTGCCCAACGTCTGACGGGAACTCTCTCCGTATGTGGAGGACAACGCAGGAAGGCAGCGAAATCTGACCTCTCTTCCAAGGTATCCCCAACACCACCTAACAAATTGTCTATAGGCAGTGTACCTGTATCGCCTGTAAAGAAAAATTAAATTTAGTGTTCAGTTATTAATGCATTAGGTGTGAAAGGGAAAGGTAGCCAGATTATTTTGCTATAGACTCATTAAATGTAGAGGAATGCTCCGTAGGAAATGATAACATTTGTGAGATACATTGTATACCGCTCCTGTATATACTGTGTATATATATTATCCTTACCTTTTTCCCATTCTTGCTCTGTGACACTGTGGATACTGCGCAATCCTGATACCCAACACATTGTTCCACCGTGTCAGCTGCCAACACTGCAGAAGCGGCTCTATCCGGACACCATCCTGATTTTCTGTTCCAGTATGTCGGCTCCCAACGCTGCGAATTGTGCCTTTCTCTCTCTCTCTCTCTCTCTCTCTCTCTCTCTCTCTCTCTCTCTCTCTCTCTCTCTATTTCTTATATATCTAAACTATAAATAAATAATTGTAAGTGTCGTGTTCTTTTCTTTGGCCGTTTTCCTATGTACTAATATTTTGTAGCCTGAGAATGAACAGAATGAAGGTAATGGGCAGCAAGGTGGATGCTTATGGTAATTACTAAATGGAAAATGTACAAGTTGAGGAGTTGGTACCAACAAAAATGTAAAACTTGCAAACTAAACAAACCAAAACTGGGACTAAGACAATATATATGCAAAACAACTAATCAAAATCCCTATCTGGAAACAACGCTTACTGAAAAAAAAAAAAAAAAATCCACCACATAGGGTGTACATTATCACTTGAGCAAGTTAATCTGTTTCCCAAGCAAAATAATCGCACACATAACAACAAATGTCATGCTGGTGGGTAATGATGGGATGTATAGTCTGTTTATTTCCAGCTGACGGTAAATTTCAAATTTTCTACCAAGATTTCTCCGTTATTATGAAGAATTTTTAGCTAAATATGTACCTCATTATTCAAAATTTGCATTAATATGTTACAAAGACAGATAATTTTCATATTAAACATCAGAAATGGGTGGGCCGTGGCGCGTCTGACTGCTGATCGAAGGGTCGGTAGTTCGATCCCACCCCATACCAGGGGTAGACGTCAAGAGTTTGGAGACAGGTCTAGCAATTCTTGGCACGATCAAGTAAAGTCCCTGTAATAAGGGGACGCCCTAGCCCTGTTTATCCAGGGAGTGCACAGCAATATAAACGGCACCATCTGCATAAAATCAGTTGCTATGGGATTCAATTTAGCGTCAGCTGAAATAAAACCGACTACTAAACTATTGAGTGCAACTCCAGTAGGGATGTACTGCATTACTGTAATTACAATGCTATAATTACTATTAATAGTAGTTAGTAGAATTTCAATTACCAGATACCTACTCTTGTAAGTTGTGTTCTTGGATCGCTCCATACCGCTGCCTGACGGCATAGTATGCTGTTTGAAGCACCCAGTGGCATAATGCAACCGGCCTAAAGCCAGGGTGTTGAGTCATGCAGTCTGGCATTGGGAAGGCCTCTCTGCATTTGTTCTGTACCTAGTAAAGAAAATAAAAACACAATGATCAACACTTTTGAATAACAGTACAGTATAGTATATAAAAGGTAGGTAATCAGAGTTCTGAAGAAAATTATAATAGCATTGTAAGCTATTGAAGAATTGGGGTGAATAGTGATCGAGTGCACACAAATTGTGTACTGTATTCCTCGCATTGTGACTTAGCATTATTGGTGGTTTTGGGTATTAAAGTTTTTGATTCGTGTTGTCTAATATTAAGGTGGAGGTTCCATAAGTACATCCAAAGGGAATAACAAGTTAACTTTTTGGGAGAGGACCGATTGTTTTGGGTTTCTGCCATACAAATGGCATTGTCTGCTTATCAAGATTTGTGCTTGGTGACGTTTGACTATGTACTCGGGTTGCTAAGCGAGAGGGAACACTAGCAGTGAACCAGTAATGTCCACTGTTCAGAACGCTCCTGTAGGCACTTTCTGCTATGGCCATACATTTTGAGAAGCAACGAGTCATATTTCCATTTGTTCATTTTGCATAGGCTACCAGTACTGTACTTGACTTGGAATATGGTAGAGTGCCCCTTGTTCAAACATAAAGGGGAAATAATGTGTGTGGCCGCTAATGGGGGATCTTGCTTTTTCGCATAGTAAGTTGTACTGTAAGGTAGTAACAGTGAGAGAGATAAAAACAAATTAGTAAAAGAGGATCGGAAGGGAAGTGTACCGTGTCGACCAAATCTTCTCTAGGAAATGATGTGGAAAAGTATTTGAAAACTATAATACAGGATGCTACCTACTAGCTGGTAGGTAAAAGGGTTATTCTTGTATCCAACGTTCTAGGTTAGGTTACTGTGTTTTTTTACTTCAAAAAATCGCTAAACCCGAGCCAAGTTTTGGCAAATGTTGGCTCGGGTTTTCAAATTTTGGGGTTTAATGGGTTTCAAAAAAATGAAAACGCAGCCAACTCTCAAAATTCAATTAGGCTACTGTTTTTTTTTTTTACTTTGAAAAATGCCAAAAGCCGAGCCAACCTTTTTTCCCTATTTTGGGGTTTTTCTACTCTGAAAAATACCCAAATCCGAGCCAACTTTTGCCAAAACTTGGCTCGGATTTTCACATTTTAACGTTTTCTTACTTTTCTATATTTTATTTTCAGTTCTTCCCATATTACCCCTATTTTTCCACCGCAATTTCCCTGATCTTCATAGCCCTCCCCACTAGTGGGGGCCGTGTTTTTAGATTGTTGGATAATGGGTAAATACTCATTTGCGACAGTCCTTGGTATAAAACAACACTGTATATCAAAGAAAAAATGCAAAAAAATAAAAAACACATGCTAAAACTCGTGACTGTCACACCGTATCAATTTACCTAATTTCCAAATTGCTTACCATTGTCTAGGGTTCATATCCAGGCGGCTTTCAGCAGCTGGCAACTCTTCCTCAGCTGCAGCTTCTTCCCTTCCAGGTGGCTCAAACATGTAGGGTTGTATTTCATATAGGCCTACATAGCCCAGGCCACCCAGGGCCAGGCGGCCTATTTCTTGACTTGAAGCTGATGTAGAGTCGTCCATGATGAGCGTAGTGTAAAGTGGTACTGACTGCTTCAGTCCACTGTATAAGTGGCATTTATACTAGGCTACGGGTGATGCCCTCCAGGCTCCACCCCCAGACTATAATATCTACCCCCATTCTCACACAAGTGATAATGAACCTCCAGCACAACATGGTAGGCTAGTTTGACAAGCTAGTCGCACTTACTGCTACACTGGTGACGAAACGTCCATACCCCATCCCTGCTATATTAGCCTAGCTTTCATTTTACGTATGAAGTCCTTTCTACATGCAGCCGAGATTGTTATACCCACCCACATTCTCACAGTTCATATACCTTGCGTGATAATACACCCTCAGTACGAAAATACAATCCTAAGCTAGCTCCATTTAATGCGACACACCAATCCCCCCCCCTCCCCCCCCCACGAGTCCCGACATAAACAGCCCTTTGAAACGTATGTTTACCATTTCAAGGGTATCATAAGTATGAATAGTCATGTTAACTTCGTCTATAGACGCCATTTTGACTCTTGCATTCGCACTGTAGATCATACTACGTTATTGTTTGTACATTATATTATTTATCTGATGCTACTAATACAATTATACTAATATTGCTTTCGCTATCACTGGCTACCATCTAACTCCATCAAGTGTGACTACTACATTTTAAAGAAAGAGGTTGGAAATCAAGATGGCGCCCTGTGGCTGGACTCAAAGTGCAACTATGTTTATAAGGGTACTCCAAGTACCTCAGTGACGTCACGATATTTACCCCCTCAAAAACACAAAATTGCATATATATATACTGTATATATATATATATATAGAACCCAGCCACCTAATACTTTACATAGGGAGTATGTTGTACATTGACAATGACGATTCTGGGGATACCTGAGTACAAATATGTGATGAGCTATGCCCTTTTAGATTTGAAAATAAAAGGGGCTACGCATGTGGGAGAAGGGTGTCCAGAAAAAAACGACCATCTCCCCTTAACCGAGATTACCCAGAGACATATGTTTACTGCCATGGTATTTGTAAAGATAAACATGGCATGATTGTAAGAATTCATTGACAACTATTACACATAATTATATGTATACTGCCAGGGTATTTGTAAAAACAAATATGGTATAATTGTAAGTATTGATTGAAACCGATAAAAGACAAAGTGAAATATTAGCTACGTTTTAAAATACGCCATTATTTAAACATACTGCCTGTACATCAAGTTTGTTATTTTGATTATGTTTTGTAGTTTCTGTTCAGGCTCTGTCTCAAGTCGGCAACCCCCAGCTATGGGGTATGTGCCTGAGTATATACATACATACATCAATTAACTTCTGCATACACGAACTGAAGGTACAGTCGTACAAATAATTGATGTCCCGGCAGCATATTTACCAAGTCGAGACTAGTAGGTGCCATAGGGTAAATTAGGACCAATCACAGCTCGAGTTTACCCTAGGATGACTATTACCAAGTCACAAGACTAACTTCAACCATGCATATAACCCTGGACAGCCAACATTGTAGCACTAAGTCACGAAAATATAACTACAAAGAAATAGGAAATTCTTATAATAATGCCCTCGGTACTTTAAATTATGCAAATAAATATATCCCGTTATGTTTTACGATAGTAAGAGTTAAAGCGTATCTGGCAACAGTGTTTAGTCCCAGTATAGCGATCATTCGGCATTCAGTGGATTCGCCTTAATACTAGATATCCTATTATAATAGATACCTATTACTATTTCAATATAATACAACCATAGACAATGCCATTACATATTATTTGAATATGATATAAAGTTCTCGACTATATGTTAAGCATGAACAGTCATGACAGAACCGAAATATTATCTATTGACTTTAGTGCACAGCGAAGGTTTTGGTTCTAATGTTATGACTCCTGACTTGTCAATGAGTTCATTTGGCTTATATAATCATTATAATTTATTCCAAATATAAAAATATAATAGGCCTACACTTGAATAAGTCAATTCTACATATACTGTAATTTAGTCCATAACACTATTTACTATTAATATAAGCTAGGTTAAGTATGGATTAATGTTACAGTTCAGTAGTTCGAAATTCATTGTATTGATTGATTGATTGACTATATTTATTAAGAGTTACATACGCCCTGATAGGGACAGAAAGTCGGCGTATTTGTTAAAAGCACCCCAATACAGCATGATCACTCCCACAGGGATAACCCATGGGATAACCTACACAATTTTAGCTAAGTTATTTCCATCAGGGTCACTGTTGTGAGGTAAGAATGAAAAGTCTACAAGGGAGTCGAACAAACAACAGTAGAAAGTGAAACTCCACCACATTGTAGACCTCCTGTACCATCTCAATGAAAGATCTAATAATAAATATCCTAGTAATAGCCTACCAAGACAAATACCGTGCAACAATTAATTACTTAAAATATAGTAGTAGGCTATACAAAATCATTAATTACTACATGCAGAGAATATTATTTGGTGGCCTATTACATGTTGCAAGGAATATTTGATGGCCTATTACATGTTGCGAAGAACATTTTATGGCCTATTAGCCTACATGTTGCGAAGTATATTTTGTGTTGCGAAGTATATTGGGCCTATTACATGTTGCGAAGTATATTTTGTGGCCTATTACATGTTGCGAAGTATATTTATGGCCTATGACATGTTGCGAAGTATATTTTGTGGCCTATTAGATGTTGCGAAGTATATTTATTGCCTATTACATGTTGCGAAGTATATTTTGTGGCCAATTACATGTTGCGAAGTATATTCTATGGCCTATTACATGTTGCGAGGTATATTTTGTGGCCTATTACATGTTGCGAATTATATTTATGGCCTATTACATGTTGCGAAGTATATTTTGTGGCCTAATTGTGTATGTATCGATTTTTTTATCAACAGTAAATTCTTATTCATACAGAACAGAGGGAGCAAGAAGAGAGCAAGCATAATGCAATAAAAGACATACATACCATATGTTGGTCGAGTTTTTCTAGGCCGCACTGAATAATATATCTTCCCTTGTTAGCCTTTGGAAATCTGATATTATAGGCTGGGCTTCCATCTATGCTTGTTGCCTGGCACCTATCTGTATTTTCATTGAAATGCATCGCTGCCAGTTGAAGCCTGCGTTTCAGAAAGACATACATCTTATTAGGTAAATAGCCTATACAGTAGATAATAAAATTGCCCTTTCTACTTCCCATGATTTCCAAGGACAGATGCTAGTGAGGGATTGTACACATTAAGTGACTTTAGGAGTTTACTTTAAATTATTATGCTGTGGGGCTCGTCTTTTATCAAGGCCCTGTTGAGCCTGTGGTGGGTTGGTTATTTAGCCTGATACACTGGGGCTACTGCAGTCTATTACTCCATATTTGTAGATACAGTACAGTATATACATATACATAAAAGTTTAAAGAGCGCTTCATCCACAGAGAGCGTGGTAGTTTTAGTCTCTTTACTGTAGTACAGTACAATAAAGAGTTGCCACAACACAGCCCCATCATGTCATCACAGTGGCCGGTGTTGGTATAGCGCTAACAGTGTTTCGGCAAGAATCAACAAAGTCCCCCTGAAGCACTTGCACCTGGCAAAATTGCACCACACCAGCCTAAACCGTGCTATACTGTAAGGCAGTAACAAGAAATCACATTATGTTATTTACTAATTAACAGATGAAAGTAATTTCAAAGTAAATTAATTTGGGTAAGGTGTTACTGCTAAATAATAAGACAAACATGAAATTAACTTTGCTTACCTGCATATCATGCCCTTGTATGAAAAGGCCACATTCTTGGGAGCAAATTTCAGGATCAGGCTGTGAAATGCTTCAAGATTTGAAGTCTGATGTAAGGGGCTCAACTTTTGGATGTCCCTCAGAAGCCCTTTTCTTGAAACAACATCCTCCAATTTGTCACATACCTTGGAACCTGTAGAAGTAAAATATAAACATAATTTCATATTTTAACCAACCCATCAATCAACTTACCAATAAACCTAATTAATCATTTTCATAAATGAGAAAAGCATGAATAAGATTTTACAGGAATGTAAAAAGTCATGTTTTTGTTGCACTATAATACCAGTAATTTAGTCGATGGCATTACTAATTAAGACAAATTGCATGATCATGATTTGAAGGTAAATATGAGAAAGAGCAAGGTTATGGTCTTCTAAAGAGGTACAGTCAGTGTGAGGCAATGTTGAGTGGACAGGTTATGTAAAATGTTAGCTTTTATAATGATTTAAGTACTGTACAGTATTTGGCCAGTGTGATGGAGGAGGAAGTGTGGTAGAGGGTACAACAGGAAGAGGGTTGTATGAACACTGAAGCAGTGACAAGGAATAGAGTGGGGAGTATGGAAGTCATTGCATGAAAGTGTGGTAATCCCGATACTTGACGTACGGGAGTGAAGCATGACATTGTTGAAGTGATGTAAATCAAGAGTGAGAGGGGTGGAAATAAGAAACATTTGTGAATACCCCTTTGCAGATCAAGGCATCTGGCAATAGATAGATAGAAACATAAATACTTTGGTGGCAAATATACCCTCCTATTTTTTGATGAGCTTTGATAATGCTGTTAATCACTATGATTTCTTGCCAAACATTGCATATGGACTTAGCTCACTTAGGCAAACACTATATGAATTAAATAAGAATGGAATACTTACTTGGATTTAGCCACAATCTGTCCTTCTTCGTCATTGGCTCATGCAGGCAAACATGCTCGCATGTCGCCTCCTAAAACAACTTCATTCTCACGTGACAAGTTGTGCAACAGCTCAAATTGTTGGCACGCCTTCCACTCCCAGTAGATAGTTGGTTGTAAAAAGTTGTGTGCATGCCTCTTGTAGGTGCTATAGTCAATGGAGCTGACTCTGTATGCTTTCAATACCTAAGTAATAAAATCTATATATTAATATATTTTACGTATGACCAGGATGAGCTTCGAACCCAGGTCTGAAAAATACAGTATCTATTTATCTATCTATTTACTCAGGCCCAATCCCCATTTTTGTTTGGGGGGGGGGGGGGGGGGGGACCAAGAATAGGGACAACAGAAAACAATGCACACACACAAAGACAAAATACAAATTCACACACATCTAGGTCTTCCAGGAGAAGACCCAGAGACCAGGGTCACCAAGGTCCCTCCAGCAATACTCCCTTGAAAACTGTGTAGTTAATAAACAAAAAATATATATATTTTTTATAATTAGCAGTCATTTATCCACTATAAATGTAAAAATATTACCATTACTGTATACCAATATGGTGCTATAGTTGTGTCCAACCAAATACTGTAGTTTATGAGCCTAGGGACAGATATATTTTCACACAATACAGATCAAATTGTATGGTACATCACCTTTTTTATTTGTGTGAAAGAAGAACCAGAGAAGCAGACTGCAGCAGAGAGGTAGATGTTGCCTGCTGGAATGTTATTGATGAATGGCTGGCTGTGCCACGTCTTCTTGGAAAGGCACGTTTGACAGGTCTGCTTGATTGATAGGAATGTCCCAACTGTGTGACTGTCAATAACACAAGAAGATCCACACATCTGGCAGCTTCTGAAGAGGTTCAACAAGCAATCTTCATATACTATGAACCTAGATGCTTGATGAACTGGTACAGCTCGTCTGTAAGGAGAACATTATGTTATATAGTCTGTAAAGATAATAATATTGTATCTTGCTTGGAGTTTCAGGTTCAGTAATCAGTAAATCATGACAGACAATAGGTATAAATCTATAAAAATACAGCCACAGGCCATAGCGCGGTTAGTACAGCACTCGCCTGCAAACTGTGAGGTTGTTAGTTTGAGTCTCGTGCCAGCCAGTGTGTATTATAGCCTAGGCAGATGCTAGTGCTGTTGGTATATGGCGCGCTCTAGCAATCTGTGCCAACTATTCACTGAAGTCCCTGATCATCAGGGCACCCACCCTAGCCCAGCTCTTGAGCAGGGAGTGCATGGTGGTAAACAAAAAGGCATTATGATATTGAGGTAAGGTAACACACTTACTCCTCAACAAGCTATGTAGGCTATGGTAATAAGTGAAAGTGATTGGTTGTAATACAAGATGTTTATCAGATACTTACTGTGATGTCTCATCCACACTTATGTCAGATACATCAGGGAAATACAAGACATCTCTTGGATCATCTTCGTAAGAAATATTTTCTAGCTTGAATTTTTTAACGTTAAACGAGAGGTCTTCTATTCTTGATCTCTTCACTGGTGTGGACGCAAACATAGGGCCAGAGAGTTCATGGCAACAGGAAATTCTAACATCGTTCTTGGGTTGAATATCTGTGATAGAATTAAAGCAGCATTACTGACTTCACAGTTTAATTGTTATAGATGAATCACTTTTATTGTCAGGTACTTCCCCAGATTAGTTAGATAATAAGATATTTGTTATACTAAAACAGTTTGTAGAGCATCTTGGAATGGAGGGAGTCAATATATGGATGTGCCAGAGTATCAGTAGAGCTGGCATCGGGGGATCTGGGACCTGGGAATCTTAGCCGAGGACCCCAAATGAGCATGGGTTTCTGGGTGGTTGTCCTGGGCGACCTAGATGTGTGTGAATTTGTGTTTTGTTTTGTGATGTGTTGTCCCTGTTCAGGCTCTGTCACCTTAAAAACAAAACAAGGGTAGGCTATGTACCAGAGTATATAGATAGATAGATACATCAGAGGAAAAATGTACCACTACTAGCTGATACTCTTTTATTAGGCATTTAGAAGTGCAATAATACATACAAGTTTAAAGAGAATGTAGTTACAGTCTCACGTCCTAAATGGCGGCTTTCCAGGCGGCCCTGTCAAGGGCTGCCTCTGTTGTCAAGTTCTTTATTTTGAGATCAGACCGGAGTACCCGAGCCCACGTAATTCTAGTTCCACCCCTATGCGCAGCTCCCTCCACGTTCACACTCTGACATTATTGTCATGAAATACCAATCATGACAATAATATGAAAAAAACAATTACATATCCTCATATTTATTTTTTCTTCTATGTGTATGAAAGAGACAAACGGCAAACCTGTCAATAACAAGTTTCTACTTCAAAGTATGGGAGAGCTTACTTGTTGAGTGGAAAAAAAGACTTAGAAAATTGGTTCACTCTTGGGTTAGAGTTGGTCAGCAGGCTACACCTTTCACGCTCATTGCTTTTTGTTGGTTCTCTTACAACTTCCATCATCACAGCAACATTTTCAATAGCCCACTGAACAACAGCCTAGCAAAGGTCTTTTAAAAATAAACACTGAGAAAAGCTACAGCTATAGAAATAACGTACCTTGTGAAGTTTGAGTGGTGGCATTAACACCACATAAATAGTATGGATCCCATTGTGTAGCAGCATCCTTGGTCCTTGGCTCTACATCCATTGCTTGTGGCACTTCTGGTTCTGCAGCTGGGACCTCCACGGCAGCATCCGAAATCTAATTTTAAGAAGTACCGTACGTACTATTATTGTTCTTGTGCATATGGTATTTACAGTATATATATATATATATATATTTACAGTATATATCTACCAAGATAGGAAGCCAAAGCGTCATATTTTTCCTTTGCCCCTCAGCTTTTTCTTCATAATTGCCGAGGGGCACAGGGCCCTGGGTGGGGCTTTGGTTTCCCGGGCGTTTCCGCACCCTCCTCAACACCCCGCCATGGAGTGGCTTCGGTCACCCAAGCTTTATTGTGGTCGGCAGGGAGGGTTCTGTGGGGACGCTCGGTTATGGCCTTAGCCTGGCTCGGGGCATTGGGGCTGTTCGGTCAGGCAGCTTGAGGAACAACAACAACAGTATATAATTTTATACTTCATTGGTTTCTGATTTGTACATGATTTCACTAGGACAGGAAATTAATGGAATGGGTCCTCAATCTGTCCACAAACTAAAAAAAAAGATGAATGGATGGAATATAGATTATATCTCTGAAAGGGAGACATATAAGTTATCAAAATAATAAAATTACTAATGAGAGGTTTCCCATTGACAGATTGCTTGAATAATACCATGATAACCTGGATCTGGAAGATACTTATTTTTATACCACGATTTTCCCCGGTGTTATATTTTTATCTCATTCATTTGCATCAATATATAGTGTTTGTCATTAACTAGAAATCTCTGAAAAAACTATTTTCAACACATTTCTAGGTTATCGATGTTGAGACACGCCTCCCGATAGTGGGGAGGGCTATGATTTGAAAAGACATTAGCCTAACCTAACATCCTTACCTAACCTATCCTAGTATTATGATAATTATGGGTGGGTGCTGCTGCCCCCACACCCCCTCTGGTTGGGTACTAGGCCTACTCCCTTAGTAACAAATTAAATAAATTGGTTGTCGATAATACGAAGGCGAAAGAAAAGTCGATGAAGTCTACGGTGTTTACTCTACAATATTCAGCTTTGATTGTATGTTGATCACTGGAAAGGGTTATTTTAAACGACACTAGTGCAGCGTTATGAAAAACAATTTATTAGGGAAAATAGGCACCAATAGATTCGCCATATTTGTCTCCATATAGTCCGCATGGAGGATTTTCGTTATCGACAAATTGAAAAAATACCCACTTCACAGATAAATACAGTAGGCCCTACACTAATAATCTAAGCCAAAAATGTAAAACAGCGGGGGTGTGGGGGAGGTAGCCCCCACCCATAATACTAGGATAGGTTAGGCCAAAGAATATAATTAATCATATGCAACTTATGCTACACCATAGGCTAGCCTAACGAATGTAAATAGCCTATGTGACCCCCGTGATAAATATTTACCTATGGTCCCGTTAAAATATCCTCAAGTAGGCCTAACCTGTTAAAAACTCTTCAGGGGACTGGTTAGAACTTGTTGGATGTTTAATTGAAGTGCGGAAATCAGTATTTACTGAGAAATAACAGGTAATACCTAATAACATAGGTAAATATTTACCTTTAATAATACTAAATAGGCCTAGCCCTATTGCTACAAAATCACACAACTTTGAAAAGTTCAAAGCACCCAGAAATATATTAGGCTAGGCCTATAGCCTAAGAGCCTAGAAATAGGAGTGGTTAGCCCACTTTGGCAAGAGTTGTGTTATCGGGATTATCACCTACCTCTGACTGGGTATATCCTAGTGTTTACTATAGGCTATACCCCTTTGAAAGGACATTAGCCTAACCTAAACCTTACCTGACCTGCATGCATGTAACTTACTATTTGTTCTGAAAGTGTCCTGGCATTTGGTGGTGTCTGCTGTGAAGCAGGAGATGGCACTTGGACTGCAATGTGGCTGCATGTTGTTTCAGGATATACGGTAGGAATTGCATTTGATTTTGAACGAAGTGAATTGGAAAATCCCATTGAAAACTTCATGAAATTTATAAAATAATGCTGTTCAAAATGTTTACTACATAAGTAGTTATGTTTGGAGTTTATCTCCCTTATCCCAATTCGGTTTACATATTCAACCCATTTTAAACGGTTCTGTTGATCTCTTGGAAATGGAAATCTACTGTTGCCAGTTTTCAAACAACTAAATAAGCAATGGTTCACCATTATTGAACCATGTGAAAATTCCGTTCAGTGGATTCTCGCCACCTCCTGAGGCTCCTCACCAGTTTGTAACCACGACGCTAGCGCCGATATAAGGGCCAGTTAAAAAACAGAGGTTCGTACTTCAGTGACGTCATCACCCCCCCCCCCCCCCCCACCCCCCCCCGAAATTGAAATATCTTTTATGGATTTGTTTGCTATTTTAGAGTGAAATATATAAAACACCAAGTAACCAGTGCATCATTACCCATATTAAACATGCCTTTAATCCGTACAGCCCCAGCGACACACCTGACGCGTCGGCGATGTATGTAACGCACAGCCCCAGAGACATGCCTGGCGCGTCACCCTAATTGCGCCGACCGTAACCTCAGGTGTAGCCACTCAAGAGGGCTCAGATTTGTATGGGAACTGTGTACGTATCCCACGCAACCGTGCCGATGATTGAAAACTCTCAAAGTCCACGTGCGCGCGCGCGAGCGCGCAATAACCTGTTTTTTGGGGGTAATTGCCTTCAATTTTTTACTCTTGTAAAATACGTTTTCGGGGGCTCTGTAGGACCATTCTTTAAGCTTTTTGAGCGGTTTTTCGTGGTTTTTCCTTCATTCCTAACCCATTCGCTATTGTTTCTGGAATAAAACCATTTTTTGAAAACCGGCCGAGTTCTGGTGAACAAACATTACAAAACTAGCCGGGGCTGGACGGGTTAAGAGTGATCAAAACGAAATGTGAAATTTCATGAGCTATGCTCTTTAACACCTTACGAGCGGCCTATGCGGTTTATTTATGTGTACCGCCCAGCGGGGTGTTTTTAGCCAAAATAGGGCTGTTTACGTGATCATTTTCATGCCTAAATAAGACCCAGAACGTAAAACAAGTATCTATCCCTGAAAGGGCATAAACAGAGCTTTCGAATGACACCATAACGATCCTTGTATGATGGATAGTTTTCTTGCAATAACCGTGCAACGCGAGTGCAAAAAGCAGGTAATTCGGTACTTTCGGTACATAATTGAGTATGTAGCGAGTGAGAGAGGGAGGAGGGAGCTGAGATTTGTGTCAGTAGGTTCGCCGCGGTGGTCTGGAGCAGTCATACGCTCGCTAGTCTCCTGCCACCACTTGTCTCTCTCTCTCAGCCACATTACGTGCTGAAATTGCCACTCGAGTTATGTCGAGCGCCGCCACATAGTCCAGCTTTATTTAACTCGACTTAAGTGGTGGGCCGCTTTTTAAGGGTTAACACGTTCAGCCCATTAGGTTGACGATGTTAGGACCTTTCACCCCTTTTATTTGTCAATATTATGATTTTTCGTGTCATTTAGGTGTCAATTTGTTTTTTACCTAGAAAACGATAGCAAGCCTGTAATTAATGAAGAATGAAATTTTTCTTCCGAAAAATGTACAAATATATTTAGAAGGGAGATCCTAGTTTGTTTTCATTTTTATTTGTTTAAGTTTGATGGAGGTCTAGAGAGGAAACCAGAAACATAGTAACTATGTGGACAAATCTACCAGAAAATTAACCATCACCCTTTAATGAATATTAACAAACATTACACTTCCATCTTCAAACATCCCCTGGCTCCAAACTTAAGATTTTGTTTCGCGCTCACTCTGGAAGATGCCACATTTCCTCTTCCATTCATTCTTTTGACATTTCCGTTATTCTTTGGAGATATCCGCCTGAGACCGTCACCTCAAATCTCGGGGATGTTTTCGAGCATATCTCGGTATTTATCAGAACTTTTTCTTTTCTGTCATCCTCCCTTCCTGTTTTTCTTTATTAGTTCCTCTCTTCCATTTTCCGTTTGTTTCTATTCTTTCCATTTCTTCCTTATCTCTTTATTCTCAGACACAAACTTAACTTTTTAATTCTCCTTCCAGTCAGCTATACATCTGTTCCTCCTTGAAAATGTATAGAGAGAGAGAGAGAGAGAGAGAGAGAGAGAGAGAGAGAGAGAGAGAGAGAGTCGGCAATATATTTCTTCCTCCTTGCTGGCCGGAAGGGTCGTAGGTTATTGTAAATGGGTTCCTCCGACACGCTCCTACTGTTGGTGGCAGAGTTTGTGGGGGTCTTGTTTTAAATAGATTTTTTTTTTGGAAATAGTGGGAGATTGATGAATGAACTGATAGATGGATAGATAGAGATAAATTAGATTGATAAGTAGATAGCGATATAGTTAGATAACACAATATATTGATCGTATATCTCAAGCCATCCAACTTGTCTACAGTATATCTACTATACTTGTTTGTTTTTTGTTCCAACTAATGGTAAATTGAATCCCATAACAACTGATTTTTCAATACTTAATGGATAAATATGAATCTACTACTGTATGTGTGTGAGTCGTATTAATGCCAAGTTTTCACAATTGACAACACATTTCACTACTAAATCAACATAATAGCCGAGTAACCACGATGGTAACATGGCAATTTACCCTCAGCTGAAAACAAATAGACTATTGTCATCTATCCACTACACAACATTTTATGCATGCAACCAAACTGTGTCCATTCCACATTTATCTGTCTAGTCAGACTCAATTCACTAATAATCATTCTATCTACCCATTCATCCATAATTCTAAAGTCAATCCACCAAACACTCAAATGGATGCAAACTCGATCCATCCAGCCTGTATATACCCAAGCACATAGAGGTAAAACGGAGAGTATATGAAGGAAGGACAGTTTTTGGCGTAATGTGAAGTATGTGGAAAATGAGAAATCTGGGAATGAAAGGTAAAAGTGCAATATATCAAGGAATTGTTGTGCCAACAGTGATGTATGGGGCAGAGACATGGGCTCTGAAGGCAAAGGAAAGAAGAAAGCTGGATGTGATGGAGATGAGCTGCTTGAAGAGTAGGCCCCTATGTGTGGAGTTACTCTTAGAGACAGATTGAGGAATGAAAAGATACATAGGAGAGTGGGGCAGCAGTAACCTTTGTCAGCCAGAGTGGATAGGAGGGTGCTGAGCTGATATGGTCTACTTGAACGAATGGAAGATGAAAGACTTACAAATAGAATATGTGAGTCAGATATAAGAGGAGATAGAGGGGTAGGAAGACCCCCATTGAGATGGAGAGACTGTATAGGATGGACAAGCTTTGGATGATAGAGGAATGACTATAGATCAGGCAAGGGAAGTGGTAATATACAGGAATGAATAGAGAATGCTTGTGAATAGATGAGTGAAAACGATGTCATTTGGGAGAAGAGGTCTGACGCCAGTTGGACTAGATAATAGTCCGTCAGGCGCCTGGCCCGGTGAGCTGGTACATATGAAGGGTGCGCCTGGAAGTGTGGTGGGCTTGCTTGTGGTTTTGGCTCGCTGCATGTCTACCTGCTGATACCGGAATTTCTCAGGATGGTTGGGGGCCGGGGGAGTGCTGGAGTAGCCTTGGTGATCCCTTGTCTCCGGGTCTTCTCCTGGGTGAACAAGATGTGTATGATTTTGTGTTTTGTTTTTATGCGTTCATTGTTTTTCTGTTGTGCCCCTGTTCGAGCTCTGTCTCGAGTCGGCCACCCCCATAAAATAAATAATAATAAAATAAAACATATATAGAATACATGAGTAAATAGAATACAAACTTTATATTTACCCACGTTCTCTATATTCATCCAAAAATAATCTCTCCATGTACCCTCCATCACCCAAACAGCTATGACCCAAGTGAGAACCAGAACTCTGTGTAATGTGTTAGAAGTGAACCTGTTTGATCTTGTTGTTGTTTGTTGTTTGTGTCCTGCCTGGTCACTGTGGTATAGGTAACTGATGGATAATGCCTAGTAGGGTTGTGCTGGATTGAAAACTATCTATCTAGTTTTTCTTTATCCGCCAACTGTTTTGATATCGTAATGGTTAGTGCGCGGAATTTCGGTGTGCGTATCCTAGGTTCGAATCCTTGGAGTACCATATTAATTAATTAGTATAATTGATTTCATTAAATAGGTATATGTGTAAGGTAATTGGTGGGTTGGGTAAAATAGGAATATTGATTTGCTTTATCTATTACATTTCTGTCTATATAACCAACGAGCCTTTCTTCATCCAGCTTTTTCTATTCCAAAAATGTAACTGTGATTTTATATCCACCTCTCCATCAATCCATCCACATTCTATCCATCCATCCTCCTGAACCCACATACCCAGGCCCCCAATGTCTACATTATACTAATAAAGACACTGAATTGTTAAACATATGAAGCAATAATAGCATGCAATGATGCCAAATCCTAAAGCAATTGTATATGTTACGAAACGAACAATAAATATGTACATAACTTTCACTGAAGAGACAGTAATACAGTTGGTATATAATTTAACTCATTACAGTATCATAATTATAATGCAACAATGACCGTAGTAAGAGGGGACTAATATGTTGGCATTAAGAGGAATAAATGACACCACTTTACATGCAGGATAAACTTGTATACTGTATATGTTAAAATTAAAATGTATTACCCGATAAGTTTCACCATTAACCCATGCAGTACCGGTGGCATATTTGTAATTATAATTCGGCATAATTAGACGATTTTATTCAGGTAAGAATGAAGTTTACCAATTATAAGGCTACAGACTATATCAATCATTTTAACTACTACATATCCTTCCTTAGCTTCATAAAATCGTCTAAAGATAGCTGACTTATAATAGAAAGGACAGCATGGTACTTTAAGGGTTAACATGACGTCCTCAATGGTATGTTAACTATATAGAGAATAACTACAAATCACTCAATTTATAGACATTTTTTGTAGTGGATACCAGACTCGGTCAACATTTGTAAGTATTAATTCTTTACAGACAATATGAAATCTAGTGTCACGTCGTGTTCGCATTATTAGACTTTATTCTTTAAATTTAGAAGCATAATATAATTATTATCACATTTTCCGTACACTTTACACTTGGCTGTGGTGTATTATTTACTGGTATTACATGTTCACATTTGCACTATTTTCCTTATTTCCAAATTAAGATATTTGCAATTACTCGCTTAGGCGTACCTATCTAGTGCATCGAAATGAGACAGGTGACGCCGTACTTAATATTGTCTCCTTTAATATGTACATTTCTCTCTCTCTCTCTCTCTCTCTCTCTCTCCACCATTTATTTTGTTGTTGTTCCATGTCTTCTGCATCCTGGAGTTTATGTCATAATGAAACAGGTAAAGTCGCCAGTCGCCACGCACATTATCATTTACATAACTGCGGTTTATGGGAGTGACAACCATAACAACAACAACAACAACAACAACACCAACATGAATTGTGCTGGGTATAAAGGAAGGGTTAAAAGAGAGAGAGAGAGAGAGAGAGAGAGAGAGAGAGAGAGAGAGAGAGAGAGAGAGAGAGAGAGAGAGAGAGAGAGAGAGGGGGGGAAGTTGCAAATATACGGAGATATTTCTTTCTGCATGTATAATCATCTAAGCTTATTGTATATACGAATTCAGCATAAAAACACATTATGCACATGAATTCCACCTCATCTAACATATTGCATCATATTGTCGTCATGTTAAGTTGGTTATTTTTTTTTTTTTTTTTTAAGAGACAATGAACGGAGGAAGGAAAAACACAGATAAAACAAAAAGGTCCATGTGCCTAAAGGCATCCTCTATTCATAAAATGTTTGTAACAACTGGATTTAAACATTTGTAGATTGTAAGTTTGTGGAAAGCAATTCGAGGGAAGTGAATTCCAAAGAGTAGTAGCTCTGGGGATAAATGAATTCTGATAAGCAGAAGTTCTGCATTGTGGAGGAGAAAGTGTAAATTCATGGGCGCTCTCAGCTGCCCTAGTTCTACGGGGAAAGATGTGGAGAGGCGGCACAATTGAAGCAAGTTCCTCGGAACAATTGCTGTGAAAATATCTGTAGAATAATGCAAGGGATGCAACGTTTCTTCGTATGGCTAATGTAGGAAGGTCCTGTGTGATTGCAGGGTTATTGATTAATCTAATAGCTTTATTTTGAATTTTATCCAACTGCCTCAATGCAACCACTCCACTTCCACCCCACAGAGGTGAACAGTAATCCATCTGAGAGCGCACATGACTTTTATATATTACGGCCAACTGCTCGTCAGTGAAGAATTCTCGAACTCTGTACAGAAGTCCCAGTTTTTTAGAGGCATTCTTAGCAATGCTTCTAACATAATGTGTCCAGCTCAAGTTAGTAGTTAATGTTACACCGAGAATGTCAATACTAGGGGAAGTGGGAATATTTACATCATTAAAAAATATATGGGAGTCAGTGAGATTCTGTCGGTTAGAAAATTGAATGTACTTGGTTTTCTGTGCATTAAAGGAAACTAGATTCTCTTGTCCCCATTCATTAATTCTAGAAAGGTCCTGGTTCAGAGAAATTGCAGTGTTTATTTTTGAATTTATAAGATCGGGTTGGGTGAAAGAATTGGTAAATGTGAAGGAACTGTGGAGTGTTGAGTCATCTGCGTAGGAATGTATTGGATTATGAGTGGTAGATATGAGATCATTGATATGAATGAGGAACAGAGTTGGGGCCAAAACTGATCCCTGGGGAACACCAGCATTTATTGAGTGAAATTGAGAATAAAGGCCATCTACCATTACACGTATTTTTCTGTTATGAAGATAAGAAGAAATTAGTGGAACTAATGATGCAAGGCCGTAGTGTGACATCTTCGACAATAAGGATTGATGCCAGACTCTATCAAATGCCTTTGATATATCCAGTGCTATTGTATGTGTTTCACCATGTTGGTCTGTAGCTTGGTTGATTTGATGCGTAAGAAGGCAAAGAATGTCTGCAGTTGATCGACATCGTCTAAAACCATATTGCCTATCACTGATTAATTTATTATTCTCCAGATGCTTAATTATGTGATTATTTAATATAATTTCAAAAACTTTGCCAAGAGTGGAAGTTATAGCTATTGGTCTGTAGTTTGATGGATCTGAAGAGGCACCTTTTTTAGGAACTGGATGGATGTTTGCTTCTTTCCAGGGTACTGGGAAGCATGAGGTATGAGTACACAGACGGAAAAAATTTGCCAATACAGGAGAGAGCACCAAGGAGCAATTCTTAAGTACTATTGGAGGAATTTCATCTGGACCAGGAGCCTTATCTACTGAGAGATTCTGCAAAATAGTTTTGACATGTCTGGTGTGGATCTTAAGTGAGGGAATTTCAGGCGAATTAAAATTAAGTACAGGGACATCTTGATTTTTCATCTAAGGTTGAGTTGGTGGAGAAAATATCCGCAAGAAGGTTAGCTTTACCTCGTGGGTCACTTACAAGATTGCCAGTCGGAGATTTTAATGGTGGAATGGATGAAGCAGTAGTGAAGTTGGATTTGAATGAGTTAAGAGTAGACCAAAATATTTTGTTATCATTTGGATTATTTAGAAGTTTATTTGCCTGCTTATGGAGAAAGTTTGATTTAGTTAGGTTTAATACAGTTTTGGCATGATTTCTGATGTTTCTAAAGTAATTAAAGGCTTCATGTGTTTTTGATCTCGTGAATGCATTGTAGGCTATTGCTTTTTGTTCAGTTACTCTAGCACAATTATGGTCAAACCATTTAGGTGAATTAGATCTTTTACTGTACTTTTGATGAGGAATAAAAGTTTCCATTCCAATTTTAACAAAATCTTGTATGTGGCTCAAGGTGGAGTGTGCATCATTAGAAAAGAAAGAGGTCCAGGGAATATCAATAAAGAAACCTTGAAGACCCTCCCAGTCTGCCCTATCGTAATGCCATTTAGTCACCAAAACAGGTTCAGAGTGGGAAGGTGTGGTAGGTGATAGACAGGTGGCCTGTATCAGACAGTGATCAGAAGATCCAAGTGGGGACCTCACTGTAACATCATAATTTTCTGAATTGGTTGTTAAAAATAAGTCCAGTAGGTGGGAATTATGATTAGGATTATCTGGTACACGGGTGGGTTGGTTGACTAGTTGAATGAGATTAAATGAGACTGCGAATAGCTCACATTCAAGACCAGCATCATGTTATAAAATAAAAGTTGCCGAAAACTTGGCCTTGTTACTTTGACCAGACTTAATGATATGTACTGCGCTAATTTCCGACCATTATCACATTTGTCAATCTCAAATGTTCGGTCTGCTAATAATAACGCTTTAGGGTTTTTGCAACACCTCGTGTAATTGTTCCAACGATTTTAATATTTTATCTCGTCACGGATTGAACAGAAACAATTGCTTTTTTGTTTGCTAAACTGATAATGATATTACAAGAAAAGGTCTTTCATTAATAGCACGCAGCGACCTTTTATTTCTACTTTGTTATGCTAATCATAGATTATATTAGCTTGAATTAGTTAGTCTAATGTGTCCAGGCCATTTCAATTTATCCAAGAACATTTATAAAATTATGATACCGGCAACTAGATCACCAATATTTCTGAAGCATTAGCACCATCAATGGCCAATACGTATTATTTTTAACATCTTTCTTAACACCAATTACATCCCAAATGAAATTAATGAAAGCATGTGATTCTTCCAGGATTTGAACCTAGGATATCACACACAGAACTTACACGCTCTAACCATTACACCATCAAGACAGTTATAAGTGATTGATATCCATTTATCGTACATTGGGAATGCGCTGTCATTCTCTACACTAGATTGTATAACTTAGATACTTAGATGCCCCTCAACTTTCTCTTCATAATTGCTGAGGGGCATAGGGCCCTGGGTGGGGCTTTGGTTTCCCGGGCGTTTCCTCACCCTCCTCAGCTCCCCGCCATGGAGTGGCTTCGGTCACCCAGGCTTTATTGTGGTAGGCAGGGAGGGTTCTGAGGGGGCGCTCGGTTATGGCCTTGGTCTTGCTTGGGGCCTTGGGGCTGTTCGGCCAGGCAGCCTGGGGAACAGCAACAACAACAACTTAGATACCAACCCTATCCTGCTCAGGCTATTTGGCCCTTTATGGGTACCGCACGCATGCAGTAGTAGAAGTAGATACAGTATTGAGGGATAAGCCTTTACAATGGCACCTCGTATCCACATTCTACTTTTCTTATTTTTCTGAAGAGTGTAGAGAGGGGAGAAGGGGTGCTGGAGAGAGAGAAAGCTGTTGGAGTGGCTTTGTTATGTGTGTTTAGTCTGTATACGTCGTCAGGATGTCCCCTGACTGGGTGCGAACATGTGAAACATGCTAGGACGTACTACCACACCCACTAAATGTCCACCGTGGCAGGTATTCGATCCCGGGTCTTGCAGATTCACACGTGAGCGTGCTCACCACTCGACCACCACAGCTCTCGTAAATACGTTTTTGTATAAATATTTCCCGCTCAAACGTCGATAGGCGGGACTTCGATCGACAATACATCAGTGTGCCTTGTCGGACGATGATGAGAGGGTGTGAGCCGCCGCTCTCTCTCCTCCCCTTTCCTGTACCAGCCTGTTCGGTCACCAAGTGGGGGCCACATTCCTTTCGTATCAATGTTTTGCTTAGTCCCAGAATTCTGCCTTGTGGTCATCCAAGACCCTCATCCATCTCCTCCACGGCCCTGCAACCAAATTAATCCAGCTTATGTATTATATGAGCCTCACTTTTGTTGACCCTTTTTTTGCACTACTTTTTTGGTGTTCACCCTTAGATTAAAGACTAATATTTACAGTAGTGTAATTTTCTTCTAATATGCTATTGAGCATTGATTGTAGTTTCTATTGGTTAATAGACATTTAAAATACAACCAGTAGTTTTCGGGTGAAAGCCATTTAAAGTGCCAGTACCAGACTGTTCCGGAACATTACTTGAGCAGGGTTAATAGATGAGAGGGTTGTGTAATCGCCACTGTATAACATACAGTGACGATTACTCCCCTCCCCTCATGATATTATCATGGGGTTCCTATAACTCTAGGGAAAGGCATGCAGAAGTAAGACAAAGATGGGTGTACAAGTCTTATGGGTTATATTTTGCAATTTACAATCAGTGAGTGACATAGTTTATTATGTGGTTTTATTCAAAACATTAAACATATAGACATCATTGACTATATCGATCGACGTATACTTACTTGGAGCTAGGAGTTCATTAAAGTTCATTGTTCAGTTGAAATAGGTCATCTTGCAACTGTAATGCTAATACCATTGTAATAAAACTGTATATCTACTACAGATCCTTCATATGCTATATACAATCACCTATACAGTATATAGCTAGAATAAAATAGAAAGGACGTCACACATACTGAACGAGAAGTAATTGATCTTAAAATCGTTCCAACATTAATTGTATAATGGACATTGTATACAGTATATTATATGTTCAACCAATTGTTTACTAGCCCAAGTTTCGGTAATTAAATGACGTATTTTGTAGGTACCAATAACATTGTGCTAGTTCGTCTCTGAATGATCGTAAGTAATGATTTAGAGGACTTTTTGAGTGAGTCCTAAAAACGTGTAAAGTGTATGTAGTATGTTAGTATTAACATAACGTCACTATTAACTTTTACCATACGTCTTCCACACAAATGTTTCTTACGTGTTATTTTAGTACTGAGAAGACGTCTCATGTTACCGACTATTCACGTTTACCTTACGTGTCTTTTTTATGGTTTATAATTAGTATAATCTCTATTTTGTTATGTATCTTGATCCTCAAGTGGTTAACTTGATGAATCTAGATAGCACAGAGATATATATTAAGGTCAGCTGAAGGCAAAACGAAAGTAAAATTATTTCCTGTTGTTGCTTCCTTTCCTTTTGGATCTTAGGACTTGGTATCCTTTATTGACTGATACTCTTTAACACCTAACGAGCGGCCTAGGCGGTAAATAATATGTAGCCACCAGCGGGGTGTTTTTACCCAAAATAGGGTTGTTTACGTGATCATTTTCATGCATAAATAAGACCCAGAGCGTAAAACAAGTATCTATCCCTGAAAGAGCATAAACATAGCTTTCCAATGACACCCTAACATTCCTTGTACGACCGCTAGTTTTCTTGCAACAATCGCGCAACACGAGTGCAAAAACCATGTAATTCGGTACTTTCCCTAAACAATTCACTGTGTAGCGAGTGTGAGAGGTGGAAGAGGGTGGGATTCATGTCAGTTGGTCCACCGCGGTGGTCTGGAGCAGTCATACGCTCGCTACTCTCCTGCCACCACTTGTCTCTCTCTCTCAGCAACATTACGTGCTAAAAATGGCACACGACTTATGTTGTGAGCTGCCACATAGTCCAAATTTCTTTCACTCGACTTATGTTGCGCGCCGCCAGTAAAGGGTTAATTATGGAAAAATACTGAAACTAATTAAAGTCATGTAGTATTTATAAAAAAAATATTGTTTAACCGAAGCTTAGTAGGCTATGGTTATGAACCGAATAAGGTAGCCTATATCTAAAGAAGGACTATTAATTATATATCAAGTCTTGAAAGATAAATATTAAGGTAAACATATTTCTGTCTCTTACCCTTTTTTAAATGAATAGATAGTTTTCTTATATCACGTCCTTTTATTTATATTTAATGTAGTTATTATTCTTGGTTCTTGTCCTACGTTAATAGTATTATATTATTATTATCAGGATTAATATCAGAGTCACATAAAAAGTTAGATATATATTTAATAATTAGATAAATGTATTTCTTAACCACGTAACATTGAGGTTTGATTATGAGTAAATTAAGTTACAGGATCGCTTCATAGATTCGATTCAGGTCTCACTCAAATAATATGAAAAGCAAAAATAATATTTTGAAGCTAAAATAATTTTCTTCAGCTTAGAAAATCACTAGAAGTAATATTAAAACAGCCATGTTAGTCTAAGGCGATATTACTAATATGAGACAATAGTATCACCGTTCTTGTTCTTACCAGCAATGTAAACTTAATTAAAAGATAATGAAAGAACTCGTAAGTCTTAATATAAAACAATAGTATTACTTTTATCATAACCCAATTACTTGAAGAGTTGCTTTAGTCCACAAGTCAGTCAACTAAAATAGTTAAGTACATAATAGTAGTGTTAACGATAATTCCCAATCACGTATCTTACTAACCAACATAACGTAAGTGTTTACACCAAACACACTTATATAATCTGACTGACAGTCACAATCCCATTATAATACTTCACCCCGTCTTCCTCCAGCTTCAAGTTCACCTTCCCAACTCCAAATGAGACTGATTTGAATGCCCACTACTCTGGTCTTATATACTATGCAATGATGGTGTAGGAACGAATCAGGAGGCGGGGGATGGTGCGCACCCCAATCACAGCTCCTCTAGTTGCGTAAGAGGTGCGTGGTCCAATGGCGTCGATTGGCGTCGATCATCGTCATAGCGTCGGGTCATCGAAGTAGTTTGCAGGGTCCCCATATGACGCACGCAGGTGTGAAGGCTTGTTTGCTGGTATGCAAACGAGCTGGTTTCCCACTCGCTGGTCTGCTTCGCTGCCTTGGTAATTCGGCACTCCTTCAACTCTTAATTCTATCTCATAAATAAACATACAGGGCTCCGTATGTCAGACCTCCCCCCTAGAAAAGAGTTTAAGGAGTATAGTACACAATATTAAACATAATACATAAATAGATTCACCACCAGATTGGCAACAGCAAGATTATAATGAGGATATAATAAGGATATCACCCAAAGTAGGCAACGTCTCCAGGTACCACATCAGAACATAGCCGGAACGTAGCTGGAGCGTTATTCGAACTGCAAGGCATCCCGCAGCTGAAGGCTTGAAAGCGCACTACTAAAGCATGATATTTACCTCGCTACAAGGGAGAGCTAATTGCCAAAATCCTCTCATTAAGTTAATCTTACTGCTGTATGAGGCCAACCTGGTAAATGCAATCTTTAATAGATATGTGATAGGCAATCGGCTAGCAGGTTCTGGACCCCCTTAATATGTTTAACATCCAGGGAGTATTCCTGCAGCAACAAACTCCACCTGGTCAGTCGTTGGTATTTATTTTGGAACTTATGCAAACATTTTAAGGGGTGATGGTCAGTATACACAGTGATGGCACCAGAGGCAGATTGCACATAGACAGCAACGTATTGAAGGGATAAAATTAATGCTAACAGCTCCTTCTCAATGACTGAATAGATACGTTGAGCAGAATTTATTTTTTTACTATAATAGCACACAGGATGCAATACTTCACAGTCATCTTCCTGTAGCAATACTGCACCAACCCCGGTATTGCTCGCATCCACTGCTAGGGAAAAAAATCTGTTAAAATCAGGAGCTCGGAGTACAGGATAATTTGATAAAATATATTTGGTAGCATTAAAGGCCTCCTCACATTCTGAGGACCACTCAAACTTTACATCCTTACGGAGAAGATCTGTCAGGGGAGCTGTCAACCAAGAAAAGTTTAAGATGAAACGCCTATAATTACCAATCATTCCTAGGTACCTTTGGATATGTTTCTTAGTGCTAGGAGTTGGGAATTCTAGAATAGACTCTACCTTTGCTTGAGGAGGTGCAACCTGCCCCTGACCTACTGTATATCCTGGACCGTACTCTTTACAAAGGTGCATTTCTTAAGATTAACCACCAGATTGGCATCAGCAAGATTTAAGAACAGCAATCTAAGTTGGTAAAGATGCTCCTCCCATGACTGTGAAAAAATAAGAATATCATCGATGTAGACAACGCATCTAGGTACCCCTTCAGTCACCAAATTCATGAGGCGCTGGAATGTAGCTGGAGCGTTTTTTCAAGCCGTAGGGCATTACGTTACAGCAGAAGGCTTGATTGTTGACTACAAAGCATGATATTTCCCTCGCACTAGGGGTGAGAGCTACTTGCCAATATCCCTTCATTAAGTCAATCTTGCTGATATAAGTGGCTGTACCAATCTGGTCAATGCAGTCGTTGATCCGTGGCAGTGGGTAGGTATCGTTCTTTGTGACAGCATTAACTTGCCTATAGTCCATACATAACCTATGGCTCCCGTCTGGCTTGGCAAGTATGACCGGACTACTCCACTGGCTTAAGGCCCTTGTGATCAGCTGGTTTGACAACATGAAGTCAAGCTCGACCTGCAGTATACTCCTGCGTTGTGGTGAGACACGGTAGGGGGATAGTTTAACACCTAACGAGCGGCCTTGGCGGTAAATAATATGTAGCCACCAGCGGGGTGTTTTTATCCAAAATAGGGTTGTTTACGTGATAATTTTCATGCCTAAATAAGACCCAGAGCGTAAAACAAGTATCTATCCCTGAAAGGGCATAAACAGAGCTTTCCAATGACACCCCAACGATCCTTGTACGACCGCTAGTTTGCTTGCAACAATCGCGCAACACGAGTGCAAAAACCATGTATTTCGGTACTTTCCCTAAACAATTCACTGTGTAGCGAGTGTGAGAAGGTGGAGGAGGGTGGGATTCATGTCAGTTGGTCCACCGCGGTGGTCTGGAGCAGTCATACGCTCGCTACTCTCCTGCCACCACTTGTCTCTCTCTCAGCAACATTACGTGCTGAAAATGGCACACGACTTATGTTGTGAGCCGCCACATAGTCCAAATTTCTTTCACTCGACTTATGTTGCGCACCGCCAGTTAAGGGTTAATGGGAGTTGCATCCCCTACGTCGATGTCGTGCACGGCCAAAGAAGTGAGCCCTGGAGTATCACGGAACACACTGGGAGACTGAGATAAAACAGAGATTAGTTGGTTCGCTTGATCAGAGGGAAGATGACATAGTTTAGATGGTAATTCCCCCCAAGCTACTGAGTTATACTGAAAGTTGGATAGGCTACATGACAAGTCAAAGTCTGCATGGATACCTTCAGGCTCTGGAACAGTCTGTTGCGGGTCAGTAAGAGAACTGAAGACTTCGTCCGCACTAGGCTGTCCACAGGTCCTGACATTCACTGCAACAGTGGGATAATCTGGAGGAGAGGAATCAGGGGACCTATGGTAGGGTTTCAACATATTAATATGGAATACTTGCATGGGCTTTCTCCTGTCTGGGGTAGTTACAAGATAATCGGTAATGCTCACCCTCTGAATGATCTTATATGGGCCCCTGAACTTGGCAGATAAAGGTTGGCCAAAAAGGGAGAGCAGGACCAAAACCTCATCACCGGGCTGAAACTCCCTCTCACGGGCTTTTCTGTCATACCAGTTCTTCATGGAGCTTTTAGCCACTGTCAAGTTTTGAGCTGCAAACTCACATGAGGATCTCAGCCGGGTTTTGAAATCTGAAACATACTTGAGGAGGTTTTGGTTCCCCTCCTGGCCAACTAGGCTATCCTGCAATAGTTGCAAAGGACCTCTTACCTGGTGACCGAAAACTAGCTCATTAGGGGAAAACCCAGAGATTCAGTTGTAACCTCACGAGTAGCAAATCAAAAAAAAATGTACCCCTTATTCCACTCAACTCCGGTCTCTGTACAATATTTACGCAACATTCCTTTCAATGTTTGATGATACCGTTCGAGAACCCCTTGACTCTCTGGGTGGTAGGTGCTCGACTTAGCATGCTCGATACGCAACTCCTTCAGGGACTGCTGAAAAATGTTAGAGGTAAAATTAGTTCCTTGATCACTTTGCACCTCATGGGGGAAACCCATTCTGGTGAAGAATTTAAAGCAGTTCCTTGATGACAGTTGGAGCAGAGGTAGTCCTCTGGGTAGCGAGTTGCCATGTCCATAATAGTTAATAAATAAATGTTACCTTGGGAAGTTTTAGGCAATGGGCCTACAATGTCCACTACCACCCGAGTAAAAGGATTCTCGAAGACGGGCAAGGGCACCAGAGGATGTACACTTGTACAGGCACCTTCTGATTGGGTTTTCCTGTCATCTGGCAAGTGTGACACACTACTAAACTCCACTACATCTGCACGCATTCCTGGCCAGTGAAAGTGGGCTCTGATTCTGTCTAGAGTTTTTCTCACACCTAGGTGTCCTGCCAATGGTATACAATGTGCCATTTCCAAGATATCTCTACAACAAGGTTTGGGGACTACTACTTGATGGACGTCCCAGGCCCCGTCATCGATTGGTCTGTGTGGCTGTCTCCAACTACGCCACAATACTCCTCCTTTGAGGTAGAAACCTTCACCACCCTCCTTCTCACATTCCTCTTCACTCACGGCCCTGGCAGCTAACTCCTTGCATTCTCTATCATCTTTCTGTAGCTCTACCAGGCCACTAGGACTATTTGGAGGGGTTTCATGGTCATCGTTAGGGTCAAGATGAGCCATAAAGGTGTCAGATAAATCCACCTCAGTCACATCATCAGGCACAGTTGGAGCGTCATTCACACTCTCATCATCCCTTTCATCAACTCTTACATTCGGTACATTTCTGTCTGAGGGAACTGCTACTTGAGACATTGAACGTGTGACAGCACACACAGGGAAAACTGTTGGCATCTCCTTTTCGAGCTCACCGGTTAGTGGCTCGTTAACAGGGGAAAGTGACAAAATGGGGTCTGGTCGGACCTTCTCACCTGCTACATCATTCCCCAAAAGGAGTGTTACCCCTGGCACAGGGATATCTTGGGACCTACACAAAGCTATGGTGGCCTCACCCTGTAGTAACTCACATTCAATTTCGCCTTTTACCAAGTATGCATAAAATTGGCCTCCAGCACCTCTCATTACAACTGGTTCGCCAGGTGGGCACTCAGTGTAAGGATTCACCATGAGGGTGCTAGTAGAACCTGTGTCTCTCAGAATTTTTACCTCATGCATGCAACCATTTAAACTCACGTTGCCCGATGAAATAAAGGGACGGTAACTGTCCTGCACTGATGGTGAAATTAGTATTGGCTTAACCCTAGTGGGTTGCACCACGCATGCTACTACACCCCTGTCTAGATGGTTTACGTTAGCTGCTAGGTACTCCTTCTGTCGGGAGTCCTGTATTAAAGGAACTTTTGGTGCTAGGTACTCCTTCTGTCGGGAGTCCTGCATTAAAGGCACATATGGAGTTTGAGATACGGCGGAAACTGTCTGCCCCGATCTCTCGGTTCTCTCCTTGCTGATCAGCTAGGTGGCCTCTCTTGCCACAAAAAGTACATACTTTAGGGGATACGGGAACGTTCCCTCTTTGAGCATTACTATTACTTTGGGCCCCACCTCTGTTACCATTGCCCTGAGTCGCATTTTTAGTAGGGGGAACAATTCTATTTTGGCTAGCTGGGGAAGACGTTACAGGCTTGTGACTGAGTCAGTCAGATTTGTGACTGGGATACTTAGAATTAGAACTAGAATTATCGTAGGGCTTCTTTCCACAAAATTTGTTGTTGAGCACGTATGTGTCAGCCATGTCAGCGGCGTCAGCAAGACAATCTACCTTTTTCCCCCTTAAATGATAGGCTACAGAAGAATCAATTTTCCATAGGAAATTTTCTAACAGGACCAACTCCTTCAGATCGTTGTAGCTTGTGACTTTCTTACTCTTGACCCAATGATTGAAAGTTTTAGTCATGGTCCTGGCAAATACCTTATGGGTTTCTTCTACTTTCTTCTGGTTTTTACGGAAAGATTGCCTGTAAGCAATTGACAGGTTTTCAGGATAGCTTCTTTGAGATTGTCATAATCCTGCCTAACTTCTGCTACTTCTGACAAATACGTGGCTCGAGCCTGCCCTGTCAAAACGGTTTGTAATATAAAAGGCCATTGATCTCTTGTCCACCTCATACCTCCATCAACTTCGTCAAACAAAACAAAGAAATCCTGCAAATTATCCTCAGTGAAAGGTGGAATGACAATGGTCATAGTCAATCCCAGAGGGGGAGCAATTAAGGGAGCATTTGTATTGACATTTAGTTGAGCTATTTGATATTGATATTGATATTGTTCGGTCGTTGCTCTGGCTTGTTCGGTCGTTGCTCTGGCTTTTATTCTGGCTAGTTCTAGTTCGAATAATTGATCACCGGTCAAACCAGGTGGTAATTGTTCATCAAGTTGGCTAGGTTTACTCGGGATCCACCAACTGCTCCATCTCCCTCCCCACCTTCTACAGGGAACAAGTGGGTTTTTATGGTCTGAACCACCTCTACTTTGGACATGTTTGAGACCGACCGGTTAATTTAGGCTTAAAAAACTCGAAATCCTGAAAACACCAATAGGTGTTTACTCAACAAGAGTCAACATCCCTTCATAAGCCAGTGAAATGTTATTAGTGAAAACCCATTGGAAATAGTATTTTTTTATGTTTTCCAAACTTTTCCTGTAATTCTAAAAACGTTATATAGCGAACTTTGAAATTAACATGCTCAGTAACTACTGGTCGAGGAGCATATATCAATCGAAAGAGCGTAAGCTACTCTACAACCTACCATACGCTTTATCTTCTACTTTGCCATGTTCCCGCATAAAATATTGTAAATCTAAAAAACAAAAGTAAAAATGTTCACCTAATGACCTTAGACTTTCACCTGTTTTTCTCGGAACCTATATTGCCGCACTATCGGATGTTATTTTACAGTTATTATTGGACCTATAGGAATGGTGTATATACCATTGGAAAGGTAATTAAAAACACTAAAAGGCCTATAAACCAAATTTACTCACAATATGTCGTCAAAGTTGTAATTTTTGTATAAATATATTCGCCTGAATCCGTCATCATCTAAATCGAACAAATACACAAAATATATAAAATGTGTTTTATAGAAACTATAGATACACCTTTTGTGAGTTGTTTGATCACATAACACATGTGCTATGGGGATTTCTGTAGGAGTTATTCATGTTCTGCAGTACTATGATTTTCAACATTGTTTTACCTAAATTGCAAGAAAAAAGCAAAAATAAAATAAAATAATTTTTTGTTTATCTAGTGTTATGGTCATATACACCTGTGCCAAATTTCATTTAAATTGATAGTAAGACCTGGAAGTAGCGTAATTATCCGGTCGGTCCCCTTAACTGGAGATGTGAGGCAAGCACTTTCAGTTCGGATTTTGACAGACGGTCAATATCAGGGGCTGTGGGGTCTGATTCTATGAAAACTTGTGCATCCTCGTCATTAATTAGATCAGGCATGATTAATATTTGATTTTTAAGTAGTGAAACGGTAATGAAACTGAGTGAAACTGTATGAAACGAATCCTGGCAAGGTCGCCACTCTTCTGTTATGTATCTTGATCCTCAAGTGGTTAACTTGATGAATCTAGATAGCACAGAGATATATATTAAGGTATTAGTCAGCTGAAGGCAAAACGAAAGTAAAATTATTTCCTGTTGTTGCTTCCTTTCCTTTTGGATCTTAGGACTTGGTATCCATTATTGACTGATACTTTTAATTATGGAAAAATACTGAAACTAATTAAAGTCATGTAGTATTTATAAAGAATTATTATTTAACCGAAGCTTAGTAGGCTATGGTTATGAACCGAATAAGTTATATCTAAAGAAGGACTATTAATTATATATCAAGTCTTGAAGGATAAATATTAAGGTAAGAATATTTCTGTCTCTTACCCTTTTTGAAATGAATAGATAGTTTTCTTATACCATGTCCTTTTATTTATATTTAATGTAGTTATTATTCTTGGTGCTTGTCTTACGTTAATAGTATTATATTATTATCAGGATTAATATCAAAGTCACATAAAAAGTTAGATATATATTTAATAATTAGATAAATGTATTTCTTAACCACGTAACATTGAGGTTTGATTATGAGTAAATTAAGTTACAGGATCGCTTCATAGATTCGATTCAGGTCTCACTCAAATAATATGAAAAGCAAAAATAATATTTTGAAGCTAAAAGAATTTTCTTCAGCTTAGGAAATCACTAGAAGTAACATTAAATCAGCCATGTTAGTCTAAGGCGATATTACTAATATGAGACAATAGTATCACCATTCTTGTTCTTACCAGCAATGTAAGCTTAATTAGAAGATAATGAAATAACTCGTAAGTCTTAATATAAAACAATAGTATTACTTTTATCATAACCCAATTACTTGAAGAGTTGCTTTAGTCCACAAGTCAGTCAACTAAAATAGTTAAGTACATAATAGTAGCGTTAACGTTAATTCCCAATCACATATCTCACTAACCAACATAACATAAGTGTTTACACCGAACACACTTAACACACACTTATATAATTTGACTGACAGTCACAATCCCATTATAATACTTCACCCCGTCTTCCTCCAGCTGCAAGTTCACCTTCCCAACTCCAAATAAGACTGATTTGAATGCCCACTACTCGGGTCTTATATACTATGCAATGATGGTGTAGGAACGATTCAGGAGGCGGGGGATGGTGCGCGCCCCAATCACAGCTCCTCTAGTTGCGTAAGAGGTGTGTGGTCCAATGGCGTCGATTGGCGTCGATCATCGTCATAGCGTCGGGTCATCGAAGTAGGTTGCAGGGTCCCCATATGACGCACGCAGGTGTGAAGGCTTGTTTGCTGGTATTCAGACGGGCTGGTTTCCCACTCGCTGGTTCGCTCGCTGGTCTGCTTCGCTGCCTTGGTAATTCGGCACTCCTTCAACTCTTAATTCTAACTCTTAAATAAACATACATTGCTCCGTATGTCAGAATGTCCTCACAACATAAATATAGACGTTGTAAGTATGTTATCAAATGACAAAGATTACCATTTCTAATATTTATACAAACAACGTCTTATTTACGTAAGTGCTGTTCGTCCAATGCAAGATGCACTCTAACATTACATAATTTCCGATTTGGCATGTAGTATAGATGTACAAAAACAAAAACAAATAATAATAACTAAATAAAATTTAAAATAGCAATGCATAAGATATGTATAAAACCACTATCATATTTACCAGCAGAATATGTTACAACTACGTGTTGACACTATATCGTCTAAAATAGTTATTAGGTATGTTAGGGAAGAACATTTTAATGATGGAGAAGATTATAGTTACATCTGTAACGTAATGTATTAGAGGACGGACGTCTTGAGTATGTCCTAAAAATGTGTTAATTGTATGTATTATGTTAGAATGAACTTAACGTCACTTATCTTTTGCAGTACGTTTTCTACACATATTTTTGTTACGTGCAAATATTAGTTCTGAAAATACGTCAAATGTTACTAATTACTAACGTTTTCCTTATGTTTCATAATGAAGTTTTTAAATTGGTGTCATCTTTACGTGCTAACAACATATAGATTGACATAGTAAGTATGTTATCACGTGACAAAGATCAACATTTATAATATTTGTACTAGCAACGTCATATTTACGTCTTTGCTGTTTGTTCAACACAAGGTACATAATTACATTATTTATTTTCTAATGTGGCACGTATCATAGACGTAACAAATGACGTACTCCGTGCATTATAGAACAATATCCGTATTTACTAACCAATTACGTAGTAACAACGTCTTCAAACTATATGCACCTAAGGTCATTAACTTATTATGTTATATTACAACCTTAAATAAATATATTTTCGACATATTTTTGTAAACGTTCTAACATTACCATACCAGCACTATTTTGACGTATTTTATAGGTACGAATAACATTGTGTTAGTTCGTCTCTGAATGGTTGTAACGTAATGGTTTAGAGGACTGCTTGAGTGAGTCCTAAAAACGTGTAAAGTGTATGTAGTATGTTAGTATTAACATACCGTCACTAATAACTTTTACCATACGTCTTCCACACAAATGTGTCTTACGTGTTATTTTAGTTCTGAGAAAACGTCTCATGTTACCGACTATTCACGTTTTCCTTATATGGCTTTTTTATGGTTTATAATTAGTATAATCTCTATGTCCTCACAACTTAAATATAGACGTTGTAAGTATGTTATCAAATGACAAAGATTACCGTTTCTATTATTTGTACTAACAATGTCTTTTGTACATCCTTGCTGTTCGTCCAATGCAAGTTGTACTCTAACATTACATAATTTCCGATTTGGCATGTAGTATAGATGTACAAAACAAAATAAAAAATAAAATAAAATACAAATAACTATGTATAAGATACGTATAAAACACATTTTTCCTTTGCCCATCAACTTTCTCTTCATAATAATTGCTGAGGGGCACAGGGCCCTGGGTGGGGCTTTGGTTTCCCGGACGTTTCCGCACCCTCCTCAGCTCCCCGACATGGAGTGGCTTCGGTCACACAGGCTTTATTATGGTCGGCAGGGAGGGTTCTATGGGGGCGCTCTGTTATGGCCTTGGCCTTGCTCGGGGCCTTGGGGCTGTTCGGCCAGGCAGCTTGGGGAACAACAACAACAACAAAAACTATCATATTTACCGGCAGAATATGTTACAACTACGTTTTGACACTATATCGTTTCATAAAGCTATTAGATATGTTAGGGAACAACATTTTAATGATGGGTAATATTATGGTTACATAAATGTTGTAACGTAATGTATTAGAGGACTTCTTGAGTATGTCCTAAAAACGTATTAAGTGTATATAGTATGTTAGTATTAACATAACGTCAATATTAACTTTTGCAGTACGTTTTCTACACATATTTTTGTTACGTGAAAAATTTAATTCTGAAAATACGTCTAATGTTACTAACTATTAACGTTTTCCTTATGTTGCATATTGAAGGTTTAAATTAGTGTCATTTTTACGTGCTAATAACATATAAATTGACATTGTAAGTATGTTATCACATGAGAAAGATCAAAACAATTTATTATTTGTACTAACAAAGTCATATTTACGTCCTTGCTGTTTGTTCAATGCTGGGTACATAATTACATTATTTATATATTATGTGGCACGTACCATAGACGTAACAAACGATGTTGTCCATACATTATAGAACAATATTCGTAATTACTAACCAATTACGTAGTACCAACGTCTTCAAACTATATGCACTTAAGGTCATTAACTTATGCTATATTACAACCTTTAATAAATATATTTGTGACATATTTTTGTAAACGTTGTAACATTGCCATACCAGCACTATGTTGACGTATTTTGTAGTTACAAATAACATTGTTCTAGTTCGTCTCTGAATGATCGTAACGTAATGTTTTAGAGGACTTCTTGGCCATGTCCTAAAAACGTATTAAGTGTATGCATTGTATTATGTTAGTATTAATATACCGTAACTATTCACTTTTGCAGTAAGTGTTCTACATATATTTTTTTACATGCTATCTCAGTACTGAAAATACGTCTAATGTTACTAACTATTGACGTTTTCCTTACGTTTTTTGTTGAAGATTTTAAATTGGTGTAATCTATACGTGCTAACAACATATAGATTGACGTTGTAAGTATGTTATCACATGACAAAGATCAACATTCATAATATTTGTACTAACAATGTCATATTTACGTCCTTGCTGTTTGTTCAATACAGGGTACATAATTACATTATTTAATTTATAATGTGGCACGTCCCATAGACGTAGTCCGTACATTATAGAACAATATCCGTATTTACTAACCAATGACGTAGTAACAACGTCGTCAAACGGTATGCACATAAGGTCATTAACTTACATTATATTACAACGTTTAATAAATATATTTGCGACATATTTTTGTAAACGTTCTAACATTACCATACCAGCACTATTTTGACGTATTTTGTAGGTACCAATAACATTGTGTTAGTTCGTCTTTGAATGATCGTAACGTAATCTTTTAGAGGACGTCATGAGTATGTTCTAAACACGTGTTAAGTGCATGTAGTATGTTTGTATTAACATAACGTCATTATATACGTTTATATTACGTCCTCTACACAAATGTTTCTTAAGTGTTATTTTAGTTCTGAGAAAACGTCTCATGTTACCGACTATTTACGTGTTCCTTACATGGCTTTTTTATGGTTTATAATTAGTATAATCTCTATGTCCTCACAACTTAAATAATTATAGACGTTGTAAGTATGTTATCAAATGACAACAATTACCGTTCCTATCATTTGTTCTAACAACGTCTTTTGTACATCCTTGCTGTTCGGCCAATGCAAGTTGCACTCTAACATTACATAATTTCCGATTTGGTATGTAGTATAGATGTACAAAACTAAATAAAAAATAAATAAAATAAAATAAAAACAACTATGTATAAGATACGTATAAAACCACTCTCATATTTACCGGCAGAGAATGTTACAACTACGTTTCGATACTATATTGTTTCATAAAGCTATTATATATGTTAGGGAACAAAATTTTAATGATGGATAATATTATGGTTACATTTGTAACGTAATGCATTAGAGTACTTCTTGAGTATGTCCTAAACACGTGTTAATTAAATGTATATAGTATGCTAGTATTAACATAACATCACTATTAACTTTTGTAGTAGGTTCTGTGACGCTTCTGCATAGTAGCCACGTGTGGGCAAGCGCGCGCGTCGGCTGCCCAGCCGTTTAGAAACCGGCTGGTGGCAGCCGGCCGGCCGGCTTTTCCTTAGTATATATCCTACGACAATTTAACTAATGTCTGGGATATTCTTATGTTGTTTCACAGCTTGTAGCTGCCCTTATTCTTAACCAACACATCTTAGTATATTTTATTCTCGATAGTTGATTGTTTCATTATAATATGTAAGATGTAAGTCTAGTGAGAGTGGGAGGAGACGAGCGGGAGAGAGAGACCGGCTGGGGGACGTTGCTTCGCGCGGAGAGTCTAGCTTGGGACGAGCCTGATGTTGCCATATGCATTTGATAGCAACGTTAGGCTTAGTTTCGACTCACGCACGGGGTAGACGATTTTGACCCGGCAACTGTGTTGAGTGTTGCCAAGCATGGGATGTATTCTGCATGCCTAGGGCGGGGTCCAGACAGATTCAAGACTCAGAGCTCACCTCACTGTCGTACCCTTCGGACCCCCTTGATATCTATCCCTCTCAACCCCACTTAGAAACTTTCTCTCTTACTTTGTATACCTTCCTTCCACTACTTCACCAATCTATTTAATTATCCCATCCCCTTGATAGACCTTATATCTATTATTGTATTAACGACGAGCTCTCAGATAACTAGATAGGATTTTGGGCCTTATGCTGAGACGTAATTGTTAATGAGACCTAGGAAGCTTTTTTGTTGTCTCATATTTGGTGGTTTCATGTTTGCTAGTGTGTTCTTGTGTCAGGTTAGCAGGGGCTAGACCGGAGGGGAGGCTTTTTGCGATCCTTTAAGTAAAGTCTGCTGGTGCGAGTCCTGTGGACCCGCTCGACTTTACTAGGATACCCGTGGGAGTCTGGGGGCATTTTCTTGTCTGTGTACCTGTGTGTCTAGTGTTGTGTTGAGTGAGGGCCATTGCCTAGTCCACTCAGCACTGCGCTAGCACGTCTTGCTTTTGTTTTAGGGTCGCCAGGAGAGAGTCAGATACTTGCGATCTGAGTCTCTCAAGAGAGCACCCTTTCAATTAGAGTAATTTGGCGCACAGACTTGGGAACGTCCCTAGGCTAGAGCAGGTGGCTCAGCCCGGGTATCCGAAACCTATATCCTTCCAGCTAGACCTCTGCCACCTGGCAGATTAACAGCTAGGGGTTTATTATCTCTGTATGCTTGTTATTGTGCCACAGTTTACCATTTTTGTGAGCATTGTTAGTCAGGGTGGGGCTTAGAGACTCTGTCCGAGCAGGCTTGCCTGACTAAGAGTGAGAAGCACACCTGTATGTGGTTATGTTGCGAGTTGCTGCCTTTATTTAATTATACCTATGCCATTATACACTGTAGGTCCTATCACTAGTATTTATTCCTGTTTATGAGTTAAGAGTTCTCTAAATCCGTAACGTACTTTCTTTGCTAAGCATCAGATCTTACAGTAGCCGCATGCAGTTTAGAAACCCGCATCTTGTCTACCGGTACGATGTTTTGAGGACTGTTTGCTTTCACCTTCTTTCACGCAGGGGTGATTAGTTGTATTAATTAACGTAACGTTAAATGTACTTTCTTCTAGTTTGATATTAAATTGTTTCTGCAATTTAATTCTGTTATCTATCTTTTCCTTGAAGCTTTAAGTCAACTTAATTGTGTGATCTTTTATATAGCCTGCTTGACTATCAGCAGTCTATAGTGCGTGCACCCTGTAACCAAGTCATAGGATACCTCGTTGTCCAGGCAGGACTCTTGATGGTTTAGGGTGGTTTGTTGCCTGGGTTTATAGATAAGGGTTGGATCTAGCGTTTTCCGTTGTTGCTTGTTGCCGCATACCTAGTCCAATAGAAAGAGCCCAGTGTTTATATATCCCAGGACGTAACAAATGGCGACCTTGCCAGGATTTACTGAACAGAGGAATATAGTGGTCATTTGTTTTGAGATTCCTTATGATTAGAGGAATACAGTGGACATAGAGTTTTTTTTTGGAGCAACCAATATAACACATTAAAGACTTTAAATAACATTAGTATATACATACTTGCATAGGAGATAAGGCACATTCTATAACCGTGATAATTACTGCAGTATACAAACATGTCTAATACATCAGAACACAGTGATGGGTCAGGTTACGATACGGGCTCGGAGGGAGAAAGACCTGTGGAGTGGTTAGTCGATAGCGAGGAGGGTGCTAGAAGATTTTTAGAGATGCCCCTTACCGCTGCCAGGGTGTTCAAGCTGAATAAGTATGGCTTAAAGTGTGTGGCAGGTCTTCAGGGTCACCAGGGTTTAAGTGGCATGAGGAAAGATCAGCTGAGGACTTTGATATTGGGTTTAGAAGGGAGAGATCTGGGTGGAGAGGCGACTGGGGGCCCCGGTCCCCAGCCCCCCCTCCACTCTACCCCCATATTAAACGTCAGGGTGCCTGAATTTAGTACATACCCCCAAGTTGATGGTCAATGGCAGCGTGGAATTCAATCACAGGGACCCTCTCCATTAAATGCACCTTCCCCTCCTCAAGGGTTGACTCCAGATTTGTTGTTTCGGCTTGAGATGGCCAAGGTTGAGGCTACCGAAAGACAGGCTAGAGCTCAGGTTGAGGCTACCGAAAGACAGGTTAGTGTGCAGGCTGAGGTTGCTGCTAGAGCTCAGGCTGAGGCTGCAGAGAGAACAGCTATACGAGAGGCTGAACTGCAGGCAGAGTCTACTAGGTATCGGGCTGACAGGGAGCTGGAGAGATCTCGAGTGGAGGTAACAGGGCGAAATATTGGGGGAGGTAACAGACATCGGGACCAATCATTGTCGCACCTGCTTAAACTAGTTCCTGTGTTCGATGGATTAGGTGTGACTGAGTTTTTTGTGCGATTTGAGAAGAAGTGTCAGGAACACCAGTGGCCTCAGGAAAAGTGGGCAGCATTAGTTTCATCAAGACTCCTAGGAAAAGGGGCTAAAAGCGTATGATGCACTACCTTTAGAGTCCTGTGTAGTTTATGATGAGCTAAAGAAGGCTGTGCTACGGGCCTATGAGTTACAACCAGAAACTTACCGCTTGAAGTTTCGGGGTGTTACTAAGGGCAAGGATAGTACCTTCTTAGAACACGCCCGGGACTTGTCTGATGCACTACGACATTGGCTGCGTTCTGAGAGGGCAGCTACTTTTGAGGAGTTGAGTGAGCTGGTTCTCTTGGAGCAGTTCTTTAAGTGCACAGGCAGGGACTTAACATTAAATATAAAGGAAACAAATCTTAGAACTCTCCAGGAGGCAGCAGAAATGGCTGACCTCCGACTGTCATTAATTCGAGGGTGCGGAGCAGCAGCTAGGAGTGAGTCGGGTGCAAAGGATCGTACCCCTCCCCCTCCCAAGAATTTTGATACACATAAATACACAAAACCATCTAGCACTGACAATAAAACTGAACATAAACCAAATACCGTCCCGTATAAGAAGTCTAATGGTACCTCCCACTCCCAAGGGAAACCAAAGAGTAGAGAGTGCTTTGCATGTCACACGGAGGGTCACTTTGCAAATGCTTGTCCGAACAAGCCACCAAACAAGGTTGTGTCATTGGCCCGCAGCATAGGGGTGTCGCCTATATCTTCTGAGTTTGCCAAGGGTAGTTCGTCAGAGGTTGGGACACAGCCTGTATTCAAGAGTCCGGAAGGCTCGAACCCTGTCCGCGACGTCTTTGGGGGTCATAGAGGGCATGGTTTTGTGAGGTGGGCTGGCGAAAGGCGAGGAGTTAAGCTATTGCGTGATACTGGGGCTTCTCAGACCTTGTTAAAGAACTTTACTGGTAGACCGATTAACGCTGCTCGGGTGGTGGTAGTTCAGGGGTTCAATGCTACGAAGTCCTACCCGCTGGTGCGGATGGAGCTGGAGGTGGGTGGTGTGGCGAAGGAGCTGGATGTCAGAATTGTAGAGAACTTGCCTGTTGGGGGCGTCGACCTCCTCCTCGGCAACGACTTTGCGGTGCCTGCTTCTAAGGTTTCACCCTTGGTCGTTGCCGAGAAGGCGGCCGACGTTAGTAGGGAGGAACAGGAGTGGGTTGAGAAGTGTAGCGTACAAACCATGGCGTGTGTTGTGACGCGTTCTCAGACATCCAGAGCCTTGCAGCCACCACCTCAGTCTATCAAACCGCGGAGGAAAGGTCACAAGAAAACGGGAAGTGCTGGTCAATTGGAGAGTTTTGAGCCGGCAGTGTTTCTTGGTGACTCATTATTGGCACCTATGTTAGAGTCTGGAGAGGCCCCGGGGCCTGTCACCGCTAGTGCAGGTGCAGGGCAGGAAGAGAGTCTGCGACAGCATCGTTATGCGCAGCGTGAGGAAAGGATGGCTCAGCGGGACATTGGAGGTGGAAATAAATTATTTAAGATGAACTTGGATAATCTCGCACCTGCTGATATATGTTCCTTGCAGCTGGAAGATCCTGAAGTCAGGGCGTGTGGTAATGGTGCTGTCCAACTGGAGAGCGATGGGGATGCGCAGCCTGGTGATTTTTTCTTGTCCGAGGGGATCTTGTATCGGAGACATCAGGATCCCAAGAAAAAGTGGGATGGCGGGTCAGGATTAGTGGGCCAGTTAGTAGTACCGAGGGTGTGCCGTGAGAGCTTATTGAGATTAGCTCATGATGTGCCTTTGGCAGGGCACCTGGGGACACGTAAGACGGAGGCAGCTCTGAGCAAGCTTTTCTGGTGGCCTGGGTTAAAGGCGAGTGTCGTGTCATGGGTGTCACAGTGTCACACTTGTCAAGTTGTTGGGAAACCCAATCAGGTCATCCCGAGAGCCCCGTTACAACCCATCCCTGTCATTGGGCCGCCCTTCAGCAAAGTAGTTATCGATATGGTTGGCCCATGGCCCCCCACTAGTGCCGGCAATAAATTTTTACTAACTGTAATGGATGTAGCAACACGGTATCCAGATGCTTACCCCATGCGCAACGGGATGGCTAAGACTGTTGTCAAAAACCTACTTGTCTATTTCTCTCATTATGGCTACCCTCAGGAGATCCAGTCTGATCAGGGATCCAATTTTACTTCTGCTCTGTTTAAGCAGACCATGCAGCAACGTGGGATAGTGTCTGTGGTGTCATCTGCCTACCATCCCGAGAGTCAGGGTGTTTTGGAAAGGTGGCACTCGACTCTCAAGAGTATGTTGCAGTGTTATTGCATGGAAAATGGGAAGGACTGGGATCTAGGTCTCCCATACGTTTTATTTGCTGCGAGAGAAGTACCTGGGGAGAGCTTGGGATTTAGCCCGAACGAGTTGGTTTTTGGACACAGGGTCAGGGGGCCCCTCCACATAGTCAAGGAGATCTGGGAGGGAGTCACAAAGCCATGCTCGCTTCTAAAGTATGTAGTTGAAAGCTGTGAGAGAATGCTAAAGAGCTTGGAGGTAGCAGGTCGGAACCTTAAGAGTTCACAAGCTCAGATGAAGGACAGATACGACCAGAAGGTGAAGCTGAGGGAGTTTGAAGTAGATCAGGAGGTACTGATACTACTGCCTCTGGTGGGACACCCCTTGTCTGCCAAGTATTCTGGTCCGTATCGGGTTGTAAGGAAGGTTTCTGATCTCGACTATTTAGTAGCTACTCCTGATCGTAAGAAAAAGAACCAACTTTGCCATGTAAATCTGATGAAAGAGTATGTGAGGCGCCCCTCCGAGCCTCTCACTGTCCCGGTGTTGATCTGCAGTGATCGTGGTGGAAAAGGAGGAAGGGACAGTCAAGCTGCGGGGGAGGATAATTGGGATTATCATGTTTCCGCGGATCAGTGGGCGGGGCATTCTAGACAAGTGGCTCACAAGTTGATATTGCACCTGCCTGAGCAACAGCGTGTAGCTGTGCAGCACTTGTTTGATTCAAACCCAGCTGTTTTCGCGGAGCATCCTGGCCTCACTACTCAAGCGGTGCACGATGTCGATGTTGGGGACCACCTGCCCTTTAAATCATTGCCATACCGTGTTCCCCCTATTAAATTACCAGCACTTAGGGAAGAGCTGGATTATATGCTGAAACGTGGGCTGATTTCTGAGGGTGCAGTAAGGTGGACTTCCCCCGTCACACTGCAGCCCAAACCAGATGGCAAGGTGCGGTTTTGTATAGATTTCCGCAGGTTGAATGGTTTAACCCCCACAAATGCCTACCCTCTCGTTTAACCCCCACAAATGCCTACCCTCTCCCTCGCATGGACGACAGTGTGGATAAGATAGGAAAAGCCAAGTTCCTCACTAAGATAGACCTTGTTAAGGGTTATTGGCAGGTGCCCTTGTCTGAGCGAGCGCGAGAGGTGTGTGGGTTTGTGGTGGACGGTGCCACATATCGTTGCCATGTTGTGCCATGCGGGCTGAGAAATACCCCTGCAACGTTTCAGAAATTAATGAACGACATTGTAGCCGACATTCCCAACTGTACGGTGTACCTAGATGATGTCATAATATACGACGATGATTTTAACAGTCACTGTGCTCACATCGGACAGCTTTTTAATAAACTGAATGAAGCAGGTTTGGTGGTAAACCGGGGTAAGTGCGATTTTGTCAAAGCCACAGTTTTGTACCTGGGGTTCGAGGTGGGGATGGGTCAGGTGTGCCCTCCACAGACAAAGATCAAAGCCATCGATCAGTTTGCCCAGCCTACGACTAAGAAACAAATCATGCGGTTTCTAGGTATGATAGGCTATTATCGTCGCTTCATCAAAGGCTATTCGACTGTACTTGCACCTTTAACTGACTTATTATCTAAGGACAAGAAGTTCCGTTCGTCTCCTGAGTGTGCAGAGGCGTTTTCCTTGGTGAAACACCTGTTATGTACCCACCCCATACTCAAGGCCCCGGACTTCAGCAGACCTTTTCAGCTGGCGACTGATGCCAGTGGCGTAGGGGCTGGGGCTGTCTTGTTACAGACAGATGATGAAGGTATCGAACATCCAGTGAGTTTTTACAGTAAAAAATTCAATAGTGCACAAAGGAATTACTCTGTAATTGAAAAAGAACTCCTGGCGATAGTGCTGGCGCTCAGGCACTTCGATGTATATGTTCCTGATTTCGGACCAGTCGTAGTGGTTTATACAGATCATCACCCTCTGAAATTCTTGAATCAGTTTCATAACCGGAATATGAGGCTGACCAGGTGGTCACTCATGCTTCAGGAGTATAATCTGGACATACGCCATATTGCCGGTTCTGATAACGTGATAGCGGATTGTCTATCAAGGGTGGATGACGTTGGTTAGACTGCCACAGGATTGAGGGTTGATTGTGGAGGAAAATAGGCTGTCACTGTAGTTCAGCCGAAAAAAACAAATTAAAAAAAAAGGAAAATCCTTATAAAAACTCTTTATTTTTATAACGTGTACAATTTTGTATAAGATGTTGTAGCAGTATCTAAGTTGAATGTTTTCGCTTATTGTCGCTAAGTTAGTTGAACTTGCTCGGTGGAGCGCAACAGTCTTTATTTTTTTTATATATAGTGCCTTGTGTCGCAACAGTGTGTGGTACTATGAGAAGCTTTCTGTTAGATATGAAGAACTTAGTCAAGGGTCTTATATCTTGGGGGAGGTGTGACGCTTCTGCATAGTAGCCACGTGCGGGCATGCGCGCGCGTCGGCTGCCCAGCCGTTTAGAAACCGGCTGGTGGCAGCCGGCCGGCCGGCTTTTCCTTAGTATATATCCTACGACAATGTAACTAATGTCTGGGATATTCTTATCTTGTTTCACAGCTTGTAGCTGCCCTTATTCTTAACCAACGCATCTTAGTATATTTTATTCTCGATAGTTGATTGTTTCATTATAATATATAAGATGTAAGTCTAGTGAGAGTGGGAGGAGACGAGCGGGAGAGAGAGACCGGCTGGGGGACGTTGCTTCGCGCGGAGAGTCTAGCTTGGGACAAGCCTGATGTTGCCATATGCATTTGATAGCAACGTTAGGTTTAGTTTCGACTCACGCACGGGGTAGACGATTTTGACCCGGCAACTGTGTTGAGTGTTGCCAAGCATGGGATGTATTCTGCATGCCTAGGGCGGGGTCCAGACAGATTCAAGACTCAGAGCTCACCTCACTGTCGTACCCTTCGGACCCCCTTGATATCTATCCCTCTCAACCCCACTTAGAAACTTTCTCTCTTACTTTGTATACCTTCCTTCCACTACTTCACCAATCTATTTAATTATCCCATCCCCTTGATAGACCTTATATCTATTATTGTATTAACGACGAGCTCTCAGATAACTAGATATGATTTTGGGCCTTATGCAGAGACGTAATTGTTAATGAGACCTAGGAAGCTTTTTTGTTGTCTCATATTTGGTGGTTTCATGCTTGCTAGTGTGTTCTTGTGTCAGGTTAGCAGGGGCTAGACCGGAGGGGAGGCATTTTGCGATCCTTTAAGTAAAGTCTGCTGGTGCGAGTCCTGTGGACCCGCACGACTTTACTAGGATACCCGTGGGAGTCTGGGGGCATTTTCTTGTCTGCGTCCCTGTGTGTCTAGTGTTGTGTTGTGTGAGGACCCTTGCCTAGTCCACTCAGCACTGCGCTAGCACGTCTTGCTTTTGTTTTAGGGTCGCCAGGAGAGAGTCAGATACTTGCGATCTGAGTCTCTCAAGAGAGCACCCTTTCAATTAGAGTAATTTGGCGCACAGACTTGGGAACGTCCCTAGGCTAGAGCAGGTGGCTCAGCCCGGGTATCCGAAGCCTATATCCTTCCAGCTAGACCTCTGCCACCTGGCAGATTAACAGCTAGGGGTTTATTATCTCTGTATGCTTGTTATTGTGCCACAGTTTACCGTTTTTGTGAGCATTGTGAGTCAGGGTGGGGCTTAGAGACTCTGTCCGAGCAGGCTTGCCTGACTAAGAGTGAGAAGCACACCTGTATGTGGTTATGTTGCGAGTTGTTGCCTTTATTTAATTATACCTATGCCATTATACACTGTAGGTCCTATCACTAGTATTTATTCCTGTTTATGAGTTAAGAGTTCTCTAAATCCGTAACGTACTTTCTTTGCTAAGCATCAGATCCTACAGTAGCCGCATGCAGTTTAGAAACCCGCATCTTGTCTACCGGTACGATGTTTTGAGGACTGTTTGCTTTCACCCTCTTTCACGCAGGGGTGATTAGTTGTATTAATTAACGTAACGTTAAATGTACTTTCTTCTAGTTTGTTATTAAATTGTTTCTGCAATTTAATTCCGTTATCTATCTTTTCCTTGAAGCTTTAAGTCAACTTAATTGTGTGATCTTTTATATAGCCTGCTTGACTATCAGCAGTCTATAGTGCGTTCCTGCGTAAAATATTGTAAATCTAAAAAACAAAAGTAAACATTTTCACCTAATTACCTTAGACTTACACCTGTTTTTCTCAGAACCTATATTGCCGCAATATCGGATGTTATTCTACAGTTATTATTGGACCTATAGGAATGGTGTATATACCATTGGAAAGGTAATTAAAAACACTAAAAGGCCTATAAAGCCAATTTACTCTAGTAATTTTTGTTTTCACAATATGTCATCAAACTTGTAATTGTCTATAAATATATTCGCCTGAATCCGTAATCACCTAAATCGAACAAATACACAAACTATATACAATGTTTTTTTATAGAAACTACAGATACACCTTTTGTGAGTTGTTCGATCACATAAAACATGTGCTATGGAGATTTCTGTAGGAGTTTATCATTTTCTGCAGTGCTATGATTTTCAACGTTTTCTTACCTAAATTGCAAGAAAAAAGCAAAAAAAATAAAAATAATTGTTTTTGATCTAGTTTTATGGTCATATACACCTGTGCCAAATTTCATTTAAATTGAAAGTAAGACCTGGAAGTTTGTAATTAACCAGTCGGTCCCCTTAACCCCTATATGTCGGCGTGCAACATAAGTCGAGTATAATAAATCTGGACTATCTGGCGGCGCGCGACATAGGTCGTGTGGCAATTTCAGCACGTAATGTTGCTGAGAGAGAGAGAGAAGTGGTGGCAGGAGAGTAGCGAGCGTATGACTGCTCCAGACCACCGCGGCGAACCTACTGACACGAATCCCACCTCCTCCCTCCCTCTCTCACTCGCTACATACTGAATTGTATGGGGAAAGTACCGAATTACATGCTTTTTGCACTCGTGTTGCGCGGTTGTTGCAAGAAAACTAGCCGTCATAAAAGGATCGTTATGGTGTCATTGGAAAGCTCTGTTTATGCCCTTTCAGGGATAGATACTTGTTTTTCGCTCTGGGTCTTATTTAGGCATGAAAATTATCACGTAAACAGCCCTATTTTGGCTAAAAACACCCCGCTGGGCGGTACATATAAATAGACCGCTAGCCCGCTAATAAGGAGTTAATGCTAGACAGTGGAGGGTATCATTAGTCGTTGTCTGAGTTATGTATGCGGCAAGTCAGAGCCTGTACGACTTCGACGAAGCTAGGTAGCCTGTAGCCCTTGTGCATATTTTTCCTTTGCGAGTGTAGCAGTATACAGGTGAAGGGCTTTTGCCTACTCTTACCTGTATGCTTGCTACCTCATTTTGTTGACCTTCGTGGAGCGCCAGGGTAAGACCAGATACTTGAGATCTGGACTTACCAAGACAGCCTCCAAGTCACTTAACGTAACATATGGGAAATCTGTTCAAGGGGAGACAGTAGGCTACGAGCATGCTTGCGCTCTACCTAGTTTCCTGATACCTTTTATGACACTGCTAGACTTTATTAGTGAGAAAGACAGCATTGTGTTTATTAACTTTAACTGCGTATGCTTTAGGAATTATTCACGCCTTATTTTAGCCTAGGTTGATGCATAGTGCACAACCAAGTTTGGCTGTTACGTTGGCTAAGGAAGTACTGTTTTTGAGTGGCTATTATTAGTGCTGTCACAGAGTTGTTGCACTCCCTTGTTATATATATATGTATCCTACTTGTTGGTGTATTTAAGATACACGCTTTGGTGTCCTGCCCCTGCATTATTTCTGTTCTATATTGACGAGCATCTTAGAGCATCAGACGTTTTCAGAAGATTCTTTATCTGATTGCTGTAGGACTAGACTTCCAGTGTTTTCATAGAGCATTGAAGAGTTTAGTGTTGAGTACAGACTCACACTAAAGTTAACGTAAGCATATATTCCTTTATTAAATCTTATGATAGTTTATTCAAGCATTGTTATTACTTAAGAGCATTTTCGTAACGTGAGTACTCCTGTTGTGAGTTGGCTTTGCCGTCACCGGAAAGCCTTTGTAGAAGTGCACTAAAACCCAGTTAATTGATACCCCGTTATCCAGTAGATTAACTCTGGAGGGTTTAAGTGTTTTGTTCACCGGCGTAATAGTTCGAGGGTTTGGAATTAGCGTACCGTTGTTGCAGATATAGCCTACCATCTAGTCCATTATTAAGTGCCCTTGTTTATTTTGTAGTGCCGGTCGTAACAAATGGGGCCCTTAGACCAGTATATAGTGAACTGAATATTGCATTTTTTTTTTTTTGAGAATTCTTATTGCCATTTGGGGTTGAATTTATTTCTCGCATTGTTCGCAGTGGACATTGTTTTGAGGATATATAGAACTTGTTGGAGTTATTGGTGACTTAGTATTGCACTCAAGAACGTCTTCGAATATTTGTTGGTGAATAAAGCTACGCGAGAGTTTGGCTATTTTTGTCTTGACTTGAGAATTTGTTTTGATTGACTCCATCATGTCACTGGATGGGTCTGAGCATAGTGAGGGCACAGTGCGAGAGACAGGTGAGGAGGTGGAGAAGGTGGAGTTGTTTAACGGCATTCGGGTGGTGAACAATGAGGAGGATGCTCGGATTTTTTTGGAGGAGCCTGTGTCGGCGGACCGTGTGTCGGGGCTAGACCGGTACGGACTGCAGTGTGTTGCCACGGTCTTAGGGTTTCCCGGTACTAGCGGTTTGTCGAGAAGTGAGCTGGTTGCCTGTGTACTGGGTGAGGTGCATGGGGGTTCGGGTGGAGCGGGAGCTGGGGCACCTTCGTCCCAGCCCCCATTCCACTCAACTCCTATCGTGGCGCCCCCTCGGGTTCCGGAGCCGAGTACGTTCCCGCAGGCCGAGGCCCGCTGGTGGTTGGGTATGCCTCTAAGTGACTCACTGGGTGGGTCCCCGGTAGTAGCACCCCCTCAAGGGTTGTCTCCCGAGATGTTGTTTCAGCTCGAGCTCGCCAAACTTAAGCAGCAGGAGCGACAGGCTGAGCTAGAGCAGTGGAAGCATGAGGCTGAGCTCGAGCAACGAAAGCATGAGTCTGAGCTCAAGTATAGGTATCAGGCTGAGTCTGCAAGGTATTGTGCCGATATTGACCTAGAGAAAACTTGTGTAGAGGTGACAAGGAACCGGGTCGTCCAGGGGGGTCGAGCCCATGACCAGTCCCTGTCGCATCTACTAAAGTTGGTTCCAGTGTTTGATGAGTTAGAAGTTACAGAATTCTTTCTCCGTTTTGAGAAAAAGTGCCGGGAGCTCCAATGGCCCGTCGAGAAGTGGGCAGCCCTTGTTTCTTCACGATTGACGGGGAAAGCACTCAAGGCGTACGATGCTTTGTCCCTAGATTCCTGTGTGAATTATGAGTTGTTGAACGAGGCTGTCCTGAGAGCGTATGAGCTACAGCCAGAGACCTATAGGCTGAAGTTTAGGGCGGTTCCAAAAAGAAAGGAGAGTACTTTCCAGGAACACGCTAGAGAGCTGTCAGATGCATTTGAAAATTGGTTGAGGTCGGAGAAGGCAACTACTTTTGATTCAGTAAAGCAATTAGTGTTGCTGGAACAATTTTTTAAATGTACTGGCAGTGACTTGACTCTTAACCTGAAAGAAAAGCGACTGAAAACTCTGCAGGAGGCGGCTGAGCTGGCTGACCTCAGGTTGTCATTGATTCACGGGTGCGGGTCTGCACAGAGAGCTGAGGCAGGTAACAAGGGGCGTACCACTCCACCCCCCCGAATTAATGACACAACTAACTATCCATTTAAGAGTACTGTTGCCAATTATGATCCCCAGTCGAAACCCTTCCCGTTAAAGAAAGGCCAGGGCCCTTACCCACCTCAGGGGAAGTCCAAGAGTGAAGTGGAATGTTTAAAGTGTCATAAGAAGGGGCATATTGCGCGCTCATGTCCGAGCGCACCGCCTACAGCAGTGGTGTCACTAGTGAGCAACATCGCCGTGTCTTTGAGGTCTTCCGCGTTTGCCCGGGGTAAACAGTCGGTTGTGAAGTCATCGCCGGTGCAGAAGCAGCAGGAGGGCTCGTCACCCGTCCAAGATGTTTTTTGTGGTCATAGGGGACACGGCACTGTGAGGTGGGCTGGTGTGGAGCATAGGCTTGAGTTGCTGCGTGATACGGGCGCTTCCCAAACGCTTTCTCAAGAATTTCACTGGCAAGCCTATTAACGCGGCTCGGGTTGTGGTGGTTCAAGGCATCAATGCTACGAGGTCTTACCCGCTGGTTAGAGTGGAGCTTGAGGTGGACGGTGTGACACGGGAGTTGGATGTGGGTGTGGTGGAGAAATTGCCAGTTGAGGGGGTCGACCTCCTTCTCGGCAACGACTTTGCGGTGCCCACTTCCGAGGTTCCACCCTTAGTCGTTGCCGAGAGGGCGGCCGACACGAGTATGGAGGGGCAAGAGTGGCTCGAGAGGTGCCAGATGCCGCAGATGGCGTGTGCTGTCACCAGGTCTCAGTCCGCTCAGGTGTCACAGCCTAGTACCCAAGTTTTAGACCAGCGGAGGAAGGGTCGGAAGGGTCGGAAGGAGAAAGTCAAGGCTGGTGGGTTGTGAGTTTGGATCTAGCGACACTCCTTGGTGACTCGGTACTTGCACCCATTATGAGGTCCGGAGTGGCCCCAGAACCTGTCCCCCCTAGTGACATGGTAGGGCGTGATAGCACTCCGTGACAGAAACGTTCCCAGGCGAAGCAGGCAAGGCTTGAGCAGCCCAGTATTGGGGGTGGCCACAAGTTGCTTCAGGAGCATTTAGATAGGTTGGCACCTTCGGATATATGTCGGTTGCAAGCAGAAGATCCTGGGCTTGAGAGTTGTGGGAACGGGGCGATTGAACTCGACGAGGACGGGGATGCAAAGCCGGGAGATTTTTTTCATGTTGGGGGAATCCTGTACCGCCGTTTTTTGGATCCCAGACGTAATTGGGATGGTGGGGCAAGAGTGGTTGACCAGTTGGTGGTCCCTGAGAAGTGTTGTGATAGGCTGTTGCGGTTGGCGCACAATGTTCCGTTGGCAGGTCACTTGGGTGTGAGAAAAACGTTGGCCTCGTTATCTAGGTTGTTCTGGTGGCCAGGTATTAAAGCCCAAGTTTCGGCCTGGGTGGCGATGTGTGGTACCTGCCAGAGGGTGGGAAAGCCGAATCAGAGCATGCCTAAGGCTCCGTTGCACCCAGTGCCTGCTATTGGTCCGCCCTTCAGCAAGGTTATCATCGACATGGTAGGCCCTTTGCCTCCCACTAGTGCAGGTAACAGGTTTTTGCTAACCCTCATGGATGTCTCCACTCGCTACCCTGATGCATACCCTATGAGCAATGTCAAGTCTAAAACTGTTGTGCGAAATTTGCTGTTGTATTGCTCGAGGTACGGGTACCCGCAGGAAATTCAGTCGGACCAAGGGTCGAATTTCACGTCAACACTCTTCAAATAGACCATGCAGCAGCATGGGATTCATACGGTTGTCTCTTCAGCTTATCACCCAGAGAGTCAAGGGGTGTTGGAAAGATGGCATTCCACTCTGAAAAGCATGTTGCGGTGCTACTGTTTGGAGAACGGCAAGGATTGGGACCTGGGGCTATCGTACGTTTTGTTTGCGGCAGGAGAGGTACCTGGGGAGAGTCTTGGGTTTAGTCCCAACGAGCTAGTTTTCGGCCATCAGGTTAGAGGTCCTCTGAGCATGGTTAAAGAAATCTGGGAATTGACTGTGCAGCCATGTTCTCTAATTAAGTATGTCCTCGAGAGTAGAGACAGGATGCTGAAGAGCCTGGAGTTGGCAGGGAGAAATTTGGTAGATAATCAGGCCTTGATGAAGGATCGTTATGACACTAAGGCAAAGCTCCGGGAGTTTGTGGTTGGACAGGAGGTTTTGGTCTTATTGCCCTTAGTAGGCCATCCCCTGTCGGCCAAGTTTGTCGGTCCTTACAAGGTCGTGCGGAAGTTGTCTGACCTAGATTACCTTGTGGCTACTCTGGATAGGTGGAAGAAAAATCAGCTCTGTCATGTGAACCTATTAAAAGAGTTTGTGAGGCACCCACCTGAGCAGCCTACTGTACCTGTGTTGGCTTGCAGCGGCCAAGGTGGAGAAGGAGAGGGGGGCAGTGAGGCACAGGTGGAGGAGAGTTGGGATTGTCATGTCTCGGCGGATCAGTGGGCGGGGAACACGAACCAGGTAGCTGTTGAGGCGCTAGAGCACCTGCCTGAGCAACAGCGTTCAGCGAACCAGCACCTATTCTGTTCATACCCCACTGTGTTTGCCGAGCACCCAGGCCTCACAACTCATGCGGTGCATGATGTGGACGTTGGAGAACCCCCCCCCCCCTTTAAATCAGTGCCTTATCGTGTACCTCCCATTAAACTTCCGGCTCTCCGAGCAGAGTTAGGCTACATGTTGGAGAGAGGGCTGATAGAAAAAGGGGCGGTTCGGTGGACATCTCCCGTCACTCTGCAGCCCAAACCAGACGGCAAGGTCAGGTTTTGCATTGACTTCAGGCGGTTGCCCGGTTTAACTCCCACCAATGCCTACCCTCTTCCCCGCGTAGATGACAGTGTTGATAAGATCGGGTGTGCACGTTACCTCACCCAGGTAGATCTTGTCAAGGGTTACTGGCAGGTGCCGTTGTCTGAGCGGGCGAAACAGGTGTGCAGGTTTGTGGTGGATGGGAATACTTACCATTGCAACGTTGTGCCGTATGGGCTGAAGAATGCACCTGCAACTTTCCAATGCCTGATGAACGAGTTAGTGGCGGAGGTCCCTAACTGCACCGTTTATCTTGATGATGTGATAATTTACGACGATGACTTTGAGAGCCATTGCGAGCACATCGGGGCACTGTTCAGGAAGCTGAGTGAGGCTCATTTGGTGGTTAATCTGGGCAAATGTGATTTTGTTCGGGCAACTGTGCAGTATCTGGGGTTTGTGGTAGGGTTAGGCCAGGTGTGCCCCCCCCCCCCCCCCCCCCCCTTACCAAGATACAGGCTATTAACCAGTTCCCCAGGCCGACCACCAAAAGACAGATCATGAGGTTCTTGGGCATATCGGGTATTACCGCAGATTCATCCGCGGATACTCCTCGGTGTTGGCTACTCTGACGGACTTACTGGCAAAGACAAAGAAGTTTGGGTGGGCACCTGAGTGTGAGAAGGCTTTTTCACTGGTGAAGCATCTGTTGTGCACTCACCCCATACTCAGGGCCCCCGACTTTTCAAGACCTTTTCAGCTAGCGACAGATGCTAGCGGCGTAGGGGCTGCTGCCGTCATGTTACAGACAGACACAGAAGGTGTGGAACACCCAGTAAGCTTCTTTTCGAAAAAGTTCAACTCAGCACAAAAGAACTATTCAGTAGTAGAGAAGGAGCTTCTGGCTATTGTGCTGGCGCTCAGGCACTTTGAGATGTATGTTCCTGCTTTTGGCCCAGTCGTGGTGATTTACACTGACCACCACACTTTGAAATTTTTGAATCAGTTCCACAACCGGAATATGAGGCTAACTAGATGGTCTTTAATGTTGCAGGAGTATAATCTGGACATTCGCCATATTGCCGGTTGTGACAATGTTATAGCTGACTGTTTGTCCAGGGTGGAGGACCCAGGGTAGATCACCAAAGGTGTGTTTGGTGGAGTGGAGAAAAATTAGGCTTGCCCCTGTAGTGCAACGCCGCCAAAAACACTATTAAAAATATAAAAAACCTCACATAAAAACTCTTTCGTTTTGATAGTATATAAGTGCAGTATATCACAGCAAGTATCTAAGACACTCTGAGTTGTTGTCTTAGTAGGCTAGGCTTGGTGAAGCTTGCTCGTTCAGCGTGATATAATTATTATGATGCTATTATTTTGGGGAAGTGTTGTGCAGTTTTTTTTTTATAATGCAGTGTTTTATGTTTGTGATCGTGCCTTGTTTTCACAACTTGGGAGAGTAGCTGGGTGATGCGGGGTTGGTGAGCATTCTGTCTGGTCAGATGTGGAGTTCACCTGAGGCTGAAACGTCCCACATCTTGGGCGGGGTGTTACGCTGGCCAGCTTGCCAGAATGCACTCGTAACTCGCTAGCGCTCGCCAGGTAGTGAAATGGACTACAATAATCATAGAACGATGTTCTTTCTTTCATAGAGTTCATGTTGTCACAGACAGATCAGTGGTGATCTTTATTCGTGTCTGTGACACTTGGAAGTATTTTATATCATTGATAGAATATAAGATGCATTGTGTGAAGTTAAGGAGAAACAGCGAGGTAGTAGTATGTGCGTGTGTATGTACGTGTGCCTCCCTCGCTCGGAGGAGTTTCCCACGCTCCTGATTGGCCGGCGGGCCTGACGCGTCATATGACGTCTGCTCCTCATGACGTAGTCGTCTGTGATTGGGTGCTGCTGCCTTTGTTAGTGCTGGGGGGGCTCCTGCCCGCGTTTCTCCTGCAGAGCTTGGCACAGCGTGCTTGGTCCTAAATGTCCTTTGCAATCTGTCCCCCCATATAACCCACTATACTACTTTCTCTCTCTCTGAACTTCTTCGTTTTCATACTTCTCTCTTTATTCAATTACTTATCCCTTCTGGTTCTGCATACGACTTCCATAGTCGGCCAGTCATATTACCAGCACCAGCTCTCCATATATGTTTGCACTAGTTGTTGTTGTTGTTGTTGTTCCCTAAGCTGCCTGGCCGAACAGCCCCGAGTCCCTGAGAAAGGCCATGGCCACGATCGGGCTTTCCCACAGAGCTCTCATTGAGTGTAGATTGTGTTGTTGGCGTAAGTGGTTGTGTGAAATGCAGTCTTCTATGATGTGTTTAATGGTATGGGGTGCTGTGTTACATCCCGGGCAGGCGTCGACAACGGAGTCATCCAGTCTCTTCTGATAGCTCAGGAGAGCTGGATGGTGTCCGCATCTCAGCCTGGCCAGGTGGACTCTGTCCTCGCGAGGAAGGGAGGATTCGGAAGGATGGATTTCGGGAGGTCGTGCATGCAGCTGTGTGTTGTCTGTGAGTGAGTGGATGGATCGGTGAGAGATATGAGTATGGATGTGCTTCTGGATGTTGGTTCGGGGTGGGCAGGGAGGGAGAGAGGACAATATTTGTGTGATACCGTGTGCTGGGTGTTGTTTTGATATTTCTTGGTGTCTGTGGGTGTGTTGCCATGTAGTTTAGTGGGTGGTCTTGGTTCGTGGAGGCTGCTGCCAGGAATTGAGTGCCTCTCATGTCCAGATGGTCTTTGACTTTGAGGATTTTGGTTTCTTGATGTAGGTGATCTGTGGGTGCAGTAGCTGTGCAGCCTGTAATGATCTTCAGGGCTTTGTTTTGAATAGTCTGTAAGGTCTTATGATGTTTCAGCTAGGTTAGAAGCCCAGGCTGGGCTTGCGTATTCCATCACTGATCTTATGTATTGTTTATATACTGTGGTGGTAGTTTCTTTGTTGTGTCCAAATTTTGTGTGAGCAAGTGACCTGAGGGCGTTAAGTCTGGGTGTCAGTTTCTTTTTAATGTTTGTGGTGTGCTGTTTGAATGTCATATGAGTATCATATGTTACTCCTAGGATTTTGGGTGTGTGTGTATGTGTTAGGGGTGTTGTTTATGGTGAGTTGAGGGATGTATTCGTGTTCTCCTGTCCAACTTGTGAGCAGGGTTGCGGTGGATTTGGCTGGGGCTAGATTAAGTCTGTTTGTAGTGCACCAGCCATGTAGTGTGTTGAGATAGGGTTGAAGGAGATCTGTTGCTCTTTTGGGTCATGGTGTGTGCATGTGAGTGTTATGTCATCTGCATAGGAGGCTAAGTTTATTTGGGGCGTATTGGTGTAGTTATATCGTGCATGTACAGATTGAAGAGTGCGGGCGATAGGACGGATCCTTGTGGGACTCCGTTTGGAAAGTTTCTGATTTTAGATGACTGACCGGCAAAAGATACGTGTGCACATCTGCCTGCTAGGAAGTTGGCCAGCCACCGTTTTGTGTTGTGCATGTTTGTGTTGTAGATTTTGTTTGTTAGGTTGTGGCGGGGGATGGCATCGAAGGCTTTACTAATGTCGAGTGTGGCTAATAGTGATCTGTGTGGTGGTCTAGCTGAATTGATGCCGTCGAAAGCTCTTTGTGTAAGGTCTGTGAGAAGAGTGTTTGTGGAGTGCAGTGGCCTAAAGCCATGTTGTGTTGGAGCTAGGGGTAGGTCAGGTGTAATTAGTTGTAATACTAGGCGTTCCATGACTTTGGAGGGGGAGCAAAGGAGTGTGATGGGGCGGTGCGAGGAGGGTAGCGTGGGGTCTTTGTTGGGTTTGGGGAAAGTGATGATGATACCATGCTTCCAAATGTCTGGTATTGTGTTGTGTGAATAGCTGTAGTTTGATATGTTAGTGAGTGCTTGTATGCCTTGTGGTCCCAGGTGTTCTGTATGTTGCTTATGTTGTCTAGGCCACAGTGCTTGAGATTGTTGATGATATGCTTTGTCTGGTGATTGGTGAAGGGTGTATAGTCAGGGTCTGTGGGGAATTGTCTCTTACTGTTTGCACTAGTTTTAGGGATTAGTAGAGTCAGAGTCATATGGTAGCCTAGTGTTGGGGTGCTTCTAATTGTTGAGCTGTTCTTTCCCATTATTTAATGCTAGACAGTGGAAGGTATCTTTGGTCGTTGTCTGAGTTATGTATGTGGCAAGTCAGAGCCTGTACAACATCGACGAAGCTAGCTAGCCTGTAGCCCTTGTGCATATTTTCCTTTGCGAGTGTAGCAGTATACAGGTAAAGGGCTTTTGCCTACTCTTACCTGTATGATTGCTACCTCATTTTGTTGACCTTTGTGGAGCGCCAGGGCAAGACCAGATACTAGAGATCTGGACTTACCAAGAGAGCCTCCAAGTCACTTAACGTAACATAAGGGAAATCTGTTCAAGGGGAGACAGTAGGCTACAAGCATGCTTGCGCTCTGCCTAGTTTCCTAGTACCTTTTATGCCACTGCTAGACTTTATTAGTGAGAAAGACAGCATTGTGTTTATTAACTTTCATTGTGTATGCTTTAGGAATTATTCACGCCTTATTTTAGCCTAGGTTGATGCATAGTGCACAACCCAGTTTGGCTGTTACGTTGGCTAAGGAAGTACTGTTTTTGAGTGGTTATTATTAGTGCTGTCACAGAGTTGTTGCACTCCCTTGTTATATATGTGTATCCTACTTGCTGGTGTATTTAAGATACACGCTTTGATGTCCTGCCCCTGCATTATTTCTGTTCTATATTAACGAGCATCTTAGAGCATCAGACCTTTTCAGAAGATTCCATATCTGATTGCTGTAAAACTAGACTTCCAGTGTTTTCATAGAGCATTGAAGAGTTTAGTGTTGAGTACAGACTCACACTAAAGTTAACGTAAGCATATATTCCTTTATTAAATCTTATATAGTTTATTCAAGCATTGGTATTACTTAAGAGCATTTTCGTAACGTAAGTACTCCTGTTGTGAGTTGGCTTTACCGTCACCGGAAAGCCTTTGTAGAAGTGCACTAAAACCTAGTTAATTGATATCCAGTTATCCAGTAGATTAACTCTGAAGGGTTTTAAGTGGTTTGGTCACTGGCGTATTAGTTCGAGGGTTTTGGAATTAGCGTACCGTTGTTGCAGATATAGCCTATCATCTAGTCCATTATTAAGTGCCCTTGTTTATTTCGTAGTGCCGGTCATAACAAGTGGCACTGGTTGAAGTGGCACTGGTTCAACTGACATGGAACCATTACAAATATGAATGCTTAAAAGTTTATTGAAAATAATTAGAACATAACAAAAAAACTAAATATATATATATGGGGCAGAATGATAGGGTTAATACAAAGGAGGGGTAATTTAAACAAAGTTAAGCGGGTGTGATGATACCGTAGAGTTAAGGGAGGGTTTTAATTTTGAAATATAGAGGGATTCTAAAACTCTAATATCAACACGTTGACAGGAATCCACAATATCAACATTATTTTTTTTCTCACCAAAACCTCAATATATAACATGTTCCCGTACAGCTGAGTATGAAGGCGACTGAGAGGCAGACCTGTTCTACTAGACTGACCTATGTGTTCGTCAATTAGAGTTTTGAAAGCTCGGTATGAGCTTCCAATATAACCTGCCTGGCAGCTAGGGCAAGCGAACTTGTAAAATTACGAACGAAGGTCAGTGGGTAGTCAATCTTTAAAATGAAAAAAAATTAACCAATTTAAAATGTATTCTTATGAATGAAGCTGAAAGTAATTTGCGGGTAAAATTTGAGCAAATATCTTCTTAAACTATTTTCTATTTTACTCGAGACTTCGCCTAGGTAAGGAATGACTAAAAATATCTCCTCCTTTCTAACTGTCGGAATACTATGTTTTGGTTGGTATATTCTACACAAATAATGATTTACAATTGTATAAAAGATGTTGGTGCTATAACCATTCTTCACTAAAAAAGTCTTTTAGAAACAAAATTTCCTTATGAAATAATTGGTAACTGGATGTGAGTGAGTAGGCTCTGTGAAGCAGTGTCTTTATCGCATTAATCTTGAATTTATGTTGACAATAGCTAATAAAACTCGTCCCTAGTCCCGAAAACGTACTTTTACGAAAAATTGAGAAGCAAAGTTTACCATTGATTTTCGTGATTAGTATATCTAAAAAAGCAAGTATATTTTCGGATTCGGTTTCCATTGTGAACTGTATATTCTTATGTTTTGCATTTATATAATCAAGAAAGAGTTGGGCGTGACTGGGATCCTTGAATATTACTAGCGTATCATCAACGTACCTCCGGTACAATAAGGGTTTAAAATTAGAGGGGCATTGATTAAGCCAAATTCTTTCCCAATAGCATAAAAATACGTCAGCTAAGGTTCCAATATACCATACCTGGCAGCTAGAGCCATCGAACTTGTAAATAATTGACGAACGAAGGTCAGTGGGTAGTCGATCTATAAAATGAAAAGATGAACCATATAGATATACTAATCACGAAAATCAATGGTAAACTTTGCTTCTCAATTTTCCGTAAAAGTATGTTTTCGGTTGTAGGGACGAGTTTTTTTTAGCAATTGTCAAAATAAATTCAAGATTAATGTGATAAAGACACTGCTTCACAGAGCCTACTCACTCACATCCAGTTACCAATTATCTCATAAGGAATTTTGTTTTCTAAAAGACTTTTTTGTGAAGAATGGTTATAGCACCAACATCTTTTATAAAATTGTAAATAATTATTTGTGTAGAATATACCAACCAAAGCATAGTATTCCGACAGCTAGAAAGGAGGAGATGATTTTAGTCATTCCTTACCTAGGCGAAGTCTCGAGTAAAATAGAAAATAATTGGGGAGGCTGAACCTTTGACCCCCAAGTCAGCCTGTATAAGAGATTGTGTTTCTGGCATTATACCATCATATTACCAATGGAAATACTAAGACTCGCTGAAAAAATCAGCTCTCTATATGCGTGCGAGTGCAGAATTTCATTGCACTATTTGTAAAATCATCTAGTCACTGAAAATTTTCAAATTTCCCGCAATTTTAGTATGGCGTATCCTACAAGCATCCCCTACAACGTAGCGTTTTCGTTTACCCATATTGAATAATAGAAGGTGCTGAATAAAAATATATAATATATATATATCTTTTGGTTAGAGCAATTTTAGACATGAAATATGTTGAATTTCCGAATATTTCGGCGAAACGGCCATTATCTAAACGTACAGGCCTTGCTATATAGCCCTATATATAGTGTGTAGAAGGGGAACGAATTCTAGCAATACATAAAAATGTAGTTAGACTCGGAAGTGCCAAAATATGATCTCTGGCTAATGAAATTCTTAGATTTTCAAGGAATTTTCAAGGATTTGGGGGAGAATGTATTAGTTTGTCCTATGAAAGCGTTTTCTTTTACAGGCGGTCGTAGAATACGGAGTTTGATGGCAAACTAAATTAAAAAATCTGGAGATACCAGACCTCAGGAAGGATTATCCAACCTTTTCCCACCAAATTCCATGATATTGGGGCCCCCTCAGAGGGGGGCTAGGGATGTCATATGGGTGTTTATGCCCTCATATGATTATTTCTATTGCTTACAGAAGCCTTTTAGACAAAAGACACAAAACAAAAATGTTGGTGGCTGAAGGCAAAATATTTCATTTTTGGGGGGCGTGGGCGAACCCCCACCCCGGGGGGTTATGGATGTGATATGTTTTTTTGTTCCCTCCTATGCTATTCTCCTATGTTGAAAGAAGCATTTTAGAAAAAGAACAACAAAATTTGAAATTTTGATTTTCGGGCCTCATCCTAGGTTCAGCCTACCCTTAGAAGATATTTGCTCAAATTTTACCGGCAAATTACTTTCAGCTTCATATTATAAGAATACGTTTAAAATTTATTAATTTTGTCATTTTAAAGATCGACTACCCACTGACCTTCGTTCGTCAATTATTTACAAGTTCGCTTGCCCTAGCTGCCAGGCAGGGTATATTGGAAGCTCATACCGAGCTTTCAAAACTCGAATTGACGAGCACATTGGTCAGTCTAGTACAGGGGTCGCCAATCTGCGGCTCTTTCAGGACATTTATGTGGCTCCAGAAGCTTCAGAAAAAATAATTCTTCCTTCAAAATGAAGGCATCATATAACACATTCAAGGCAACATTAATTTTGTTTTATTCAACTTCGAAAAGATGTATAGGTATCAATCGTTATGAATCTAGAGATGTGACACATGTCTTTCCTAAGCTTGTGACTACCAGTATATTGAACACTATCCCTATAATTTGTTTATTTCAGAAGTAGGGTATATTCTCTTATCTCTGAAGTACTGCAGTTTCGGTTGATGAGACCAGTGTTTTGTATTGCGGCTCCGACAATACAAATATTTGATGAAACTTTAAAAAAAATGGCTCTTCTAGCTTTAAGGGTTGCTGACCACTGGTCTAGTAGAACAGGTCTGCCTCTCAAGTCGCCTTCTTACTCAGCTGTACGGGATCACGCTATATATTGTGGTTTTGGTGTGAAAAAAGATCATTTTGATATTGAGGATTCTTGTCAACGTGTTGATATTAGAGTTTTAGAATCCCTCTATATTTCAAAATTAAAACCCTCCCTTAACTCTACGGTATCATCGCACCCGCTTAACTTTGTTTAAATTACCCCTCCTTTGTATTAACCCCATCATTCTGCCCCATATATTTTGTTTTTTGTTATGTTCTAATTATTTTCAATAAGCTTTTAAGCGTTCATATTTATATTTTCTTTTGATTTGTAGACCACTGAAGATGACACCAGTGTGATGTCGAAACGTTTGGTAATAAAGTATGGAACTTTTTGTAGCGTACTTTGTTCTATTCCTGCTGAAGATACGGTTCCCAAGGAACACTCCTCTCTCCGATATATATATATATATATATATATATATATATATATATATATACATGCTGTATACACTGAAATATGTACTTGCACTTAACATGTTATTGGGATCAGCCTCTTACAAGCTGATCTCGCTATGCCCTACCTGGATGCTGTGGGATTCCCATAAAAGGCATATTGGGGATACTACAACAACTAATGCACAAATTAACTAACACTTTCATCTATCTACCTAATTAAACTTTAATTAAAGTATGTTATTAATTAATAGCTGATGGTTGCGAGCCACAGATGACATGCTGTGAGCCAAAGGTTGCCTCCATTGGGCGTATCCACTGCAGCTGCCCAACACGCTGCCCACGTACACTAGTGAACCATACTATAGTCCATTCATTATAGGTATGCCAAAAATCCTGAGCTCTAACTTCTTTAACCCTTAACTAGCGGCGCGCAACATAAGTCGAGTATAATAAATCTGGACTATCTGGCGGCGCGCGACATAGGTCGTGTGGCAATTTCAGCACGTAATGTTGCTGAGAGAGAGAGACAAGTGGTGGCAGGAGAGTAGCGAGCATATGACTGCTCCAGACCACCGCGGCGAACCTACTGACACGAATCCCACCTCCTCCCTCCCTCTCTCACTCGCTACATACTGAATTGTATGGGGAAAGTACCGAATTACATGCTTTTTGTACTCGTGTTGCGCGGTTGTTGCAAGAAAACTAGCCGTCATAAAAGGATCGTTATGGTGTCATTGGAAAGCTCTGTTTATGCCCTTTCAGGGATAGATACTTGTTTTACGCTCTGGGTCTTATTTAGGCATGAAAATGATCCCGTAAACAGCCCTATTTTGGCTAAAAACACCCCGCTGGGCGGTACATATAAATAGACCGCTAGCCCGCTAATAAGGTGTTAACTAGAAAAGGGCTAAAGTAAACGGGCTTTAGATCTCCACACCTATTCCCTGGCTGACCCTTCCCAAAGGGTATAACTATTAGGTGGATTACTCTCGGCAAGAAATCCTGAACTCTTATTTATGTAACTCAAACAGGGATGGAGCAAATGGGTTAAACTGTCCGCAAGTATTCCCTAGCTGACCCTTCCCAAATGAGATAAGTATTAGGTCGATTACTCTAGTTGTTTGTGAGTTATAGAGATTAGTGTTTAAGAGTTTTGGCCTACTTACTTGGAATAGTGTATAGCTTATTTGTAGTTTGAGGGCGCAGGCGTATAAGTGCATTATTATTGCAGTGTTTTAGCTTAGTGCTTGGCTGATAGTATTATATTTAACTTTAGTTTTTCATTCTACATAGCTTTGGGATATAATGGCAGGTATGGCAATTGATTCATCTACCGACCTTCGCTCTCTCTTCCTCAAGTCCAGGAGCAGACAGCAAGAAAATGTAAGTTCGTTCAACATACCCTACAGAAAAGGTTCGACTAGACAGGGTGGTAGGATAGACACTCTGGAATACCCCCAGGTAGTATGTGGTTCCAAATTGTGGTGTTACTTAAAAACTATAGACTGTTTTTTATTAAAAGGGGGAAAAAATATGTGTCGCATAGTCACTTCACTTTATTTACAGGTACATGAGATATTTTGGACACAAAATATAAGTGTTATATGTCAAATTGTTCGCAATGTAATACTCTATCAGAACATGAGGATATTACGTTAAATGCGAGAAAAGTGGGATTTTTTATTTTTTGTTTAACTTATTAATATGATATTATGATGATTTCTCATTCCTTTCTTACTAAACATAACATATTTGTGTTTATTATACCAAAAACTGACCCTACTATTCTATTATAAACTGACCAAATTAGCATGATACCTACATTATTATTCTCTATGTTAAAACCTTCCTTTTTACCTTTCTGTTCTTTCACTTTTTTAAAGTATACACTATAATTTAATAATAACGCATGCCTGCGTAATATTCATCGGTGAAGTTTGTGCAATGCCCAAAATACAAATTACATACATTTACTTAAAATACAAATGTACTTATTGTGCCTGAATATAGTTTTCGATTATTTAATCAGAATATATTAGGGTATCATCATTTGAGTGGTAAAATTATTTATTGTCTATTCATGGTAGTGTTCCATACAAAAACTAAGTACTGGTTGTCTATATTTGTATTGATTGTGGATTTATTGTGTTTTCAAGTTCTTAACATGCCTATTCGTATTATGTGTACTACAGTGAAATATCCTATATTATTATTAATTAATTATGATAGTAATGTGTAATACATGTAGTATAGGGAGATCATTGGTAATGATGGTGAGCGTTCAGTATGTTCAATCTGTGGGGAGGCTGTACACCTGAGGTGCTCTGGTTGGATGTGTGCGATGTGTAGACAGGATACCTTCCCATTTAACTCTGTACTAGATGGTGATACAGTATTTGCTGAAGAAAATGTCGCAATAAGTAACAGATAATTATTATCAACACTTACGAACGTGGTGTTTGATCCATTAGAACTTAATGATATACATAATATGCCATTTTGTGATGTTGATCCTGATATGAACTATTACAATGATGTAATACAACAAAACTTGTAATGTGAATATTATTTTGAAGACACGTTTAACCAACAATGTGGAGGGTATTCTGGTGATAATTTATCTCTGGTGCATATGAATATACGCAGCGCTCAACAAAAAAAACTTAGTAATTTTGAGTCTTATCTAAACAACCTTGATATTGATTTTGATGTAATTGGCATTACCGAAACTTGGTTTAATGAATTTAACGTTAACAGATACAACTTAAAGACATACGAACATGAACATAATATTAGGAGAGCGAAACGTTATGGTGGAGTATCAATTTTTATTAGTAAACAAATAAAATACAATTCAAGAGGTGATTTAAGTGTAATGAGTGATCATGTTGAGTCGTTGTTCAAAGGGATAGACAAAAATGGTGTTACTTATGACAAAAACATTGTTGTAGGTGTTATATACAGACCCCCTGATTCCAATATAGACAATTTTCTGCATTATTTTAATGGTATTCTGGATAAACTTAATCATGAAAATAAGTGCGTAAATATAATGGGGGATTAAAATTGTGATTTATTAAATACTCAGAGGCACAATCTAACAGAAGATTTTATAGAAACTGTGTTCTCCTATTAATTTATGCCACTAATAAATAAACCAACACGAGTAAGTAACGTGTAACTCAGCAACACTTATAGATACCGGTAACATACTATGTATTGATCTTCAGAATAATGAAATGACTAATGGGAAATTATATGTAGATATTTCTGATCACTTTCCCATATTCTGCATAAATTCTACCAAACAAAAAATAAAAACCTGTGTATTTTTAGAAACATGCCAATATAATGAACAAAACATACGCAAGTTATACGCAAGTTAAGTTGAGTTATCTGCTCAACAGGTGGCGTTGTGTGTGTGTAAGTGTGAGAGTCCGAGTGTAGGGGGTGAGACAGTAAAGCACGGGAACGAGGTGGCTCCAGAGATGGGGTCGTTTCGGGCCATGAGTGAGCACCGTGCCTCATGTGAAGGCAAGATGGCAGGTGCTCGTTGTACTCTACGTGCTTCACATGTCTCACTCCCTAGACTGGAACAAGACCTCACGGGCTTCACTGTTCATTGTAAAGCGGTGAATGTTAAGGTTCTCAGCCTATGCCCGAGAGAAAGTAAGTTGGAATATAGAAAAAAAAAAAAAAAAAAAAAAAAATTAAGGGAAAATTATCTTTGATAGATTGGGGGAATGTTACTGTAAGTAAAACTTGTCATCTTTTTCATTGTTTCACTCAAAGTACTTAGCACATTGTGAAGATTGTTTTCCCGTTGTTAAAGTAACGGTAACATATAATAATAGAAAATCATGGCTCACTTTAGAGTTGAAAAATTCAATTAAAATAAAAAATAAATTATATGTGCTATCATTATCTTACGTAACAACCCTGAAACAGAACACTACGATACACTATTTAAGAAAAATATAGGTAATGCTAAATGGTCATGGGAATTAATTAAGGAGATTATAAACAACAAAAGGGCTGCTAGACAAAATAGTAAGTTTTTAATTGATGGTAATATTGTTCAGAATGATAGAGTTATTGCGGATGGTTTCAACAAATAGTTTGTTAATATTGGATCTAACCTTTGTGAGTCGATACCTTGATGTAATAGATAATTTTCTTATTTTATGCCTGATGATAATCCTAACCGTTTCTTTTTTAAAGCCTACTGATTGTAACGAAATTAAGAATATTATCATGTCATTAACTAATAAAAGTCTGGGTTGGGATGGAATTAATGCTCTCATCATAAAAGAAACATATTCAGTTTTTAGCGAAGCCTTCACATCCATAATAAATATGCCATTAACACAATAAGAGCGGGTGGTGGAGTATATTTCACCGTGCCGCCCAGCGGGTTTTTTTTTGCCATAAATGGCCTTGTTTCCGTGCTCTTTTTCATGCATAAACAAGAGCCAGAGCGTAATACAATTATGTATCCCTGAAAGGGCGTTAATTGAGCTTTCCAATGACACCTGAACCATCCTTCTACGATCACTGGTTGTCTTGCAATGATCGTGCAACCGAAGGGCAAAATCGGTAAAATACAGTCATTTCGTTACATAATTACCTGTGTAGCGACGGAGGGAGGGTGGATGTGTGTGGAATAAATGTCAGTAGGCCCACGGCAGCCGTGGCGAGTGGTCATGAGGCAACCTATGTTCCTCCCGTCGCTTGTTTCTCTCTCAGAGCCAATATTGCGCCAAAATTGCACACGGACTCAGGTCGGGCCCCGCTCTTTGGGCTGGTGTTCTCTATACGGACTAGAGTCGGGCCCCGCTAAATAAGGGTTAAGTGAAGGTGTATTTCCTGATGAACTAAAGATTGCAACGGTTACGACTCTATATAAAGGTAATGACGTTATGATGTTTAACAATTATCGTCCAGTATCAGTTCTATCTGTATTTTCAAAAGTATTAGAACGCATTATGTATAATAGATTATTGTCATTTATAAATAAGCATAAATTACTCTACAAGTATCAATTTGGATTTAGGCAGGGATATGGAACTGAAGTCTTGGTCAAGAGTGATCTCTATGGAGTGGTGATGCCTTCGAACATTATCCCAGGTGTTTTTGTTCAGATAGCAGGAGACAACAATGACCTAAATGAAGAGACCCTAGATGGCAAGAATACAACTCATGCTACCACAGTTGCTCTATACCAGCGAGGAAATTATGGACCTGCCCCCAAGCCAAATATGGTTGGAGACCATTCAAGGAGAAAGCGGTCACTTGAATCACCTGCAACTTGCCAGTCTGTAAGAGAGTTTGGTGCACATGGAAAACGGCCTGCACTCACCAAGTTCCTGAAGTAGATCAAAACCAAGTGGTTCCAAATCAATAAAAGTCTCCATTCAGTATCACGTGACATGGATCTTGCTTGGGCCATATTAAGAATGACTCCAGTGAAGCTATTTGAGGTAGAGCTCATCTGCACAGAGAAAAAGAAGGTACCTGGCTGGAGCGGCTTCAATGATGTGGTTCACCCCCAGACGCTAACTTGCACAAACATTGGCTACTGTCCCATTATTGATGGTTCTCCAACCGAGTTCAGCACTGTATATAAAGTCATGACGGATGTCCAAGCCATGATGGCAAGCCTCGGCCAGACAGATAGTGTTATCACATTTGACCTTGCTTTATACATGAAGGCCGAGGAGATTCAATGAAGGTTTCCAAAAGAGTTTGAAGACATGGTGATATGAATGGGAGGTTTCCACATTGCCTTGAACTTTCTGGCTGTCTTGGGAAAGAAGTATAAGATGTCTGGCATTAAGGACCTGCTAGTCGAGTCTGGGATCTATGGTAGCACAACAACCTCTACACTTTTGAAAGGAAAGTCCTACAATCCTTGGAGTACGAGTCCACAAGATCCTCATGGAGGCTATGTTTCATCTTAAGTGGAATGCCTTTGCACAGTGGCTTTCCAAGCAGAATGACAGTAATGTGGACAAGGTAGCCTTTATGCAGCAAGCAATGGTGAGCCAGTTAACTCTGGAAGAAGAGAAGGATATTGTAATATCCACGAAAGTTTCTTTTGGAATTCATATAGACAGAGTGAACTGGAGACTGGGCTTTGCATCTTTCTGCCACGGCTTGTATAGTACCTCACTTCTTTGCTGGGCCGACTTTTCTTAGACTATGAAGAGGCTGACACCCGACTGCTCTTGCACGCACAGCATGCCTCTCAGGACTATGGAAGAATAATTATTCAGTCACCAGACACAGATGTAGCTGTTCTCTGTGCTTCACACTTTGACAGCCAACAGTCCACAGAGCTATGGTTTTGGACTAGTGTCAAAGACAAACTTAGATACATACCAGTCCATACTCTGACACAGAAACTAGGTCAGGAGGTTTGCAAGGCTCTACCCGGATTTCACGCACTTACGGGGTGTGATTCCAACAGTGCACTATCAGGATTAGGAAAGAAAAAGGGCCTGACAGCACTACTTGGCAAGAGGGAGCATCAGTCCAGACTAAGACAGCTTGGTGAGGATGTAGAGCTGAACAACAGCATATCTGAAGCATGTTAAGCATTCATTAGTTCCCTGTACTCAACCTCCAGGGGAGCCGGTACAAAAGCAGACAAAGTCAGATACTGTCTGTTTTGTCAGAAAGGGCAAAGAAATTAAAGCCTTCCCCCTACATCTGACAGCCTACACCAGCACATCAAACGTGCAAACTACCAGGCCCATGTGTGGAAGAAGGCATTAGAACCAATGCAGAATTTACCACCAACTGATCAACATGGCTGGAGAGTTAAGAATGACTGCTTACATCCTGTCCTCATGACAAAGACTCCAGCACCAGAGTGCCTTCAGGAACTAACAGTCTCTCACTGCAAGAAATCGGCATGTCGCCAAGCAAACTGTGCTTGTCGGAACAACGACATGCCATGCACAGAAGGGTGTACCTGCTTTGCAAAAGAAGTGCGTGAAAACCCAAGGACAGGCTCAGTTTTAGTTCCTGATGAGTGTTATGATGATGAGCAGGAGAAGGATTAGTGGACATATTTTAATGGACATATTTCACTTTGTTAAAATGATATTGGAACAATCATATCATGAACACACAATATATTCATATCTCACAAATAACTACAAAAACAATGCAGAATACATGTTAGGAGTAGGCTATTGCATAATTATGTAGGACATATAAATATACCTGAAATAACTGAAATGGAATCCTTTTATCAAACTAAATGTCAAAACATAATTGTTGTCAAGATACGATGGCCGCCATCTTGAAAAATGACCGCCATATTAGATTTCCAAAACAATATTTTTTTCCTGGAAATATGGTAAATCCGCAACATTCATGCCTAATTTCATGTTTGTATCAATGTTCAAAAGGTGTTGAGACATTCGAACAAGTACATGTGGAAGTGCTCAGAGCGGCCCCCAAATTGTCAGGTGCGGAGCGACTATGGGAACTTGATACTCATCTCCCTCATGTGGTAATAATAATGATGTAGTATGCTAATTTGTTCACAGTTTATAATAAAATAGAACGGGCAGTTTTTGGTGTAATAAAAAACAATATATGTTTTATATGAATGGAATGAGAAATCATCATATCATATTGACAAGGAAAAACACGTTGTTTTCCCCACTCTTCTCGCATTTAACATAATATCCTCATAAAAGGTGAAGTAGAAGACACAATTACTACATAATTATGTACTGATGGAGTATTACATTGCGAACAATTTGACAATTAAAACTTATATTTTTTGTCCAAAATTACTCATGTACCTGTAAATAAAGTGAAGTGAATATGCGACACATATTTTTCCCCCCTTTTAATAAAAAACATTCTATAGTTTTTAAGTGATACCACAATTTGGAACCACATAGTTCGTATTACTACCTGGGGGTGTTCCAGAGAGTCTATCCTACCTATAGACTAGAGTCTAGTCGAACCTTTTCTGTAGGGTATGTTGAACCAAATCCCTTATTTGGCCTCTTATGGAAAATAGCTCCTGAACTACTCCAGGTAAGGGAAGAAATGAGTGAAGCCAAGGAACCAGTTCAAACTGTGGGAAAGGCGATAGCACAGTGTATAGCGTCGAGGACTGCAGCCCAAAGAACTTTAGGTCGAGTCCATGCTATACAAAAATAAAAAAAAATCGGGGTGATCTGATCGTTCCTGCTATCACCACAAGTTCATACCATAGAAGATGCCCGACCATATTCCAAGCTGCATTAACCAACCATGTAGCTGCTCTCTACAATCAAGTGGCGTATTTAAATAAGGTGTCGTCATCTAGTGTGGCAGAATGGAAGCAACCATAGAGTAAAGATAGATAGAGTCAAAAGAATAACGTCACACATCTGAAAATAGTGATCCACGCGCACGAGAGATGGCAGCACAATCATAAAGAAAAATGGGAGGGAACCTATTAATTCGCAATAATCCCTACCTTGTACTAATAACGCTATTAATAATCAATTCAACGTTATCCAGAGACTCTGTAAACATGACAGACTTCAACAGACATAAGTAAAAGCTACTGTAAAGTCCTAATCATAGTGAAATTGACGTCATTATGAGGAGGTTCACAGTCAAGCCTCCTCTACCCCCACCATTGTTGCTGGGACAGAATATCCCAATATGTCATATGTGTACCCTAACTACGTATTTTGTCAAAATGTCCAGCTTTAGTGCAACTTTACAATCTAACATCTATGTAACATGTAAATAATAATATAAATTAAAAAGACATTTTCATTCTTGTTGTGTTGCTTGGAGTTATACTTGCATCATATATATGTATTGTAGGCTATATATAGGATATGTATACTTTTGTTTCCTCTTGATTTATATATCTATTGTATTTAAATAATTCAAAAAGTGTTTTTACCTCCATTAATTCACTCCTACAGATGTTACCTCTTTAACCCTCTCCGTCATATATGACGCAGTCTCGTATATGGCGGATTCGCCCAAAAGTATGATATGACACGATCGCATCATATGAACTTAGTGAAATAGCTCAATAATATGTTTATGATGCGATTTGCGTCATATTGAGCTCAGTAAGTTAGGTAAGTTAGACTATAATCTGTCGGTTGGTGGCAACCCCAAATTCCTACGACTTCTAACGGTCCCTCAGTGTGAGAAAGTGTTGTGGGGAAACACCGGGCGCTCGGGCAACCCCTAACTTATGTAACAAAATATGTCAGGCACGCAAGATATCAAAGAGTATTTAACTAGGAATAACCACTGGGGCCTTTTTGTTATAATATTATGCCCCACAACAGTGGTGCTACCCCTAGGACGCTCGCAGAATAACCGTGTGACGTCACACTTTCACCTCTTTCTTTCTATCATATTTGGAAGCAACCAACACCTTGAAGCTCCACTTGGGACATCTAGTAAGACACATATGAAGCACTCAACATTTCGAAGCTTCAATCAATAATCTCGGGGCCTCATAAGAGTTTTAGGCTATTGAACATTCCCGAGGTTGAGATATAAGAAAAAACAAAATCAGTCTCTGAGGTGGTGAACGCAAAGCTTCAGCGGTAAGTGGACTTGTTAAAAAACGATAATTTAGCTTTAAATCTAGCTTAGAATAAATTAAAAGTTCGAGTAAAGGAAATAGTATGGTTAAGAGGGGATGGGCGTATTTATATGCTCATTTACGTATCTTTTAAATATGTTTTTAGTTTATTCCGTAGACCTCCAACAAGCTTAAGAACACCCCTCCCCCGCCAAGACCCTCCTTCAAGATTACGAGAAAATGTCCCGGCCGAAGGTCAGTTCCTTTTAAATACAGGTTCGCTTTTCGCTTCCCATGATAAAATCGACACATTAATGACACGAAAAGTCTTAATATTGACAAAGAAACGTGACGAAAGGTCTTAAAATCACCAAGCTAATGGGCCGAACGTCTACAAATCTGAACACTAATGGGGCTAAACATGAGGGAGAAGGGGGACCAGAAAAACGAGCAATCTCCCCATAAATCTAAGGAGACCATATGTTGATGGAAGGTTGTAGATAGTGTGGGGACGTGATTTTCCGTCAGCAAGATGGTAATACAGGAGTGAGTGAGACTAGAGCCTGATTCAAATAGGTTGTCCATAAATTGTGACCCCTAACCTCTGTAAGTCGATAAGGGGAATAGGAAATGGGCTTTATTCTAGAAATTTGTGAGTTATGGAGGTTAATGTTAAATAGGTGTGACCTACTTACTTGGAATAGGGGTATATCACAGTCACTCCCTTAACCCGCAGAGTGCCAAACAATTATTGACCCTATGCATCTGCCAGTGCCAGAGGATTTTTTATTGTTATTGTTTTGGCTAAATCTATCAAGTTGGGTGAGAAAGGAAGGATAATGGTAAAAAAAACACTCCCCTTGTCCATTTTCGCCAGAAATCATGTCCCCGATGGTCCCAAATGTAGCTGACATTTTCAGAGTAAATCATCGACTTTTATGGTATCGGAACGTATAGGTAGGAGGGTGGTGGGAGGGTGGTTTGGGGGATTGTGAGGGGAAGGTAGAAGCGTAAATGACTCGTGTTACAAAATTATATGAAGCCGATTGGTGAGGTAGTTTCGCCACCACAGATTTTCCTTTTTTTCCTTTTCTTCGTACGGATACGCTGGAAGTGGGTGGTGGGAGGCGGTTGGGGGTGTGGTGGGGGGAAGGCAGAAGGGTAAGGGACTTGTCACACAAATATATGGAACCGATTGGTGCAGTCGTTTCGCCGCCACAGATTTTCTTTTTGTTTTCCTTGTGAGGCGACCGATAGTCAGTGAGTGGGTGGGAGGAGGTGGTTGTTTTGGTGGTGGCAAGAAGCCAGAAGGGTAAGGTACAGTACATGTGGTAGAAATATGAAACCCTTAGGTGCAGTCGTTTCGCTGCTACAATTTTTTTTCGGCGAGTCCGTATATTTTCGGACCTGGCACTAGGCGTGACAAGACCCTAGTCCGTATATATACGGACCTGGCACTCAGGGGGTGGTGGATGGGCGTATTTATTTGCTCATTTATGTATTTCGTCATGAGTTTTTTTTTTGTATTTAGTTTTCTCCCTAGACCTCCACCAATCTTAAAAGATACACCCCCACCTCCCCAAGACTCTCCTTCAAGATATATTTGTAAATTTTTCGATAGAAAAATGTAGTAGTTCTTGTTTTTTGGTTTATATATATATTCATTAATATATTACTGAGTTTCCTCGCTATACCTCCATCAAACTTAAAAATACATACCATTCTAGCAAGTCAACTATACTGGCTACTAGTATAATACATACAATTCCAGCAAGTCAACTATACTGGCTACTAGTATAATACATACCCTTCCAGCAAGTCAACTATACTGGCTACTAGTATAATACATACCATTCTAGCAAGTCAACTATACTGGCTACTAGTATAATACATACCATTCTAGCAAGTCAACTATACTGGCTACTAGTATAATACATACCATTCCAGCAAGTCAACTATACTGGCTACTAGTATAATACATACCATTCCAGCAAGTCAACTGTACTGGCTACTAGTATAATACATACCATTCCAGCAAGTCAACTATACTGGCTACTAGTATAATACATACCATTCCAGCAAGTCAACTATACTGGCTACTAGTATAATACATACCATTCCAGCAAGTCAACTATACTGGCTACTAGTATAATACATACCATTCCAGCAAGTCAACTATAGTGGCTACTAGTATAATACATACCATTCTAGCAAGTCAACTATACTGGCTAGTAGTATAATACATACCATTCCAGCAAGTCAACTATACTGGCTACTAGTATAATACATACCATTCTAGCAAGTCAACTATACTGGCTACTAGTATAATACATACCATTCCACCAAGTCAACTATACTGGCTACTAGTATAATACATACCATTCCAGCAAGTCAACTATACTGGCTACTAGTATAATACATACCATTCCAGCAAGTCAACTATACTGGCTACTAGTATAATACATACCATTCTAGCAAGTCAACTATACTGGCTACTAGTATAATACATACCATTCTAGCAAGTCAACTATACTGGCTACTAGTATAATACATACCATTCCAGCAAGTCAACTATACTGGCTACTAATATAATACATAACATTCCAGCAAGTCAACTATACTGGCTACTAGTATAATACATACCATTCCAGCAAGTCAACTATACTGGCTACTAGTATAATACATACCATTCCAGCAAGTCAACTATACTGGCTACTAGTATAATACATACCATTCCAGCAAGTCAACTATACTGGCTACTAGTATAATACATACCATTCCAGCAAGTCAACTGTACTGGCTACTAGTATAATACATACCATTCCAGCAAGTCAACTATACTGGCTACTAGTATAATACATACCATTCCAGCAAGTCAACTATACTGGCTACTAGTATAATACATACCATTCCAGCAAGTCAACTATACTGGCTACTAGTATAATACATACCATTCCAGCAAGTCAACTATACTGGCTACTAGTATAATACATACCATTCTAGCAAGTCAACTATACTGGCTACTAGTATAATACATACCATTCCAGCAAGTCAACTATACTGGCTACTAGTATAATACATACCATTCTAGCAAGTCAACTATACTGGCTACTAGTATAATACATACCATTCCAGCAAGTCAACTATACTGGCTACTAGTATAATACATACCATTCCAGCAAGTCAACTATACTGGCTACTAGTATAATACATACCATTCCAGCAAGTCAACTATACTGGCTACTAGTATAATACATACCATTCTAGCAAGTCAACTATACTGGCTACTAGTATAATACATACCATTCTAGCAAGTCAACTATACTGGCTACTAGTATAATACATACCATTCTAGCAAGTCAACTATACTTGCTACTAGTATAATACATACCATTCCAGCAAGTCAACTATACTGGCTACTAGTATAATACATACCATTCCAGCAAGTCAACTATACTGGCTACTAGTATAATACATACCATTCCAGCAAGTCAACTATACTGGCTACTAGTATAATACATACCATTCTAGCAAGTCAACTATACTGGCTACTAGTATAATACATACCATTCTAGCAAGTCAATTATACTGGCTACTAGTATAATACATACCATTCCAGCAAGTCAACTATACTGGCTACTAGTATAATACATACCATTCTAGCAAGTCAACTATACTGGCTACTAGTATAATACATACCATTCCAGCAAGTCAACTATACTGGCTACTAGTATAATACATACCATTCCAGCAAGTCAACTGTACTGGCTACTAGTATAATACATACCATTCCAGCAAGTCAACTATACTGGCTACTAGTATAATACATACCATTCCAGCAAGTCAACTATACTGGCTACTAGTATAATACATACCATTCCAGCAAGTCAGCTATACTGGCTACTAGTATAATACATACCATTCCAGCAAGTCAACTATACTGGCTACTAGTATAATACATACCATTCTAGCAAGTCAACTACTGGCTACTAGTAAAATACATACCATTCCAGCAAGTCAACTATACTGGCTACTAGTATAATACATACCATTCCAGCAAGTCAACTATACTGGCTACTAGTATAATACATACCATTCCAGCAAATCAACTATACTGGCTACTAGTATAATACATACCATTCCAGCAAGTCAACTATACTGGCTACTAGTATAATACATACCATTCCAGCAAGTCAACTATACTGGCTACTAGTATAATACATACCATTCCAGCAAGTCAACTATACTGGCTACTAGTATAATACATACCATTCCAGCAAGTCAACTATACTGGCTACTAGTATAATACATACCATTCCAGCAAGTCAACTATACTGGCTACTAGTATAATACATACCATTCTAGCAAGTCAACTATACTGGCTACTAGTATAATACATACCATTCTAGCAAGTCAACTATACTGGCTACTAGTATAATACATACCATTCCAGCAAGTCAACTATACTGGCTACTAGTATAATACATACCATTCCAGCAAGTCAACTATACTGGCTACTAGTATAATACATACCATTTCAGCAAGTCAACTATACTGGCTACTAGTATAATTTTGTTCTATAACCTTAAGGAGAGATATTTGTATTTTCTGGACACTCTTCTCCCTTTTACTTAGCCCCTTTAGTTTCCAGATTATAGGACGTCCGGTCCATTAGTTTGGCGATTTTCAGACCTTTCGTCCATTTTCTGTGTCAATATTAAGACTGTTTGTGTCATTTAGGTGTCGATTTTTCTTGGCGAGCGATAGCGAGCCTGTAATTTAGGAGGAACCGGCCTTCGGACGGGACGTTTTTCTACCGAAAAATGTACAAATACATATTGAAGGGGGATCCTGATAATGTTTGTTTGCTTTAATTTGATGGAGGTCTAGGGACGTAAGTAGAAAAATAATAAATAATAACAAATCGAACAAAAACATAACCATATCCCTTTGACTATAATAGATATCTGGGTCATAGGACGGTGTTCAGCTGACTACAAAATAAAGAGGTTTTTAATCTGTTCCCTAGACCTCCATCAAGCTTAACAATATACCTCTTAGACCCCCTTTCAAGATATATTTGTGCATTTTTCAATAGAAAAATGTCCCGCCCAAAGGCCGGTACCTCTTAACCCTTTCACTACCGGGGAAGTTTGTTGTATTCTTTCTGCTATATTTATACAATTTTACGCAGCTTAGGAAGGATCTGTGGTAGCAAAAATGGTTAATTGAGATAGTCTGTAGCCTCTTAATTGCTACACATCCGTCTTAAGCTGAATAAAATCGTCTAATAATGGCCAGTCTATAAAGAAAAGGACGTCACTGGTACAGAAGGGGTTAAGTTACAGGCTCGCCCTATATTGCTCGCCATGAAAGAATCGACACCTAAATGGCACGAAAGATCATAAAATTGACAGAAATGGAGCGAAAGTTCTTAACATCGTCAATCTATTGGGCGAACGCCTTAACATGTAAAAAACAATGGGGCTAAACTTGAGGGTAAAAAGGATCCAGAAAAACACTCAAGTGGAAATCCCCCCTTAATATATAACAGTTAGAAAACCTATGGACATATGTGAAGGATGATAGTATTTAGATGACAAAGGAATAGACAATGGAAGTACATACACTAAAATAAACACATGCAGATCGAATTTTATTCTCGGTTATGAAGAACATGTAGTGTCCCAATATATATGGTTAAGCAACTGAATGTCTTGTTTTAGGAAAATGATGTGTATATTGTCCAGTGACTTACATTAGGAGAGCACTTTATTGACAACGCATTCCTAATTATTTTAGGATATATTAATCTTATTGAGTTGTACACGTAATTACAGTATATGTATACATAAATATATGCAAACAAGAAAAGATCTGCAAAATAATACGCCCTCTCCATTCAGTTCATATCTTCATTGTGTCAAACTTTTCTAATTCAAAAATATACTAATGAAACATTTATTATCTGAGGCCAGCCTGAACACTATCAAAACTATTGAGAAAGAGTGCAACAGAGTAGAGATGGTAAATCCAGTGACTGTAACACCGAGTCTTTAGTTCTCCCTTAATTAGAGCGTTAGTTCGCCTTAAGTATCTGACCAAAGCCGCCCAAGTAGGCAGCGGCAGTCTTATAGAGAAGAGAAGTTTGAATCGGCTTAAACAAGTTACGTAATTGGGAGGGAGGAAACGCGAATTGTTACCTTTTGTTATGTTTCGTGTAACTCTAATCATTAACATAATTACTCAGCTTTGGTAACACCCATAGAAATAAAAGGGCTGCAGCCCCTATTAATACAATAGTTTAACTCCCGTAGGTTATTTAAATGTTTAATACAATCGTCCGGAGGTTGCCCAAATGAAACAAATATTAGCTTTACTCCACACAATCACGTTTGCTGTGTGGCGCTTAGCTTCAATTTGGCAATTTTTTTCTGAACAAATTGACAACGATTCAGTGCAATTTTGAAGTTTCAGAACTTTTAAAATCACTTTCATGTTGGGAGCTGGAAATGAAATTGGAGAAGTGGCATGACAGAGTGGATTTGTTCATGAGGCTTAGGTGTAAATTGTGTGTGTGTGTGTGAGAGAGAGAGAAAACGAGAGAGAGAGAGAGTGAGAGTGAGAGAGAGATAGAGAGACAGACAGAGAGAGAGAGAGAGAGACATCATCGGTACTGAAAGGGTAAACCTAGTATAGCTCCTCCACTTTCTCTATTGGTCCTTCATCTAAAGTGGAAATGGGCGTATTTATTTTGTCATTTATATATTTGTGTAATTATGTGTGTTATTAGTTTCATCCCTAGACCTCCATCAAGCTTAAAAAGAACACCCCCAAGACAAGATAAATGTTTACATTTTTCGATAGAAAAATGTCCCGACTGAAGGCCGTTCCTCTTAAATTACAGGCTCGCTATCGCTCGCCAGGAAAAAATCCACACTTCAATGACACGAAAAGTCCTAATATTGACAACGAAATGGGGTGAATAGTCTTAAAATTCCTAAACTAATAGGTCTAACTTCTTAAATCTGAAAACTAATGGGATAAACATGAGGGAGAAGGAGGACCAGCAAAGCGACCCATCCCCCCTTAATTAAGTCCCAGCCATGTTTGAGGATAGGCTAACATTCAGCCGTTATTAAACTCGCTTCTCTATGACCATCGGGAAATTAAATCCAAATATATTGAGACGTATTGTTCCTTAGTGTTTAGAGTATTCTTTAAAGAAGGGTTTCTGGACCCACTTTTCCCTCATGTTGAGCCCCATATATTTGGGAATATAAATGTAACAAGTCAATACAGTAATAACTCTTCCAGTATACTATGGTGAGGTCATTCATATTATTCTAAAACAAAGTTTTGGAAGGACCTGTCGAAATTTAAAGGCTGATTGAGACCTTTTTATGATCCTATTGGCATATGATAAGGAGTTGCTGGAACTCCTGTTTCATTTGTTTGGCTTCCCCCACTGTTTGTCTGTGCCTCACATACACATGAGTAATGCAGCTAACTCTCACAAACAACTCCTCCTATTTATTTCACAACACTTAACAAGAATACCATATTGTTGTCCAGCACCCCGAATTTACCTCCCGCTAACGTAACTTGACTATGGCTCTCAGTCACACTTTCAATTTTGTTTTGTTTAAGGGGGGTGGGGGGCACTTGTTACAGGTACCTTGCCTTTTACCTCCTTCATTCACATATATTTCATTATTTACCTCATTGATTATTAGATAATAAACATGGTTTTCGTAATAAACGCTCCTACTTAACAAACCTCTTAGACTTCTTCCACGATATCCTCAACCGATATGATGAGAATAAAGCTGTAGATATTATATACCTTGATTTTCAATAGGTCTTTGACAAAGTTCCCCCACACACGTTTATTGATAAAACTAAAAGCGCATGGAATACAAGACGTTTTTTTTAAATGGATAGTATATTGGCTCAGTGACAAGCAAAGAGTAGTCATAAACGGTAAAGCACCCAGCTGGATCTATGTAAGTAGCTGGGTATCCCAGGGATCGGTACTGGGGCCAGTTATCTTCCTAGTTTATAGTAACGATATTGATGAGGGTCTCACCTGTATAATCTCAAAGTATGCTGACGATACACAAATTGCATATAGCGTACTCTCAAATGAACATGTTGAAAATATGCAACATAATCTAGCCTATGCCCGAGAGGGAGTAGTTGGAATATAGTAAAAAGAAAAAAGAACAAAACAAGTTGCACATTGGGCTCAAATTTGGGAAATGTGTTTCAATGCAGATAAATGTAAAGTACTCCATATCGAAAACCAAAATGAGAAAGCAAACTATTCAATGAGTGGCAACCCTGCTTAAGAGTGTAGACAGATAAACTGATTTGGGAGTAACAATTTCGAGTAACCTAAAACCGAGTCAACAATGTTCAGAAGTTATTAAGAAGGCAACACAAATATTTGGCTTTATAGGCAGGTCATTTGAGCATAAATCCAAAGATGTAACCCTAACTCTTTACAATTCCTTATTCCGCCCTCTCCTTGAATATTGCGTTCAATCCTGGTGCCCTTACTACCAAAATGATACAGACAAACTAGAACGAGTTCAACGTAGAGTTACCAAAATGATACCTTGCCTAAAATACAAACCATACGAGGAGCGTCTTAGAAAATTATATATATTTCCTTTAACCCCGCATAGTTAAAGGCGAATTCAGTCAAGTGTTCAAAATCATCAAAGGCATTGGCAATATGAACTGTAATAAATATTTCACTATCATCCAATCAAATTACATGCGGGGAACAGTTGCAAAATGATTGGCAAATCTTTTAACTCACACGAGTCTAATAATATGTTCTTCAATCGAGTTGTCAACTTGTGGAATGGGCTTCCCCGAGATGTCAAAGACTGCAGGACCGTTGATTCTTGTATACTTCGCCTAGACAAACACCTTGCCTTAAATCCAAAACTGACTGCATTTGTAAATTAATAAAGTATTTGTTTTTTCCCTCTATTACATTACTAACAACTGTCTGGTGATGGGCTGGTCTATCAGAGTGAGAACTGAGCGACCTCTGCCATACCCATAGCTTACTCTGACTGTTCCTTTTACTTATATATTTTCTAGATTTCAAGTGACGGCGTCTCTTCCGTGGATTGACCTCCCAATCTACCAAGATTGGAAGCCAAAGCGTCACATTTTTCCTTTGCCCCTCAACTTTCTCTTCATAATTGCTGAGGGGCACAGGGCCCTGGGTGGGGCTTTGGTTTCCCGGGCGTTTCCTCACCCTCCCCAGCTCCCCGCCATGGAGTGGCTTCGGTCACCCAGGCTATATTGTGGTCGGCAGGGAGGGTTCTGTGGGGGCGCTCGGTTATAGCCTTGGCCTTGCTCGGGGCCTTGGGGCTGTTCGGCCAGGCAGCTTGGGGAACAGCAACAACAACAACAACTAACAACTGTCCCCCACTAACAACTCCTAAATAATGCCACGGACGTTTGTCCCAGGGCGGTCCTCCTCTTCCATTTTTTCCTAACCCACTCTAAACTACTGTTTGGACACTTGTCCATCAGTGTTTTAGAGGGTAAGCAGCCTTGAAGGATCGCTGGACCTGTTGTTGCTTGAATTTCTGTGTACTGCTGCGAGATAATGGCAGGAAATTAAATACTAACAACAAAAGTTCTGGCGTGATGCACCCTTTATTCATGATTTTGTTAGCAGTAGGAAAGGAAAATTTCGGACGGACACACACACTCACATACCCAGACACACACACACACACTCACACACACACACACAACATACACATACACACATACAGAATTCCATCTTGTAAAATGACTATGTAAATCTGTGAGGACTTTTTTTATCCTCCTAGAGAAACATTCATGACTGTAAAATGTTTCAGGCTTCCTGCCCTTGAACCCACTTTACGAGCTCTGATCCTGGTGCCTGGCTCCTAACATTCTCGTCCACGAGTATTTTCTGTCAGTTTTTGTATAACTATACTTTCAACCTCTGTCAAGTTACAGGCAACAATTTAGACTTTTTTGGGGATAACATTTGCAATGGGACTTCTTTTTCGCTTGCTTACAAAATTACAACGAATATTTCTGCTTATGTGTTGAGGGAACCAATTGGATCTTTTAGGTCGCCAGATTTCAGCCCCAGCACGTTATTATACGGGTATAGTTGGTCCTCAATGTTTTCATTGATCTAGCATTGTGAGTTCGCATGTCGAACTCCCATAGTATTACAGTGCCTTTATTTAATGTGTTTCTTTTATAATATATATATATATATATATATATATATATATATATATATATATATATATATATATATATATATATATATATATATATATATATATATATATATATATATATATATATTATACAGTATATATATATATATATATTATTATGTTGGTTGAATAACCCCTCTTTCCGCTGGAATATGTGGTGATTGGTCCAATAAATGAATGCCGTTGTAGGTGTGGGTTTGGTCGGCCTTCTTAAACCATGATCACTGTAATGCTATGGATTAAATTTAAAAAATGCCAGGGAAGAGTTAAAATTAAGTTTCCAAAAGGAAATGATAGTGGCTTTAAATTTGGCCAAACTAGACCTTGGTCAAACATCTGGTACCACTGTCTAATATCTCTAGTTCTATTCATCCAGCCATTGGCTCTTGCCGTCACCCTAAACATTGGTATGATTAGCACTAAAACTGTGGGCTGTCTAAAAAGGGCCTCCAGCAAATTAGCAGGCTTCAAACCATCTGACTTAACCAATATTACTACCACAGATCCTTCTTAAACTGCAGAAAAGCGTCTAAATATAGCTAGAATAAAATTAAAAAGACGTCGCCGGTACAGATTAGTTAAATGATTGTCAACCTGCTCTCATCTTCCTCGCCTCCTCTCCTCAGCTAATATTTAAGGAAGCCGAGCAGACGTAAACCAGATTACCGGGATTTTTATTACATTAGGCCTTGATGATCCAGGCGACGCAAACCAGTTATGACGAGCTGGTAAAATAGTGAGACAGAGAGAGAGAGAGAGAGAGAGAGAGTCTGAGTCTGTGGGGGAAGGATTTTTGGTGGGTGGGGGTAAGGAGTGGGGCGGGGGGTCTATAAGCGGACCCAGTTCAATTGAAAATAGCTTACGCGTCTTTTAGATTACAGCGAGAGAAATAGGGGCCGGCTGCAGGCAAGAGTTTTATATGCAACCTGGTTCTGACCATTGGTACAGTGATCATCACATTACCTTCCAGTAGTAGTTTCCAGTGTAACCAAACAAATACGCTAGATAGTAAATAAAAGCCAAACATCGCTAGAATAATCCCTCAATTTCTAAAATGTCACTCTAAATTATTCAAATCTCCAGAATATCGCTATAATTCATGTCACTAGATGTAAAAAGGTCCCTCTAGATCGAAGTAAATATCTCTAGATCTAGCGGGAAAGTCGCTATATTGGCAACACTAGACTAGTTTCCTTACTGAGGAATGTCATTTGACGATTGTATGCTATGAAATATTATACTAATCCAATGTCACATACTAATTACGGGTATAAGATGTTTACATATGAGTAAAGATATGGGGACAATATTAGTGGTTGGTACATAAAATAATGGACTCAAAGATCTATTAGGAACATGATTAACGTGTTTGGCGAAACGTCTTTAGGGCGACCCAACCAGATTATGTCATAGTTTTCTACTACTTACGGGGAGATGGGTCGTTTCTCTGGTCCCCCTTCTTTCTTATGTTTTGCCCCATTAGTTATCTGATTCTAAGACGTTCGCCCCATGAGTTGGACGATGTTAAAACCTTTCGTCCCGTTTATATATCATAATCAAGACCTTTCGTGCCACTTAGGTGTCATTTTTTCCGTGGCGAGCGATAGCGAGCCTGTAATTTTAAGATAAACCTAGCTCTGGTCGGGAAAATGTTCTATTCAAAAAAATTCAAATTGATCTTGATAGGGGGTCAAGGGGGTGTAATTATAAGCTTGATGGAGGTCTAGGGAACAAACTAAGAACCTCCCCTTAATGCGGACTCACATGGGCAACATTTGTTATTACAAATTTGCACTGCTTTCAACAACTACACTTTTATTTGTTTTCTTATTGTTTAACTTGACGGAAATGTGACTCCCTTAGCAGCTCATTTCTCAGTCACTAATGGAAAAATGAGAAACGGCTCTGTCTCTGCGTCACATTATTGTCAAATGTTCGTAATAGCTGAGTGACAAATACGGAAATTAATAAAATTATCACCAGCTTAGACCGAAAGTAGAATATTTTAGTGAAAACATTAATATACATTTTTAGTGACAAAATTCATATACATCATAAACTAACAGACCAGATAATTACCGACAAATGGTGTCAATAAAAGCTCTTGAGTGAACCGCCTCAACCTTTCTCTTACCGCCGACTTTCCTATTTCCTTCCATCTGTTTGAGGATATGCCGGCTGGGTGTTCTGTATGCAGGACGTTCTGGAAATGTGGGTGTGGGGGAAAGACGAAAAGCTTGAAGGACGAAAGATAAATGTTAATGTCTGGCGGCTGGTGGTACAAAGGAGTACAGAGGAAATCAAGCAACAACAGGTCTAGTGACCCTTCTAGGCTGCTTGTCCTCCAAAACACTGAGGATCAAGTGTCCAAACAGTGGTTTAGAGTGGGTAAGGGAACATTGGAAAGGGAACTACTGCCCTGGAACTAATGTCCGTGGCAGGACTAGGAAGTTAGTAGGGGACATATGGGTTAGTAACTGAGGGGAGGATAAAATAAAGTTATTCATTTACAAACGCAGTCAGTCGCAGGTTTGATGCGAGATATTTGTCTAGGCGGAGTTTAAATGAATCAACGGTGCTGCAGTCTATAACGTCTCGGGGAAGCCCATTCCACAAGTTGACAACTCGATTGAAGAAGAAATTCTTAGATTCGTGTGAGTTAAAAGATTTACCAATAATTTTGCAACCGTTTCCCCGCGTGTAATTATATTGGTCGATAGTGAAGTACTTACTACAGTTCATATTGTCGATGCCTTTGATGATTTTGAACACTTGAATTAAGTCACCTCTTTATCTGCGCTGGGTTAAAGGAAATAGATTTAATTCTCTAAGACGCTCTTCGTATGGTTTGTTCTTTAGGCTAGGTATCATTTTGGTAACTCTACGTTGAACTCATTCTAGCTTGTTTATGTCTTTTTGGTAATAAGGGCACCAGCATTGAACGCAGTATTCCAGAAGAGGGCGGACTAAGGAATTGTAAAGGGTTAGGATAACGTCTTTGGATTTATGCTCAAATGACCTGCCTATAAAGCCAATTATTTTGTTTGCCTTCTTAACAACTTCTGAACATTGTTGACTCGGTTTTAGGTTACTCGATATTGTTACTCCCAGATCGGTTTCTCTGTTTACATTCTTAAGCTGAGTGCCATTCATTGAATAGTTTGCTTTCTCATTTAGGTATCCGATATGTAGTACTTTACATTTATCCGTATTGAAACTCATTTGCCAAATTTGGGCCCTATGTGACAATTTATCTAGATTGTGTTGCATATCGTCAACTTGATCTTTTGAGAGTACGCTATTTGCAATTTTTGTATCGTCAGCAAATTTTGAGATTGTACAGGTGAGACCCTCATCTATGTCGTTGATGTAAATTAGAAAGAGAATTGGTCCTAGTACCGATCCCTGGGGTACCCCGCTACTTACATGGTCCATTTAGATGCCTTACCGTTTATGACTACTCTTTGCTTTCTGTCGCTGAGCCAATTTTCTATCCATTTCAACACACCGTCTTGTATTCTATGCGCTTTTAGTTTTAGCAGTAAACGTTTGTGGGGAACTTTGTCAAAGGCCTTTTGAAAATCAAGGTATATAATATCTACAGCTTTACTCTCATCGTAGAGGTTGAGGATATCGTGGAAGAAGTTTAAGAGGTTTGTTAAACAGGAATGTTTTTTACGAAAGCCGTGTTGAGTATCTTTAAGTATGTTATTTTCCTCTAAGTGATTTACGAGTCTGTCTCTTATGACCGTTTATAGCATTTTACATACAACTGAGGTTAAGCTAATTGGACGATAGTTACTGGGTAGGGATTTGCTGCTTTTTTTAATATCGGTGTTACGTTGGCTATCTTCCACTGATCAGGCATAGTTCCAGACTGGAAGGATTTATTGAATAGTAATGTCAGTGGTTTGGAGAGCTCATCCTTAGCCTCCTTTAAAACTCTAGGCGAGATTGTATCAGGTCCAGGCGTTTTATTTACCTTGAGTTTATCTAAACAATTCAATACTTCTCTCTCTGTAACGGTGATATTGCTTAGAACATCTGAATTATCAATCTGAATCGGCGATGGTGTAAGGATATCACTGAAGTCTTCTGTTGTAAAAACTGATGCAAAGAAGGTATTGAGGGCATTACTCATTTGTACTTCGTCTTTGGTGGATTCTCCATTTTCATTGACTAACGGTCCAACAGTTGAAGTAACTACTTTTTTCTTTCTGATATAACTATAGAATTCTTTCGGGTTTGTTTTACTTTGATTCGCAATATGTAACTCTAGGGTCTTTTTACTTTGCTTAATTAACTTTTTGGCTTTGCGTCGTAGCTCTACAAATTTCAGCCGTTCTTCGTCATTTTGTGAGGATTTTAATCTATCATTAGCAATTTTTTTTAGCAAGCAGGCAGTTTGAAATATCTTTATTCAAACATTTGGGCTTATTATTATGGCCTGGACGCCGTATTTCGATGGTATGCAGTCTTGCACTGCTTTTAGGTAAGTGGTTTCGAATAACTTCCAAGATGTATTTATGTCGTTATTGTTAATTAAAAAGCTCCTGTCAGTTTCTTTAAACATAGCTCTAAGTTTATGAAAGTTTGCTTTCTTGAAATTAGGGACTTTTTCGATGCTACTATTTGGTTCGTTACTAGTAAAGTTTAAAGTGAAAGTTATCGTACGATGGTCGCTGTTACTGAATTCATCACCAACATTCAAATTCTCTATTAATTCTTCTTTTGTTGCAAGTACAATGTCAAGAACGTTATTACCACGGGTCGGTGTTCGAACAAATTGATAAAGCGAACTCTCTTGCAAGTTCGTATACAAGTCATGTCCGGAGTGTGAAGTAAGAGTATCGCCCCACTTGGTCACAGGTAAATTAAAGTCGCCAATAAATACGGTATCTTGTGAGTAACTTACATCTGCAATTTGTTCATAAATTTCTCGGTCAGTTTGCACTGATTGAGCTGGAGGTCTGTATATTAATGCAAGTATTATTTTTGTACCTTTATTATTCTTTATTAGCACAAAAGATGTGTCGACGTTCACAATTTGAGGTTTTGACAAGAGGGTCGGGTTAAGACTTTCTTTGATATAAAGTAAAACGCCACCTCCATTTTTATTTATTCGGCTTTTCTCAAACATTACATAACCGGGAAGTGAATACTTTGCTAAAAAGTCTCTATCTACTGTATTGAGCCAAGATTCTGTTATACCAATCACATCATAATTTTCAGTAAACACTAATTCTTCTAAATCTGAAAATTTATTGCGTATGCTACGAGCGTTTGCATAGAAAACCTTTAAAGTTGCTGTTTTAGAACTCACAAAACGTTCTTTAATCAAATTTTTGGTTCTGGTCGGATCTACATTTACATTCATGGCTGACATCGGTCCTCGGTCGTTATCCCTGGCGGTTTTGAATTTGGGTCGTGTTGGTGGAGCTTTATCCAAATTCGCGGTTCTTGACAGCTTAGCATGTAATTCCTTCGCAGGTTGCCGCCATCGCTGTCTTCGGTCCTCCTTCCTGGTTGTCCTGTGCTGAGTCGATTTCTTCTCCGAAAATCCTTCACCGCATCGTTGAGAAGACGCCCAAAACGTGCTGCTCCCACCTGGTTCAGATGAACTCCATCGTCCGAAAACAAATAGTCATCGTAGTAGAAATTGTCCCAGGTGTCGACGAACCCCACGTTTTCCTTCCTGCAGAGGTTTGCTAGACAACGATTTGTGTTGGTGGCTATGTTGTAAAATCGGCTCTCTACACCAAGCCGGGGGACGATTCCTGAGACGATGATCCTTGATGACTTCTCCTTAAACGACTTGATCAGCTGCTGGTACTTAAAAGCAAATCTTCCGACCGGGTTCGCTGTACATCGTTGGATCCAACGTGGATGACGTACATTGTATTAGCAGGGGCCAGCTTAGATACTTCGTCAACTGCAGCAACTACGTCGTCCACACCACCACCAGGGATACAAAAACGCTTCCTGGTCTTAGGTGCTCTGGCGCAAAACTCTGTGAGCTGACCACGTATCATCGAGTCTCCCAAGAGCCGGACTTCTTCTATTTCCGCTTCGTCATCTGAGTCTGCAAGTATCTGGAAGCGGTTTTGACACTCGGTAATCGGTATTGGTTTCCTGGTCTTGGGGCAAACGTTGTTCCTCACGACACGGAAATTGTCTTGAGGGGGAAGAGAGTTACTATTTGTTTCTTGAGTCTCGGAACCATCAGATGAAATGGCTACTGCAGGCGTTGAATTGTTGGCAGTTGACGTTGGGGCGTTGGTGGCTGCTGGAGTTGCGGTGACAATTGAAGTTTGTGGTACTCCAATGTTGAGTGTTACAAACTCTTGGAGTGATTCCAGCTTCATGGTGAGGACGTTGATCTTGTTGTTGGCTTCATCTAATTTTACTGTCAAATTCTCTCGTTGCTGGCAGAGACGGCAGACTTAAAGATCGACAGTAACAAACATGGACTCACCAAACCTACCGGCGCAGTTCGTACAAGTGCGAGGCATGGTAACAGTCAGTTTCTTCAGATCACTTCACTCACTTTAAAACACTTAACTCACTTTAAAACACTTAACTCACTTTAAAACACTTCACTAACTTTAGAAACACTTCAATCACTTCAACCGAAAACAAATATGTTGAAATACACAACAATAGGTTATCAGGGGTGATAGGGGTGATAGGGGTGATAGGGGTGATAGTGGTGGTGGATGGGTGGCCGGATTAAAGGCAGAGTCACATGAACGTTTGTTTTAGTTTATATTGTGTGTGTGTGTGTGTGTGAGCGTGTGTGTGTGTGCGTGTGTTTACCTATTTCTATCTCAGTCTGTGCAAGGACACTTTTCTTGTTTTTAGGTTGGCTATTATTAAAGGATTTTGTTTGTTACGGTGGTGCAAAAACTACTCAATTTAGCCCTCTAAGCCGTACAGGTAATTTATATATTGCATGACATTTTCTAGTGACACAAAAAAATAATCACATAATGATAATGTTAACATTGTATATTTGCGGTGATCGATGAGATAGATTGTGCGTGTGTGTGTGTTTGTCACAATTATATTTGTGATAAACGATACAGACACCAACAATGGAGATAGAGATGTGCTCTAGACTGGTATTGTCAAGTAGCAAGAGTGAAGTGCATAATTATACCATACACAAAAAAGTACAAGGAACTAGATATCATCCTCCTTCTCAACCATCCTCTCTCCTACTTATGCCTAACATCATAATCTCTTCCAATGATGTACTTTCCTCCCTTTCTGGGCTTAATAATAAAAATGCGTACGGACCGGACGGTGTTCCTCCTGTTGCACTCAAAGGAGTACAAAGGAAATCAAGCAACAACAGATCTAGTGACCCTTCTAGCCTGCTTGTCCTCCAAAACACTGAGGATCAAGTGTCCAAACAGTGGTTTAGAGTGGGTAAGGGAACATTGGAAAGGGAACTACTGCCCTGGAACTAATGTCCGTGGCAGGACTAGGAAGTTAGTAGGGGACATATGGGTTAGTAACTGAGGGGAGGATAAAATAAAGTTATTCATTTACAAACGCAGTCAGTCGCGGGTTTGATGCGAGATATTTGTCTAGTCGGAGTTTAAATGAATCAACAGTGCTGCAGTCTATAACGTCTCGGGGAAGCCCATTCCACAAGTTGACAACTCGATTGAAGAAGAAATTCTTAGATTCGTGTGAGTTAAAAGATTTACCAATAATTTTGCAACCGTTTCCCCGCGTGTAATTATATTGGTCGATAGTGAAGTACTTACTAGAGTTCATATTGTCGATGCCTTTGATGATTTTGAACACTTGAATTAAGTCACCTCTTAATCTGCGCTGGGTTAAAGGAAATAGATCTAATTCTCTAAGACGCTCTTCGTAAGGTTTGTTCTTTAGGCTAGGTATCATTTTGGTAACTCTACATTGAACTCGTTCTAGCTTGTTTATGTCTTTTTGGTAATAAGGGCACCAGCATTGAACGCAGTATTCCAGAAGAGGGCGGACTAAGGAATTGTAAAGGGTTAGGATAACGTCTTTGGATTTATGCTCAAATGACCTGCCTATAAAGCCAATTATTTTGTTTGCCTTCTTAACAACTTCTCAACATTGTTGACTGGGTTTTAGGTTACTCGATATTGTTACTCCCAGATCGGTTTCTCTGTTTACATTCTTAAGCTGAGTGCCATTCATCGAATAGTTTGCTTTCTCATTTACGTATCCAATATGTAGTACTTTACATTTATCCGCATTGAAACTCATTTGCCAAATTTGGGCCCAACGTGACAATTTATCTAGATTGTGTTGCATATCGTCAACTTGTTCTTTTTAGAGTACGCTATTTGCAATTTTTGTATCGTCAGAAAATTTTGAGATTGTACAGGTGAGACCCTCATCTATGTCGTTGATGTAAATTAGAAAGAGAATTGGTCCTAGTACCGATCCCTGGGGTACCCCGCTACTTACATTGGTCCATTTAGATGCCTTACCGTTTATGACTACTCTTTGCTTTCTGTCGCTGAGCCAATTTTCTATCCATTTCAACACATCGTCTTGTATTCCATGCGCTTTTAGTTTTAGCAGTAAACGTTTGTGGGGAACTTTGTCAAAGGCCTTTTGAAAATCAAGGTATATAATATCTACAGCTTTACTCTCATCATAGAGGTTGAGGATATCGTGGAAGAAGTCCAAGAGGTTTGTTAAACAGGAACGTTTTTTACGAAAGCCGTGTTGAGTATCTTTAAGTATGTTATTTTCCTCTAAGTGATTTACGAGTCTGTCTCGTATGACCGTTTCTAGCATTTTACATACAACTGAGGTTAAGCTAATTGGACGATAGTTACTGGGTGGGGATTTGCTGCCTTTTTTGAATATCAGTGTTACGTTGGCTATCGTCCACTGATCAGGCATAGTTCCAGACTGCAAGGATTTATTGCATAGTAATGTCAGTGGTTTGGAGAGCTCATCCTTAGCTTCCTTTAGAACTCTAGGCGAGATTGTATCAGGTCCAGGCGTTTTATTTACCTTGAGTTAATCTAAACAATTCAATACTTCTCTCTCTGTAACGGTGATATTGCTTAGAACATCTGAATTATCAATCTGAATCGGCGATGGTGTAGGGATATCACTGAGGTCTGCTGTTGTAAAAACTGATGCAAAGAAGGTATTGAGGGCATTACTCATTTGTACTTCGTCTTTGGTGTATTCTCCATTTTCATCGACTAACGGTTCAACAGTTGAAGTAACTACTTTTTTCTTTCTGATATAACTATAGAATTATCTCGGGTTTGTTTTACTTTGATTCGCAATATGTAACTCTAGGGTCTTTTTACTTTAATTAATTAACTTTTTGGCTTTGCGTCATAGCTCTACAAATTTCACCCGTTCTTCGTCATTTTGTGAGGATTTTAATCTATCATTAGCAAATTTGTTAGCAAGCAGGCAGTTTGAAATATCTTTATTCCACCATTTGGGCTTATTATTATGGCCTGGACGCCGTATTTTCGATGGTATGCAGTCTTGCACTGCTTTTACGTAAGTGGTTTCGAATAACTTCCAAGATGTATTTATGTCGTTATTGTTAATTAAAAAGCTTCAGTCAGTTTCTTTAAACATAGCTCTAAGTTTATGAAAGTTTGCTTTCTTGAAATTAGGGACTTTTTCGATGCTACTATTTGGTTCGTTACTAGTAAAGTTTAAAGTGAAAGTTATCGTACGATGGTCGCTGTCACTGAATTCATCACCAACATTCAAATTATCTATTAATTCTTCTTTTGTTGCAAGTACAATGTCAAGAACGTTATTACCACGGGTCGGTGTTCGAACAAATTGATAAAGCGAACTCTCTTGCAAGTTCGTATACAAGTCATGTCCGGAGTGTGAAGTAAGAGTATCGCCCCACTTGGTTGAAATCTGAATTTTTTTTATTTAGCCTTTAGTATACAATACAATTTTCCTTACAAATGATTTGTTAAAAAACAAAAATATATAATAATAATACAAAAAAATAAGGCTGAGCCTTTTGAGAGATGTCTCTCTTATAGGCACCTGGCTATAACTCGATCTATCAAAATGCAATTGTATATAATACACTTAGTCACAGCTATGTGCCCCGGGAACTACGTGTTGTAAAGATTTTTTCTAAATTCGAAATGGGTTGTATGTAGGCAAAATATAATAACATAAAACAAATTAAATTAATGGTGATTAACCCTGAGGTCACACTCACTTCCCAGAGCTCACAGCTGATTGTTCATTATCACAATTACCCATGTAATACCATTTACAAAATTGAATATATATAACATACATTGTACAACTATTGACTTGATGTTCAAAGGCCATACTCGCAATTATACCCACAATTCGACACAAAGACACATACGCTTCCCGAACAGTATATGCCTAATTAGTAAAGGACATAAACTTTGTTGTGCATGGAATACACACTTACACCATTCATGTAGACCTATATATGAGAACATGGTAAATAATTTACTGTAGACTATAATATATCCATTTCTATTAAAAAAAAAAAAAAAAAAAAAAAAAAAAAATGCATACAAATGCATACATTATATACACCTTTACAGACAAAAATAAAAGCATGTTTATTACAAAATAGTACTCAAGCTCATTCAACCCTTTACGTGACTCTACATATATATACACACACAGCCAGCGTAAATATTATTAAACGTTATACATTTGTCGATCTAGGTGATAGGGATGTTGTAATTATTGGTAGTATAATTGGTGATATACTTATTTTAGTAGTCACTGTTAATATCGTGTTAATAGAAAATATTTTAATTGTCTCTTAAACCGAGATATTTCCTGTATATTTCTTAAATTTTGAGGTAATCCGTTCCACACCTTAACTCCATGATATTTTATACATGTCTGAGCTTGACTAGAAGTCATGAGAGGAATTCTTAATAGATCAGCTCCCCTTAAATTGTACCTTTCATTGTTACTAGGTGTAAACAAATCAGTTCTATCAAGGTTATGCAGACATTTAAATACGAAAAGCGCACTGCAATAAGTATTGATATCCTTAAATTTAAATAATTCAAGTTTACTAAAAAGTTCATTTGTTTGGGCATATCTTGATTTATGTGATATAGTTCTAATTATTCTTTTTTGTGATTTTTCAATAGTTAATAATTTGGTTTTACTAGTTGCACCCCAAATTGTTTGGCAATATAACAACTGTGGATAGATAAGACTATAATATAATTGTTTTAGAGCACTAATATTAAAGCAGTGTCGTGTAAGGTAGAGTATGCCACATTGCTTATTAAGTTTGTTTTTCAAATCATGTATATGTATGCCCCACGACAGCCTGCTATCCACCACAACACCAAGAAACTTTATATGTTCCTCCTCCTTTAGTACATTATTTCCAATCTTAATTGGTGCTAAATTTTGAGCGATAGATTTATTCCTCCTAAAAATTATATACTTAGTTTTGTCAATATTAAGAGTAAGCTTATTAGCTTGTATCCACCTTGCTATGTTATTTAGCTCATTATTGACTAAATCTATTAGGAAACGTAGATCCCTGTGTCTGGCATACAAAGTGCTATCATCGGCAAATAACAGGAAGTTAAATATAGTGCTAGAGTTAATAAAATCATTAATATATAAAATGAAGAGCAGTGGGCCCAATATGGACCCCTGTGGGACTCCATATGTTATAAACTGTTGTTCATATTTGCAGTCCTTATATTGCACATATTGCCTCCGATTACTTAAGTATGACTGAAACCAAGTATGTGTAATATCTCTAATTCCATAATGTTTGAGTTTATCTAACAAAATCTGATGGTGAACCGTATCAAATGCCTTAGACAGGTCTAAAAATATGCTTATTAAATAATCTTTATTGTCAAAGGAACTGAGGATATCACTTTTGAATTTTGATAAGGCTAATTCAGTGGAACGTCCCTTCCTAAATCCATATTGGGCTCCGACAAAACACCATTAGTAGTGCAATAATCCATGAGCCTATCAAACATAACTTTTTCTAATATTTTACTTATGGCAGGTAAAACAGATACTGGTCGATGATTTTTAAAAAGACCTACATCTCCTGACTTAAAAATAGGTATTATTTTGGCAACATTAAGATCCTCAGGGAAAATCCCAGTCGCAAATGAACTATTACATAAGTGTAAAATAATAGGTGACAGTATATGGATGACCTTCCTCACTATAGACATAGGTATGTCATCATAACCCGGAGAAGAATCCCGCAAGTTTTCTATGGCATGCAATAATTCATCTTGTGTAATAGGTGACATATTAAATACAGTTTCTTGCCTGTTTAGTAAGTAAGTATTATAATCTACATTTTCATCAGTAATATTTTCTGCACGAGATTTCCCCACATTGATAAAGTAAGAATTGAACTTATTTGCAATCTGTTGTGGGATATTTAATTCTACATCATTATGCATAAATGTGTCGTTAATCTTATTTTGTTTGTCTTTATTGAGAACAGAATTAATAATTTTCCAGACTTTCTTAGTGTTCCCTGAATTTTCTGTTAGTTTAGTTTTGTAATAATTTCCTTTTGCTTGTCTAATTTCTTGCGAGACTTTGTTGCGGAATGTGCGAATTCCTCCCCGAACGTGATGGGCCTTAAAGCGTATTTCCGTGCCAGTTTATTCTTCTCTTTGATCAATGATTTAATATTATTCGATATATATGGCTTATTTATGTAATTTACTTTAATACGTTTCGTAATTATGGGAAAATATTTGTTAAAACACGCACTGAATATACTTATGAAGTTGCTGTAAATAATATTAGGATTGGAAGAAGAATAAACCAGGTCCCATGATACACTCTCTATGCACTGCTTAAAATTATCAAGATTTTCAGCATTATAATTTCTGAAAGATATTGTTTTATCATTTTCCTCTTTAAATTTCGATTTAGAAATATTAGAATTATACACCGAAAATACTGGAAAATGGTCAGAGATTTTATTGTAAACAATTCCACTTAATCTGTTATTAATATAATTATTAGACCAAATATGGTCAATGATTGTTGCTGTGGAGTGAGTGACTCGTGTTGGTTTGCATATTGTATTATAAAATATCTTTGAGTGACATGAATTAGTGAAATCTGCTACTGCATTATCATCTTTATGTCTTAATAGATTGATATTGAAGTCTCCACCAATGTAGCTAATTTTCTTTTCGTCGCTAATAACGGAAATAATATGATTGAATTTCTCTAGAAAATATTTAAAGTCAGAATGAGGCCTCCTATATACAATCATCACAATTACGTTATCTGCATTCTCCGCACATATTTCAATACCTATAGTCTCTATACTGTTGTGCTACATAGTTAGGTCATTTCTCATAATGTATCTATAACCGGTCTTGAGGTATAATGCTACACCGCCACTGGTGCGGGAAAAACTGTTGGTAAACATTGTGTAATTGGGTAGCTGAAATAAATGTTCTATATCCTTAGTCAATTTGGTTTCACAAAAACCCAAAATATCGAAGTCAAGGTTAAGCGGTTTTAATGTTTGTTCTTCAAAATCTTCGAAATGTGATGGCATACTGTTAATATTGTAATATTGGTCAAAGGTAAATTAAAGTCGCCAAAAAATACGGTATCTTGTGAGTTACTTACATCTGCAATTTGTTCGTAAATTTCTCGGTCAGTTTGCACTGATTGAGCTGGAGGTCTGTATATTAATGCAAGTATTATTTTTGTACCTTTATTATTCTTTATTAGCACAAAAGATGTGTCGACGTTCACAATTTGAGGTTTTGACAAGAGGGTCGGGTTAAGACTTTCTTTGATATAAAATAAAACGCCACCTCCATTTTTATTTATTCGTCTTTTCTCAAACATTACATAACCGGGAAGTGAATACTCTGCTAAAAAGTCTCTATCTTCTGTATTGAGCCAAGATTCTGTTATACCAATCACATCATAATTTTCAGTAAACACTAGTTCCTCTAAATCTGAAAATGTATTGCGTATGCTACTAGTGTTTGCATAGAAAACCTTTAAAGTTGCGGTTTTAGAATTCACAGAACGTTCTTTAATCAAATTTTTGGTTCTGGTCGGATCTACATTTACATTCATGGCTGTCATCGGTCCTCGGTCGTTATCCCTGGCGGTTTTGAATTTGGGTCGTGTTGGTGGAGCTTTATCCAAATTCGCGGTTCTTGATAGATTAGCATTTAATTCCTTCACTCAACAACTGTTCTTCCGTGCTGAATCCCTGCCTAGGCAAACTCTTCTGTCTCTGTCTCTCCTCTAACGTCTTCTCTTCTTGCTGGAAGTTCACTCTCATTCAACCTGTCCCAAAGAAGGGTGACCGCTCTCAACCCTCCAACTATCGTCCAATTGCTCTCATTTCTTGCATATCTAAAGTTTTTAAAACTATTCTTACCTCAAAATTTCTTAAGCATTTATTTTCCCATAATCTACTCTCAGACCGCCAGTATGGCTTCCTTAAGGGCCGCTCCGCTGGCGATCTTCTTTCTTATCTTACTAACTCTTGGTCATCCTCCATTCGGGACTACGGTGAGACCTTTTTCTGTTGTGCTAGACATATCGAAGGCCTTCGATAGAGTCTGGCATAAATCCCTCATTTCCTAACTACCCGTCTTGGGTTTCTATCCCTCCATCTGTGTCTTTGTCTCTAATTTCCTGTCCGGCCGTTCCATAGCTGCGGTTGTGGATGGCCACGTTCACTTCCTAAACCTATCAACTCTAGTGTTCCTCAGGGCTCTGTTCTATCTCCAAATATCTTCCTATTATTCATTAACGACCTTCTCAACGGCACCTCCAGCCCCTTTCACACCATATGCTGACGACATTACACTATTCAACTACCTTTCCACAACATCACTCAAAGCAGGAACTCCAAAACTCATGTAAGGAGAAAGGACATAAAGGACCTATCTTCTTATCTCTCTACTATCTCTAACTGGTGCAGAGAAAGCCTTGTTACTTACAATGATTCCAAAACTCAATTTCTCCATCTGTCTACTTGTCGCCCCCTTCCAGAAATGTATGACTTACTCTTCAGCAACATACAAATTTACACTTCATCCTCTCTTAATATTCTCGGTGTTTGTTTTTCTTCTGATCTCTCTTGGAAAGATCATATTACCACTCTTGCTAGAACAGCTTCCCAGAAGCTGGGTGTGCTCAACCGAATCTGAGTGTTCTTTACCCGTGCGCAGACTCTTGCTCTGTACAGGGGCAGAGTGCGTCCATCTATTAAGTATTGTTAATATGTATGGGGAGGATCCTCTCACACAGCACTTCTAGATAACGTAGGAAAGAAAGACTTCCATCTTATTAACTCATGCTTACTCCCCAATTATCTTCAGTCTCTCTCTCTTCGCCGCAACGTTGCATCTCTTTTACTATGCTACCTCTATTACAATAACAAGTGTTTCTCAGAGCTCTCTCAGTGTATACCACCCACTCTTCGTAGAGCACGTAACACCCATCTTGCAACACAATCCCACCCCTAATCTATGCAACTCTCCAATCCAAGAGTGAAACGTTATTCTCAATCTTTCTTCTATTCAACAGCTGAGCTCTAGAACTCTCTCCCAGAATGAGTCTTTCCCTCTTCCTATGACATAAATTGCTTCAAACACCGTGTGTCCAAGCATTTTGGTTCGAATGTCCCTTGATTTTTGCCATATCACTCTTTCAATTCTTGGGGAGGCACTCCCCACAGGCAGTTCTGCCTTTTATCTCCCTCACTAAATAATATATTAACGACATTGAATACTCAAGCATTTTCCCACAGTATAAGACGTTCGCCCTATTAGTTTGGCGATTTTAAGAATGTTCGCCCAATTTCTGTCTATTGTAAGACCTTTCGTGCCATTTAGGTGTCGATTTTTTCCTGGCGAGCGATAGCGAGCCTGTAATTTAAGGGGAACCGCGGACATTATTTGATTGACAAATGTACATATTTATATTGAAGGAAGGTCTTGGGCGGATGTTGTTTTAAGCTTGATGGAGGTGTAGGGAGGAAGCTAAACTTAATATTACAAATAGGCCTATACATAAATGAACAAATAAATACGCCCATCCCCCCTTAAGAAGCTGAGGAGATAGTATACAGTAATAAATACGCCCATCTCCCCTTAAGAAGTTGAGGAGATAGTATACAGTAATAAATACGCCCATCTCCCCTTAAGAAGTTGAGGAGATAGTATACAGTAATAAATACGCCCATCTCCCCTTAAGAAGTTGAGGAGATAGTATACAGTAATAAATACGCCCATCTCCCCTTAAGAAGTTGAGGAGATAGTATACAGTAATTGCGGAGAAGCAAGACACAATTACAGAGACACACAGACATCAAGGTAGAACACATGCAGACAAAATAGACAACCATACATACAAATCAGACAAATCTACTTAGAAACTTGATGACAGACTATGATATTAATCATACAGTTAAGGAAAGACCGAACAGACAAAACTACAGACAGCAACAGAATCATACAAGATTAATAAATAATACCACTAACAGGCAGACATACAGTTATATGCAGTGTGTGCGTTTTTATTTACCAAATTGTACTCGCCTAATTGTAGTATACAAGATTTGAGTTTTAAGGCTCGTATTGTCCCACTTCCCACTTTATATGAAAAGCTGTATTTCCTCACATCTCCTTTACATATGCCTTTCTTTAACTTGCAGCTTTGTCCTCTAATCCTCCTTGTCTATCGTGCCCAATCCCCTAGCATATTTATACATCATAATCATATCCCCCCTTTCTCTTCTTTCCCTTAGTGTTGACAAGTTCAATTTCTCTAAATCTCTCTTCTTATCTCAGTTCTCTTACTTCTGGATTTATCTTAGTTGCAGCTCTCTGTACCTTTATCTTAGTTGCAGCTCTCTGTACCTTTATCTTAGTTGCAGCTCTCTGTACCTTTATCTTAGTTGCAGCTCTCTGTACCTTTATCTTAGTTGCAGCTTTCTGTACCTTTATCTTAGTTGCAGCTCTCTGTACCTTTATCTTAGTTGCAGCTCTCTGTACCTTTATCTTAGTTGCATCTCTCTATACCTTTATCTTAGTTGCAGCTCTCTGTACCTTTATCTTAGTTGCAGCTCTCTGTACCTTTATCTTAGTTGCAGCTCTCTGTACCTTTATCTTAGTTGCAGCTCTCTGTACCTTTATCTTAGTTGCAGCTCTCTGTACCTTTATCTTAGTTGCAGCTCTTTGTACCTTTATCTTAGTTGCAGCTCTCTGTACCTTTATCTTAGTTGCAGCTCTCTGTACCTTTATCTTAGTTGCAGCTCTCTGTACCTTTATCTTAGTTGCAGCTCTCTGTACCTTTATCTTAGTTGCAGCTCTCTGTACCTTTATCTTAGTTGCAGCTCTCTGTACCTTTATCTTAGTTGCAGCTCTCTGTACCTTTATCTTAGTTGCAGCTCTCTGTACCTTTATCTTAGTTGCAGCTCTCTGTACCTTTATCTTAGTTGCAGCTCTCTGTACCTTTATCTTAGTTGCAGCTCTCTGTACCTTTATCTTAGTTGCAGCTCTCTGTACCTTTATCTTAGTTGCAGCTCTCTGTACCTTTATCTTAGTTGCAGCTCTCTGTACCTTTTCCAACTTGATTATATGCTTTAAAAGATGGCGTGACCACACCACTGCCGCATATTCCATTTAAGGTCTCACCAATGATTGCATTATATTCACTAGCATATCTTTATTCAAATAGTTGAATTCAAATCAATTAGCGTTTACCACAGATTTACATGAGAGTAAATACGACAGTATATATATCCTCCCGGCCATATAATATCTAAGACGTTGATCCTGTATCACCGTTCAGTTAAGAGGGAAGCGTTTATTATGTGGTCGACTGTTTCATACAGTTACCATCTTGTTTTAGTTTCCTCCCTAGATCTACAGTACATCAAACTTAACAATAAAAACATCCATTATATCCACCTTTGAAATAAATTTGTACATTTTTCGATATAAAAATGTCCCGACCGAAGGCCGTTTTCTCTACAATAAAAGACTCGCAACCGCTCACCAATAACACAAAATCATCACCTAAATGGCACGATATGTTATATAAAAAGAAATGGGGCAAAACGTCTTAAAATCGACAAACTAATGGGGCAAACATCTTAAATCTCAAAACTAATGTGGCTAAGCATGAGGGAGATGGGGCTCTATAAAAACGGCATACCTCCCCTTAAACCGTCCGGATAATCTATTTGTATTAATTTAAGTCCAATTCCAAACACATCCCAAAGAAATTAATTACATTAATACCGTCACCAATAGTTTATAGTCCACTGGAGCCGCTTCTGTAAACATGATAACGACAGACACGACAGACACGTATTTACCGGGATCACCGAATTGTATGCTGGCAAACACGAGTGGCTGTTGTGACTGGTGGAATTATTGTTATGTATACCTCTCTCTCTCTCTCTCTCTTTTTGTTTTTTCGCAAACTATTTATAACACTTTCAGCACGATGACGTCTGGTTACCATCAGACGAATGGCTTTAGCTTATAATTTACTTCTAGGATTCATGGGTCTAAATACTATCTAAATATACCCTCTGAACTACATTGGCCCTTATTAAGCTGTACAACAAAATTATAATTTTAGCCCTGATAATAGGTAACATGGCGTCATCGTGTTGAAAGGGTTAACCCTTTAGCGGGCAGGTATCCCGCGCGGGGTCCTTAAACGTGTGTATTTGGCGGGCTATATTTCGCGCCATTGATGACGTAGATGGCTTAGATTTGCTTCAACCAATAGGGGAGCCTATCGTCATTATCTCCAGCAAATCACAGCCCTCTACCCCATCCCTGCGCGGTGGTGCATGGCGAGAAGTGAGTCATACTCTGCAAAGCAGCCGTAGTGGTCATATGTGTGTCAAGTTTGCTCCCTTCCCATGCCCCTCACGCCTAACACAATGGAGGTAAGGTTCTTAAAAGTCGATAGGACATAGATAAATAGTTGTACTATATGCTAGTATGAATGAAATTAGTGTGGTTTCAAAGAAAATACGAAAATTTGGGTGGTGAACAAAGTGTATATCCTGCGCGGGATGTACGCCGGACTTACGGGGGAACGTATGCCGCCAGCTTCCACCCTGCCGGGATCTTTGGCCCGCATCACGAATAACCGCGTTCATCCCTGCGGGGATCTTTGGCCCGCAACACGAATAACCGTATGTCCTGATAGTGATGATGGTGATTGTGCATATATGATAGTGATTAGTGATTGTGATTATATTATTGATGATTATACTGCTATACAATAAGTTTCCTACAAAATAACCTTGAAACAGAGCAATTCCTGACTAATAGGTAATGTTAGAAATGACAAAATAATGGTGAATCTATGGTGATTTTTTTTAAAACATGGTATAGTGGTAGGCCAGTACCTTATTCATTGGTATGGACTCCACATAATGTTAGTTATAATATTTTTTTGGCCAAATATAGTAATTTTGTATGTAAATTTCCATATTATTCACCATAAATATAGTGATGAAAGTGATAGTGACATTATATATTTCTTTTTTCAGAGACCAGTGGGTTCCTTCTACAAGCAAACCAGAATCATGATGCAGTGGGTGGCACCACAGACCAGCGCCGACAGTGACATAGAGTTAGACCTTGAAGATGATGATGACACCATCGACCATGACTTCCTGGCCGACATCGGGGACGATGAACTACTATCCAGTAGTCCCAGTACATTTAAGAGCCAAGGTTAGTATCAAAGTGAATGAATTGTATACCAATAAACTATGGGGAAACCCACAAGTGTCGAGTCGGAGGGTGAGTGTGGCTCAGTGCTGTCACAGAGTTTCCCCTCAATGACTGATTGATTGACTGACTGGTCATTATAGTGAATATTGTTGTGTATTTCCCTATTGTGTTGGTAATTTAAACAATTTAAAGAACTTATAATACATATTGTTGGGTATTTAAATATTGTGTTGGGCATTTAAACAATTTAAAGGAATTATAGTTAATATTGTTGAGCATTTCCCTATTGTGTTGGTCATTTAAACAATTTAAAGAACGTATAGTAAATATTGTTGGGCATTTAATAAATTTAAAGAACTTTTAGTAAACAGTGTTGTGCATTTCATTCAAGTGTTTGGCATTTAATTTGTTAAAGAACTTATAGTAAACAAATTAAAATACTTACCTTACCATTACTTACCTTACTCTTACTTACCTTACCTTTACTTACCTTTACTAATAACTTGTATTATTTCACAGGTACAGTTGTGGTGGAGCCCCGGGATGTGTCCGATGACGACGAGGATGAAGAAGTGGATGATGGCGTTCCACAGGCAAGCAAGAGGATACAGGCTACCACTGCTCCAAGGACATGGAAGAACGAGGGTATCAACATCCCACCACTCCCGGACTTCGTTCACCTGGCTCCAACCCACATCCTCTCACCTTTTGAATACTTTGAACGGTCTTCTCCTTGGGGCTTGTGGACCACATAGTCGACCAAATTAACCTCTATGCTCGCGAGAACGACGTCAAGACAACATTCAGCACAGACAAACCCGAGTTCATGGTGTTCGTCGGAATCATGATCTACATGGGAATATGTAGCCTGTCGACCCTAGAGGATTACTGGGCCATGGATACCAGGGTACCTCAAGTATCTGAATTCATGTCTTCCAAACGCTTCATGCTACTGAGATCCATCCTACGCTTCAATGACAATGAGTATGCCAGCAAGTCCACAGACTGGTTTTACAAGATAAGGCCAGTCATCGCATCCATCACAAAGCTGCTCCTCCAGTTGGATGCTACACCAGTACAACTCTTTGGATATAGTGTGGACATTTGCATATGTAATGCCTGGCTGCTCTACAAAAGGGACTGTGTCGCCTTGGGGGAAAGAACAATGCCCCTGAAGCACTTTCGCCTGGAGATCTCCCTGTTTATAAGATGCACAAAAGTATTGGCAGCGCGGTCCACGAGGAACTCCGTCGACTCTCCAACGCCACCAGTACAACCACCGAGGAGAGGCCAGAGGAGTTCAATCGCAAGTCCTGTTGGGCAACAGGACACCACCACCCATCACATGTCAAGATTGGTGAACATGCGGCAGAGGTGCAAGCTTTGCAGCCAGAAGGTGGACATACATCGGTCAAGGTGGATGTGCGACACTTGTTAGGTCGCCCTGTGCCTGTCTGACAACCTAAATTACTTCGCTCCATTCCACAAGGAAGTATAAATAAATAAATATGTAAGTAACTGGTGTAAAAAAACAAATATGTAAGTTATTTTTTCATTAAAGTATATTTTTATATAGATCAAGGCAGTATTTCATTACCCAATTATTCTAGTATGTAAGTAAAAGTTCACATTATTGCTAATTATACTTATTTATGTTGCTGACAATTATTTAAAATCATATTAAGTTGAAATAAGACACATATATTTAGTGAAAAACATTACACCAAAACGGGCCAAACATCCCTAGCGGGATGTTCATGGTTACCCGCAAGTCGGGCGAGTAGCCCGTACGGGTTATTTGTTTGACGCAACATTGAAACATTCAAGAGCGCCAAACTGAATATTTCACAACAGTAATAATGTCTTAGAAACACCTAAATTTTCATGTCCTAAGAGGGCTTTTTGATATCTCAACGATTTCACCAAGTGCCCTCTAAAGGATTAAGATCGACCGAATGGATGTATACAAATGTTGATCATTACCTTTATTTGGTATTTGTATACATAGACTAACTTTGGGTTCAATAAGAAATAACGACGCATACCTTTATTTGGTACTTGTATATATATACTAACTTTGGGTTCAATAAGGAATAACGACGCATACCTTTATTTGGTACTTGTATATATATACTAACTTTGGGTTCAATAAGGAATAACGACGCATACCTTTATTTGGTACTTGTATATATATACTAACTTTGGGTTCAATAAGGAATAACGACGCATACCTTTATTTGGTACTTGTATACATAGACTAACTTGGGGTTCAATAAGAAATAACGACGCGTACCTTTATTTGGTATTTGTATACATAGACTAACTTCGAGTTCAATAAGGAATAACGACGCATACCTTTATTTGGTATTTGTATACATAGACTAACTTGGGGTTCAATAAGAAATAACGATGCATACCTTATTTGGTATTTGTATACATAGACTAACTTCGAGTTCAATAAGGAATAACGACGCATACCTTTATTTGGTATTTGTATACATAGACTAACTTTGGGTTCAATACGTAATAACGATCCGATCCATATCTTTATTTGGTACTTGTATAAATAAATTAACTTTGGGTTCAATAAGGAATAACAACCTGGCTCCCTACTCCTACAGTGCTAGACCTCCCAAAATATGACCGTAAACAGTTTTTTATGAGTCTGGCACGGAGGTGGATTTTGAAGAGAGGAAAAAGTTTATACCGAGCTAGAGTTTACTGGGAACATTTTACATACTATAAATACATGATGTCAGAGTATTATATTTGTTACATAACACCAAACCAGACACGTAAATCTTTAACATTATTGTATATACCCTTCCATTGTCTTTTAATATGTCCAGATGATTTTGTAAAGTATGGAAAGAGTATTTCGAAATTCATGATGTAAATTTCAATAAGTTTTAATAATTTGACCCAAAAGGGTAAACTGGACAAAATCGTTTGTAAGTAGAAAACAAAACAAAAAACTCTGTAGAAGTGGACCCCATGGGTCCTATCTTCAGAATATGCCTGTGTTTGGTATGCTCCCAGCCACAGTGGTGGAACTGCAATCCAGGCGAGGGCCTGCCCTGGGTCTGCTCCTTCAGTGCTAAGGGTCATAATCTATTTAGTAGAAATGGGACTGTAGAGGAGTTAGTGGGAGCGCCGAGCTGTTCCTGCCAATTTCCGCTCACCTGGCTGGACCTCGCATCTGCCCCACACTTGTGGTTGGTCAACACAAACTGCCTGCTGGCTATTGGGAGCGGAACCTCTGAGCTGATGACGTAATTCCTGATTCAAGCTCTGATTGGACTAGCGTGAAGACAGAATGTGATAAATAGCCTGAGATTCGAGAATTAAAATCAGTTGCATTCTTGGTTGGGAGAGGAGAGAGCAATATGGTGAGATGTAACTATAACAGGCTTGTATAATAAGTGTTATTTTGCGTTTAAGAGCGTGTCTCGTGACCTCTTGCTCGTTATTTAGGGAATTCGTGACTGTTAGTTACACCGAGGTATTTTTTTGTGAATATTTATCCTTTTTAGATTTAGGATTTGTGATTGGAGATTGGATATTAAATATAGTAACTCATTTATATGGCTGACATTGTACTAAAGATACTTAACATATTTTGATGAAATACTATTGTTTCATTAGTGATTAAGCATTGTTGTAAGAAGTCCTATTAATTTATGTTATAATTTAACTAAGGCAAAGCAAACTATAACTTTGTTCTATAATTATAATTTACCACTCAAGCCGCGGTGACCGTAATATGACGGGGGAGAGATAAATGGACTATCCCCGGTACCCGTCATATGACGGGCGGCATTCTGAGCACATTAGGAGCTCTGAGAGAGAGTCCGCGCGTTGGGAGGACGATAGGTGAGCTCCAACCGCTCGGCACCACAACTGGGCCGTTTCTGGGATCACTACCGCCTCCGGTTGCGCGATCGTTACAAGATAACCCGTGGTCGCACAAGGATGATTCAGGTGTCATTGGAAAGCTCTACTATCGCCCTTTCACGGATATATAATTGTATTACGCTCTGGCTCTTGTTTATGCATGAAAAAGAGCATGGAATGAAGCTTGTTTTCGGTAAATACGCCCTCCTGGCAGGTAGTTGATGTTACAAACGGCCCCTTTTGGTGGGGTGGGGGTTAAAGTGAAATCAAAATTGATTCAAAACGATCCTAAAGTATTACATTTTAATTTCTTTCATTACTTATTTTTTGGTTTAATTGTAAAGTACTTTATTTCTGTTTATAAATACAATTCCATTGTATATGTTACTTTATTATATTCCCTTATCATCTATCATTTTGATTAACTAAATTTCTTGCAGTAATAAGAATAAATAGGATAATATGCTAACAAGAGAATAATAATAAAGTAAGAGAATAATGAGGAAAGAGAAAAGAGTCAATCATATTCTTGAAAGGATTAACGAACTGAATTAATTATATATAAAAAGATCTTAATACTATTTATACGTTAATACTAATCAAGATTCATAAAAAGTCCTTACTATCATACAAAGCTTTTCTCTATTCTTAATGTATAGCCTACTGAATATTAAACATTGAAAGTATTCTATATGACTTGAAATAGTGTCATGATTGGTCATAATTGTAGTGTATCAGAGTATAAAGGATAAATAGTCCCAAAAGCTAATAGGAAAACAAGTAACAACATAACAAACCTATTTTTGTTTAGTTATATTGGCCTTTTGCTGTCTGATACCTTTTCATATTGTCTGTTCGGTCTAGTTCCATTAAGTTAACCACTTCTGAATCAAGATAACATACATTGGTATATATATATTATATATAATATATAATATTATATATATATATATAATATATATATATATATATATATATATATATATATATATATATATATATATATATATATATATATATATATATATACAGGTACATTTGCCTTTTGTCTCCTTCATACACATAGAAACGAAATATAATACATAATTGTTTTGCTACTAAAGCCTCTTCCATCCATTGCCAACTATCATGGCCATAGTCCCATTATACCCATTTATACCCATTGGGGTATAATGGGACACACACTCAGAAACTGACACTACAACCTTTAATATACTATATGCTTTCATTAAGGGGGGATGGGATGGTTTTTCTTGGCTCCCTTCTCCTTTGTGTTTAGCCCCATCATTTGTTTAGATTTTAAGACGTTCGGCCCATTAGTTTGGCGATTTTAAGACTTTACGCCCATTTCTTTGTCAATATTAAGACCTATCGTTCCATTTAGGTGTTGTTTTCTTTGCCCTCTCAGAACCCGGCTCGGGGAAACTTGGCTAAAGAGGCCGTGTTGTTCCCGTCCTAACTTTGGATATAAGACGGGGAGGAGGATCAAGGTAATTATGGGAGGCAGGCAGGTGGAGCAAGGTAATGGAAGGATGACAGCCTAAACAATGAGAGAGAGAGAGAGAGAGAGAGAGAGAGAGCGCGAGAGAGAGAGAGAGAGAGAGAGAGAGAGAGAGAGAGAGAGATCAGCGGTACTTATATTGGAAAGACACAAAGTAAATGATAATACAGCGAATGCAAATTAACAAACAAAAACTAATAAGATAAATGTATGTCATCAAGATAACTGTAGAACAAAACAAACACTAAAAACTCAAACAAACATGAATAATACAGATACAAATTTATCAAAAAATCAAATAAAACAAATATATTATACATTGATGGATGAAAAGATACAAAAGTACAACCATAGATAAAAAAGGAAAGGAAATATTGAATAGTAAAATAAATTATAAAATGAACATCCTGGCAAGAGATAAAAGATGGGAAATGAGAAGCCTGGAAAACCCAAACCACAGCGGCGCCAGAATATCAGAGTTTTAAGAAGTATGTTTAAGGATGAGAGACTAGCTGGAGATGAGGGAGAGAGAGAGATAGAGTTGCAAGGAGTTACAAGGAATAGTTAGTATCTCAGAGACCTTGCTGTTCATTCCAGGGAGATACTCGAAGTGGAAGGACAGAGACTGTGCACTACTCATTATAGAGTGAGCAGAATACTATCTACTCTCTTCTTGAACGGCTCTACTGAAGAACTGTTTACAACTTCTAAGGGCAGTTTATTCCAGGTAGAACAGATCTTATATGTGAAAAAGTTTCCACAAGTATTAATGCTGAACCATTTCAATTATAATTTCCAGCCATGGTTGCTTGTTGTATTCATATTGAAGCTAAACATTTTGCTATTATCAACGTTGTTAAACCCAATAAACATTTTAAAAACTTCAATGGTCTGACCTCGATGTCTGTGTGTTTCCAACAGAAAGAGATCAAGAGCTCTCAACCAGTCCTCATAGCTCAATCTTCTAATCGATGGAATAAGCTTTGTAGCCCTAGCTTGTACTCTTTCCCGTTGCGCTTTATCTTCCCAGAGTGCTGGAGACCAAAATGAAACATATTCCAGGAAAGGCCGTATCAGAGTGTTGTAAAGTGTGAGAACTATTTCTTTATTGCTATACTTAAATTGCCTCTTAACATAGCCCAATAATGTCTGAACTTTCTTCCCTAGTTCAATGCACTGCTTGGAGAACTTTAGGTCACTGCTAATCAGAACGCCTAAATCCTTTTCCAGTGAGTCACTTCCAGAGGCATTCCCAATAGCGAATAGGTTGACTTGGGGTTTGCTTGGCCGATATGCATCACCTTGCACTTTTCCGAGCTTAAAGGCATCTGCTATATCTCCGACCATTCAGCCAGTCTGTTGAGGTCCATCCTGAGCTGTTCAACCCCTTTGGGGTACTTCACATTTATTCCAAGCTTGTTGTCGTCTGCAAACTTGGAGATCACACTCAACAGACCAATATCGATGTCATTGATATATATGATAAACAGAAGTGGGCCAAGAACAGATCCCTGTGGAACTCCAGAAGTGACTGGAAACCACTCAGAAGAAACACCATTGATTACCACTCGTCGCTGTCTACCTGTTAGCCAACTGTCTATCCAATTTTTTACCTCTGAATTGATACCTAGTGTACTCACTTTTGACATTAGCCTGCAATGAGTCACTTTGTCAAAAGTATTTTGAACATCTAATTAAAGGATGTCTATGGCTCTAGTTTATGTCATACTAACTCAGCATTTCGTGAACAAATTCCAGCAAATTGGTAAGATATGATTGGTGTAGCCTGAATCCATGTTGGGAATCAGTAATTAAATTGTGGATTTCTAGGTAGTCAACTATCTTGTTTACTATAGCATTCCTTCTAAGAGTTTTACTATGATAGAAGTCAACATAATTGGCCAAACATTCTTGGGACACTCATGATCCCCTTTCTTAAAGATTGGGGTCACATTGGACAGTTTCCAGTCTTCAGGGACCTCTCAATTTTCTATTGATTTCTTGAACATTTCTGCCAATAAAGGTGCGATTTCATCTCGCACTTCTCGTATAACTCGGGGAAGAATGCTATCTGGGCCGGAAGACTTGAACCTATTAATTTTGCTATCTCTTCTGGAGTACATCTAATTCTGCTAAGAAAATCACCACCATACACTAATTCTGGTATTGGCATGTTACTGGTATTTTCCCTTATAAATACCGAGGCAAAATAGTTGTTTAGGGATTTAGCTATATCAGTGTCAGAGATTTGTAGTTGGCCTGCTGGATCCTTTAATGGTCCAATGCTAATTTTGAGTGGTTTCCTGGTGTTCATATAGCTGAAAAACTCTTTAGGACTCTCTTTGCACTGCAACTCTGAGTTTTTCATTCCGCTTTGCTTCCTTTATAAAAAATGTCACTCTCCTACATATTTGTTTAAGGAATCTTAATATCTTTGTTCTTGACTTCTTTTGGCCTTTCTGTATGCAACTATTAGCTTTCTAACTGCTGAATCTATGTCCCTTGTGAACCATTTTGGTTGGGTTGAGCCTGATTTGGTAAGTTTAGTAGGAACGAATGAAGCTTATCGATCCATAAACTGATGTTTGAATGAGCACCAAATTGCATTCACATCCCCACCCTCAAGTCTGATCTTGGATAAGCTTCCCCGAAGGCCTTCAGCATTTGCACAACTGAAATCTAGTTTTGCAATCTGAGGACTGGTGGGTCTGCTGCTAGAGTTGCTAAGAAAGAACCTAACTAGATTGTGGTCACTTCCTCCGAGTAATTCTCCAACAGATAAGCTGGTCACACTTTCTTCTTCAGTTGTGAATACAAGTTCTAGTATATTATTGCCTCTAGTTGGCTCGTTCACCCACTGGTTCAAAAAGGTATTATTAGCTAATTCTGCAAGATGCATACCTTCAGCATCGGCTGTTCTTGCTTCCAAGTTTACTAGGCAGTTGAAGTCACCTAAGACCATAGTGGTTTTACCCTCAATGGCAACACTCAGACTTGTGTACAGAAGTGCATCCTTTTCATAATGTTTATGTGGAGGTCTGTACACCAAAACAATCCTATAGATAGAGATACCTAGATTGAGTTTTACTCCAAGCAGTTCATGTTCTGACCTGATGTTGCAGTCAAATGGATGTAGAACATCTCTGATGTACAAGCAAATTCCACCATCTTCCTGCATGGTTCTGTCTTTGTGGAACATTCTATAATCCAGGTATTTCAAATTCCCCAACATAATCTATGGTATCATTGTGTATCCAGGATTCAGTGAATGCCTCTACATCGAAGCATTCTGTAGACAACAATGCCCGAAGTTCGGAGAATAATTTCCTAATTGACCTTGCATTAAATATTACTACCTTAAGAGGATTCAGGTTTTTCTTGGAACCCTCTAGTTTACTCCATTTCCCGAAGAGAAAGGGGTCTCTGGGGGTATTGCATTTTCGTATACACTATTTCTCTGTACACCAACAGAGGTATTGCAATTCCCTATATGGGGTGAAGCCTCATCTGAGGTAGAAGAACCACTATATATAGTGGTTCAGAAATTTGCACCTGAGGTGTGGTAGAGTGGTCATGCCACTGAACTGGTAATCCAATGGTCCCGGGTTCGAATCCCAGTGTATCAATGGGAAGTTATTGTTGGGATAGAATTTGTGCTGTACCTAGTATCAGTGCAAAACCACAAAGCCCACCGAAATGTCAACAAAATAGCCTCATTGCTCCCTGATTAAATAGCACTGTATTAACACCTTACGAGCGGCCTATGCGGTTTATTTATGTGTACCGCCCAGCGGGGTGTTTTTAGCCAAAATAGGTGAAGAGCTTTCGAATGACACCATAACGATCCTTGTATGATGGATAGTGCAATAACCGTGCAACGCAAGTGCAAAAAGCAGGTAATTCGGTACTTTCGGTACATAATTGAGTATGTAGCGAGTGAGAGAGGGAGGAGGGAGCTGAGATTTGTGTCAGTAGGTTCGCCGCAGTGGTCTGGAGCAGTCATACGCTCGCTAGTCTCCTGCCACCACTTGTCTCTCTCTCTCAGCCACATTACGTGCTGAAATTGCCACTCGAGTTATGTCGAGCGCCGCCACATAGTCCAGCTTTATTAAATACGACTTAAGTGGTGAGCCGCTAATAAAGGGTTAATGTTCCCATATTCAAAATATGCTACAGGAGAGCAATGCCTAGTGAGTTCATTGCTCAATATGTGGGGTTTTGAGAGTGAGGGTCCGAGTCTAGGGGATGAGACAGTCCAAAGGAGTACAAAGGAAATCAAGCAACAACAGGTCTAGTGACCCTTCTAGGCTGCTTGTCCTCCAAAACACTGAGGATCAAGTGTCCAAACAGTGGTTTAGAGTGGGTAAGGGAACATTGGAAAGGGAACTACTGCCCTAGAACTAATGTCCGTGGCAGGATTAGGAAGATAGTAGGGGACAGATAGGTTAGTAACTGAGGGGGGGATAAAATAAAGTTAATCATTTACAAACGCAGTCAGTCGCGGGTTTGATGCGAGATATTTGTCTAAGCGGAGTTTAAATGAATCAACGGTGCTGCAGTCTATAACGTCTCTGGGAAGCCCATTCCACAAGTTGACAACTCGATTGAAGAAGAAATTCTTAGATTCGTGTGAGTTAAAAGATTTACCAATAATTTTGCAACCGTTTCCCCGTGTGTAATTAGATTGGTCGATAGTGAAGTACTTACTACAGTTCATATTGTCGATGCCTTTGATGATTTTGAACACTTGAATTAAGTCACCTCTTAATCTTCGCTGGGTTAAAGGAAATAGATTTAATTCTCTAAGACGCTCTTCGTATGGTTTGTTCTTTAGGCTAGGTATCATTTTGGTAACTCTACGTTGAACTCGTTCTAGCTTGTTTGTATCTTTTTAGTAATAAGGGCACCAGGATTGAACGCAGTATTCCAGAAGAGGGCGGACTAAGGAATTGTAAAGGGTTAGGATAACTTCTTTGGATTTATGCTCAAATGACCTGCCTATAAAGCCAATTATTTTGTTTGCCTTCTTAACAACTTCTGAACATTGTTGACTCGGTTTTAGGTTACTCGATATTGTTACTCCCAGATCGGTTTCTCTGTTTACATTCTTAAGCTGAGTGCCATTCATCGAATAGTTTGCTTTCTCATTTAGGTATCCGATATGAAGTACTTTACATTTATCCGCATTGAAATTAATTTGCCAAATTTGGGCCCAACATGACAATTTATCTAGATTGTGTTGCATATCGCCAACTTGTTCCTTTGAGAGTACGCTATTTGCAATTTTTGTATCGTCAGCAAATTTTGAGATTGTACAGGTGAGACCCTCATCATGTCGTTGATGTAAATTAGAAAGATAATTGGTCCTAGTACCGATCCCTGGGGTACCCCGCTACTTGCTACTTACATTGGTCCATTTAGATGCCTTACCGTTTATGACTACTCTTTGCTTTCTGTCGCTGAGCCAATTTTCTATCCATTTCAACACACCGTCTTGTATTCCATGCGCTTTTAGTTTTAGCAGTAAACGTTTGTGGGGAACTTTGTCAAAGGCCTTTTGAAAATCAAGGTATATAATATCTACAGCTTTACTCTCATCGTAGAGGTTGAGGATATCGTGGAAGAAGTCTAAGAGGTTTGTTAAACAGGAACGTTTTTTTACGAAAGCCGTATTGAGTATCTTTAAGTAAGTTATTTGCCTCTAAGTGATTTACGAGTCTGTCTCTTATGACCGTTTCTAGCATTTTACTTACAATTGAGGTTAAGCTAATGGGACGATAGTTACTGGGTAGGGATTTGCTGCCTTTTTTTAATATCGGTGTTACGTTGGCTTGCTTCCACTGATCAGGCATAGTCCCAGACTGCAAGGATTCATTGAATAGCAATGTCAGTGGTTTGGAGAGCTCATCCTTTGCTTCCTTTAGAACTCTAGTCAAGATTGTATCAGGTCCACGCGTTTTATTTACCTTGAGTTTATCTAAACAATTCAATACTTCTCTCTCTGTAACGGTGATATTGCTTAGAACATCTGAATTATCAATCTGAATCGGCGATGGTGTAGGGATATCACTGAGGTCTTCGGTTGTAAAAACTGATGCAAAGAAGGTATTGAGGGCATTACTCATTTGTACTTCATCTTTGGTGTATTCTCCATTGTCATCGACTAACGGTCCAACAGTTGAAGTCACTACTTTTTTCTTTCTGATATAACTATAGAATTCTTTCGGGTTTGTTTTACTTTGATTCGCAACATGTAACTCCAGGGTCTTTTTACTTTGCTTAATTAACTTTTTGGCTTTGCGTCGTATCTCTACAAATTTCACCCGTTCTTCGTCATTGTATGAGGATTTTAATCTATCATTAGCAAATTTTTTAGCAAGCAGACAGTCTGAAATATCTTTATTCCACCATTTGGGATTATCATTATGGCCTGGACGCCGTATTTTCGATGGTATGCAGTCTTGCACTGCCTTAAGGTAAGTGGTTGTGAAACACTCCCAAGATGTTTGAATGTCGTTATTGATAGAAAGCTCCAGTCAGTTTCTTTAAGCTTTGATTTAACCCTTAAAGATCGGGGTCGGACTTAAGTCCGGTTCCAATTTGCAGCAAGTTAGGAGCATTATTAATGCTTTTAAAGGGTTAAAATCGAGTGCAAATGGCCGAGAGTGCAGCGGGCCAGACAGCCGACTCCCAGGGCTTACCGCCGCCCATTAACTCATGTTCCCTGTGTTCTCGAGAGGCCGGCAGTGTAGCCAGTAGTGAGCATAACTGGGAAAAATATGCCGCTATTCGCTAAACTCCCATGTTACTGGTATCGCTGTATGAGAACCACGAGTGCTATGTAGCTCGTTCTGGTCTCATTTTGAAGCTTTTAGTGCCTAGTTTTTTGCTAAATAATTTGTTTTCATGCAGATACTTGATTAATCATGCAGAAGGGCCTGAATATGCCCAAATAAGCCCAAAACCCCCACTAGACAAGGGTTAAGTTTATGAAAATTTGCTTTCTTGAAATTAGGGACTTTCTCAATGCTGCTATTTGATTTGTTACTAGTAAACTTTAAAGTGAAAGTTATCGTACGATGGTCGCTGTTACTGAATTCATCACCAACATTCAAATTCTCTATTAATTCTTCTTTTGTGGTGAGTACAAGGTCAAGCACATTATTACCACGGGTCGGAGATTGTACAAATTGAAAAAGTAAACTCTCTTGCAAGTTAGCATAGAGGTCATGTCCAGAGTGTGAAGTAAGAATATTGCCCCATTTAGTCACGGGTAAGTTGAAATCGCCAAGAATTACGGTATCTTGTATGTTAGTTTTTTCTGCAATTTGTTCATAAATTTCACTGTCAGTTTGCACTGATTGAGATGGGGGTCTGTATATTAAAGCTAGTGTTATTCTAGTTCCTCGTTTATTATTTAATAGTACGTAAGATATGTCTATATTCGCAATTTGAGGTTTTGACATTAAGACGGGATTAAGACTTTCCTTTATATAAAACAGAACTCCTCCTCCATTTCTATTGATCCGACTTTTCTCAAACATTGTATAACCAGGAAGCGTATATTCGGCTAAAAAGTCTCTGTCTTCCGTATTTAACCAAGATTCTGTAATGCCGATTATATCATAATGTTCTGTAAACACGATTTCCTCTAGATCTGAAAATTTATTGCGTATGCTACGAGCATTTACATAAAACACCTTAAGAGTATTAGAGTTGGATGTTACTGATTGTGCATTGTCTGAATTTTCAGTTCGTATTTGACTTACACTACCCTGTCTGTGGTCTGGTTGACCCCGTTTTTTGAACGGAAATCCTTGACTGCATCGTTCAGCAGACGACCAAGACGTGCAGTTCCTACTTCATTGAGATGTACACCATCTCCTGAAAACAAAGATTCATCATAGTAAAAATTATCCCACGTGTCGACAGAGCCGATGTCCTCTTCCCTGCAGAGATTGGCTAGTCGGCGATTTGTACTGGTAGCTATGTTGTACAATCGGTTTTCTACATCAATCCGGGGAACAATTCCTGAAATTAAGATTCTATTAGATTTTTCCTTGAAGGACCTGATCAGACGCCGGTACTTGCAAAGTAGTTCCACTGACCCTGTCCATTGGACATTGTTAGATCCAACGTGGATGACGTACGTAGTGCATGTGGGGGCGAGCCTGGAAACCTCTTCCACAGCCGCAACAATGTCGTCCACGCCGCCACCTGGGATACAGAATCGCTTTCTAGTCCTCGGTGCCCTGGCGCAGAACTCGGTTAGTTGGCCACGGACCATGGAGTCGCCCACAAGCCGAACTTCTTCCGTTTCCTCTTCCTCGTCAATAGCCAGAATTTTGAAGCGGTTTTGGCATGTTGTCGGGATGACCTTCCTGGTACTGGTACTGGGATGCACATTGTTTCTCACTAACTGAAAATTGTTCTAGGGGGGAGTGAGAGTAGAGTCATTATTATTTTCTGCAACATCTAAGGTAGCTGCTGGTGTGGGTACCGGTACCGGTACTGTATGCACTGGAATGGCGGTTGACATCGTAGTGGTTTCTTGGGCCGAGGGCACTCCTACGTTGAGTGTGGCAAATTCTTGAAGGGATTCAAGCTTCATAGTCAGGGCGTATCGATCTTGCGGTGAGCTGCATTCAATTCATCCGCAATCTTCTCTTGGAGCTGGCAAAATCTACAAATTTGGACATAAGTATCAACACACATGGTAGGGCCAAATTTACCGGAACAACTCGTGCAGGTTCGTTGCTGCGCCATGACGATATAATCACAATATGACTGAAAATCACACAAATTTATGTTAGCAAAATGGTACAATTAAAGCCTGAAAATCACAAAAAATTGTATGTTAGCAATGTGATACAATTAATTCCTGAAAATCACACAAAATTTTGTTAGCAATATGATAAAATTAATATGCCTGTAAATCACAAAAAAAAAATGTTAGCCATAGAACACAATTTATGCCTGAAAATAAAAACAAAATTATGTTAGCAGTATGACACAGTTAAAGCCTGAAAATCACAAATGGACTAGAAATTTGTTACAAAATTTACTGGAAAAAAAAAGTGGGAGAGGGTTAATGTAGCCTCGTGAGAAAACTGGAAAACAGTATACAGTACAGTAACAAAAAATATTTGTTAGCAATATGGTACAATTAATGCCTGTAAATCACAAAAAGAATATGTTAATCACAAAAAGAATATTATGGCTGTAAATCACAAAAAAATATGTTAGCAATAGAACACAATTTATGCCTGAAAATAAAACAAAAATTTATGTTAGCAGTATGACACAGTTAAAGCCTGAAAATTGTAAATGGACTAGTAATTTGTTACAAAATTTACTGGAAAAAAAGTGGGAGAGGGTTAATTTAGCCTAGTGAGAAAACTGGAAAGCAGTATACAGTACAGTAACAAAAATATTGGTTAGCAATATGGTACAATTAATGCCTGTAAATCACAAAAAGAATATGTTAATCACAAAAAGAATATGTTAGCAATAGAACACAATTTTATGCCTGAAAATAAAAATAAAATTATGTTAGCAGTATGACACAGTTAGGCTAAAGCCTGTATATTAGTTTATACAGTGGTCGACACAATAATAATAATAATAATGGAGTTAGTAATATCCCTGGCAAGAGTGTGAGAGGCCTATTAAGGTGACAAGTATCTGAAATGCGATTAATAAATAGGCTATCAAAAGTATTACAGTAACTAAATTATTCTAACCCAATATTAAAACTATCTTGACAAATGTTCGTATGTGCGATTTATATAGATAACCCAGATAAAAAGTTCAACCAAGTACAGTATTGGCTAGACTTTGATATATAAAATACAAAAAGAGGGTTTGTTTATGCGTACACAGGTGGCGCTGGTATCGGCGGCGTCTCTACTAACTTGACAAATAGAATTTTGAAAAACAAACGTTTATCAGTCAAAACTACAGTACAATGTCATGCAAGATAACTACTGGGTGGTTTGCTAAGCACTTAACTACAGTGAGGGCTAAAATATCTACAATAAGTGCTAGAACTTTATAATATGAAACAAGCAAGTAGTTTGTTTACTTTAGAGCGTCGGTCGTCACTAACCGGTACAAATGTAAACAAAAGCAGCCTCGATAAACAAACGTTTATCAGTCAAAAACACAGCAAAATTACATGCAAAGCAACTACAGGGCAGTTAAGCTAGAGCTTAGCTACAGCTCATGCAAACAAATAAGGGGATGAGTAATGGAGTACTCAAGTTATGGTCAAATTTCGAGCAGCGAGAGCGAAGTGCTGTTGGCGGGTTGGCGCGTAGGGCTCGAGTGAAGCTCTGTTGCGAGGCAGCTCCAGAGATGGGGCTGCTTCGAGCTGTGGGTGGGCAACCAGGTCCTGTACATTTTGCGAAGGCAAGATAGCAAAGGCTGGTTGCATCTCGAAGTGCTTCACATGTCTCACTCCCTAGACTGGAACGAGACCCCGCGGGCTTCATCGTTGAATGTACGGATGAATGTACAGGCTTTCAGCCAATGCACGAGAGGGAGTAGTTGGAAGGTTGAATTAATAATAATACAATAAATAAAAAGAGTCTAGAGGGAGTTGCGGGTCGTTTCTCAATCTGCTGGGGGAATCTGCCAACTGTTGAGAGGTATTCTTGCTCTCTGAGGGAATATCTCCTTCTTTTGTGGGACCTCATTTTGTAAGTTTGAGAGAGAGAGAGAGAGAGAGAGAGAGAGAGAGAGAGAGAGAGGAAGAGAGAGAGAGCGAGAGACACACTGAGGACGACAGTGAACGATGGTGACACTGAGGAAGAAATTTAAGAGGAGAAATATAAAACGAGATTATTTAGGGGAGATTTCCACTTTAGGGATTATTTTCTGGACCCCTTTCTCCCTTATGTTTAGTTCCATTGTTTTTGAGATTTTAAGACGTTCGCCCCAATAATTTAGTGATTTTAAGAAATGTTGTGTCATTTATGTCAAGTTTAAGACATTTCGTGCCATTTAGGTGTAGATTTTTTCTGGAGAGCTATAGCGAACCTGCAATTTATCTTGAAATGAGGTCTATTGGGTGTAATGTTAAGTTTGATGGTGGTCTAGGGAACAAACTAAAAACCTCCCCTTAAGAAATATTTTAAATCCAAAAATACCTACCCTGTGTTTGTGTCTAAATAATAGGCCATATGCTACATGTAATTTAAACAATCTTGTACTCAGTGAACCAGTATTACCACATTTTAGTAGTGTATATTATATATTGTTTATTCAAAGTAAGGAAGGAATAAGAAATGACCAGACAACTACTACTTACACAAACTGCAGTCACCGGGAATACCCTGGAACCCCTGTCAGTACTGATAATGCTTTAGTACTGCCACCAGAATCATCGTTACAATATGTTAAACTGGGAACTGAAAATGAGTTGGTGAAACTATTGTGACCATTTTATGTATGAAGCCATATTAATATCATAGGTACGGTAAGTGCATAGCAACACTCCCATAACCATACTTTATCTATTTACAAATCTTGAGAATCAGCCAACACAGTTACACTGGATATAATGTAAGCAATAATGTGGTTGAGTACGAACAACAATACGCTTGGTGAGAAGTGGAATAATGAGGAGTTGTGTTAGAGTGACAGTACATTATAACACAACCACTGTCTGTCAGTAGTTGTGTTACAGTGACAGTACATTATAACACAACCACTGTCTGTCAGTAGTTGTGTTACAGTGACAGTACAGTATAACACAGACACTGTCTGTCAGTAGTTGTGTTAGAGTGACAGTACAATATAACACAGTCAATGTCTGTCAGTAGTTGTGTTAGAGTGACAGTACAGTATAACACAGTCACTGTCTGTCAGTAGTTGTGTTAGAGTGACAGTACAGTATAACACAGACACTGTCTGACAGTAGTTGTGTTAGAGTGACAGTACAGTATAACACAGTCACTGGCTGTCAGTAGTTGTGTTAGAGTGACAGTACAGTATAACACAGACACTGTCTGTCAGTAGTTGTGTTAGAGTGACAGTACAGTATAACACAGACACTGTCTGTCAGTAGTTGTGTTAGAGTGACAGTACAGTATAACACAGACACTGTCTGCCAGTAGTTGTGTTAGACTGACAGTACAGTATAACACAGTCACTGGCTGTCAGTACTTGTGTTAGAGCGACAGTACAGCATAACATAGACACTGACTGCCAGTAGTTGTGTTAGAGTGACAGTACAGTATAACAGAGTCACTGTCAGTAGTTGTGTTAGAGTGACAGTACAGTATAACACAGTCACTGTCTATAGTTGTGTTAGTGACAGTACAGTATAACACAGTCACTGTCAGTAGTTGTGTTAGAGTGACAGTACAGTATAACACAGTCACTGTCAGTAGTTGTGTTAGAGTGACAGTACAGTATAACACAGTCACTGTCTGTAGTTGTGTTAGAGTGACAGTACAGTATAACACAGTCACTGTCAATAGTTGTGTTAGAGTGACAGTACAGTATAACACAGACACTGACTGTCAGTAGTTGTGTTAGAGTGACTACAGTATAACACAGTCACTCTCAGTAGTTGTGTTAGTGTGACAGTACAGTATAACACAGTCACTGTCTGTCAGTAGTTGTGTTAGAGTGACAGTACAATATAACACAGTCAATGTCTGTCAGTAGTTGTGTTAGAGTGACAGTACAGTATAACACAGTCACTGTCTGTCAGTAGTTGTGTTAGAGTGACAGTACAGTATAACACAGACACTGTCTGTCAGTAGTTGTGTTAGAGTGACAGTACAGTATAACACAGACACTGTCTGTCAGTAGTTGTGTTAGAGTGACAGTACAGTATAACACAGACACTGTCTGCCAGTAGTTGTGTTAGACTGACAGTACAGTATAACACAGTCACTGGCTGTCAGTAGTTGTGTTAGAGTGACAGTACAGTATAACATAGTCACTGGCTGTCAGTAGTTGTGTTAGAGTGACAGTACAGTATAACACAGACACTGACTGCCAGTAGTTGTGTTAGGGTGACAGTACAGTAAAACACAGTCACTGTCAGTAGTTGTGTTAGAGTGACAGTACAGTATAACACAGTCACTGTCCGTAGTTGTGTTAGTAACAGGACAGTATAACACAGTCACTGTCAGTAGTTGTGTTAGAGTGACAGTACAGTATAACACAGTCACTGTCAGTAGTTGTGTTAGAGTGACAGTACAGTATAACACAGTCACTGTCTGCAGTTGTGTTAGAGTGACAGTACAGTATAACACAGTCACTGTCAATAGTTGTGTTAGAGTGACAGTACAGTATAACACGGACACTGACTGTCAGTAGTTGTGTTAGAGTGACAGTACAGTATAACACAGTCACTCTCAGTAGTTGTGTTAGTGTGACAGTACAGTATAACACAGTCACTGTCTGTCAGTAATTGTGTTAGAGTGACAGTACAATATAACACAGTCACTGTCTGTCAGTAGTTGTGTTAGAGTGACAGTACAGTATAACACAGACACTGTCTGTAGTTGTTTGTGTGAGAGTACAATATAACACATACACTGTCTGTCTGTCAGGAGTTGTGCTAGAGTGACAGTACACTATAACAGACACTGTCTGTCAGTAGTTGTGTTAGAGTGACAGTACACTATAACAGATACTGTCTGTCAGTAGTTGTGTTAGAGTGACAGTACACTATAACAGATAGTCTGTCAGTAGTTGTGTTAGAGTGACAGTACAATATATCACAAACACTGTTTGTCAATAGTTGTGTTAGAGTTACAGTACAGTATAACACAGACACTATCTGTAGTTGTTTTAGAGTGACAGTACAATATAACACAGACACTGACTGTCAAACACACACGTATACGCAATAACTAATCCAGAGCAGATGTGGTGGAGTGGTCTTTCCACTGGACTGTTAATCCAATGAACCCGGATTCAAATGCCGATATGTCAATGGAAAGATATTATTGGGATGCCATTTGTGCTGTACCTAGTATCTGTATTACCGATATGCCATACAAACCTACTTACTAATAGAGTCATATGCATACACTATATGTTCACAAATACGGATTATTGAGTAATATTATGAGAGATTGTGCATTACCAAGTTTCATGAATTTTATCATCCGATTATCCTACCTGTAAAGATGAAGCACCTTTTAATCTTATAAAACACATTGATTTGGTTATTATTGTGCATGAATTAAATGGTATTGTCTATGCATAGATTTGTACTGTGTATAGTTGCGAACAAAAGTAGGTGTTATAAAATATATAAACAACCTCAATGTTTAGATTATTTTTCAATGCAAATGGTTCATAAACTCACCCGTTTTACGTGTATCAATCTATATATCTCGTATATACTTAACATACGTGTTTAAAAAAATAACACAATTCAATTATGTCTTTTTCAAATTATATGAAAGTGTTATAATTAACACGGTTCACTTGCCTTCCGCTTTATCTCTTGTTTTCAACGCCTTAAAATATCTTTCAGTAATGACTTCTTAAAATGTATTACCACAGATATTTTTGACGAACCAGCATTTATTACCTCCACATGCCCCATTATTTATCGGTTATCTCCTTATCCCGGAACCATATTTACCAAGTCGAGACTAGTAGGTGCCATAGGGTAAATTAGGACCAATCACAGCTCGAGTTTACCCTAGGATGACTATTACCAAGTCACAAGACTAACTTCAACCATGCATATAACCCTGGACAGCCAACATTGTAGCACTAAGTCACGAAAATATAACTACAAAGTAATAGGAAATTCTTATAATAATGCCCTCGGTACTTTGAATTATGCAAATAAATATATTCCATTATGTTTTACGATAGTATGAGTTAAAGCGTATCTGGCAACAGTGTTTAGTCCCAGTATAGCGATCATTCGGCATTCAGTGTATTCGCCTTAATACTATATGTCCTATTATAATAGATACCTATTACTACTTCCATATAATACAACCATAGACAATGCCATTACATATTATTTGAATCTGATATAAAGGTCTCCACTATATGTTAAGCATGAACAGTCATGACAGAACCGAAATAATATCTATTGACTTTAGTGCACAGCGAAGGTTTTGGTTCTAATGTTATGACTCCTACTTGTCTACGAGTTCATTTGGCTTAAATAATAATTATAATTTATTCCAAATATAAAAATATAATAGGCCTACACTTGAATAAGTCAAATTCTACATATAATTTAGTCCATAACACTATTTACTATAAATATAAGCTAGGTTAAGTATGGATTAATGTTACAGTTCTGTAGTTCGAAATTCATTGTATTGATTGATTGATTGATTGATTGACTATATTTATTAAGAGTTACATACACCCTGATAGGGACAGAAAGTCGGCGTATTTGTTAAAAGCACCCCAATACAGCATGATCACTCCCACAGGGATAACCTATGGGATAACCTACACAATTTTAGCTAACTTATTTCCATCAGGGTCCCTGTTGTGAGGTAAGAATGAGAAGTCTACAAGGGAGTCGAACAAACTACAGTAGAAAGTGAAACTCCACCACATTGTAGACCTCCTGTACCATCTCAATAAAAGATCTAATAATAAATAACCTACCAAGACAAATACCGTGCAACAATTAATTACTTAAAATATAGGCTAGTGTGGCCTATTACATGTTGCGAAGTATATTTTGTGGCCTATTACATGTTGCAAAGAATATTGTATGGCCTATTACATGTTGCAAAGAACATTTTATGGCCTATTACATGTTGCGAAGTAATTTTGTGGCCTATTACATGTTGAGCAGTATATACAGTATATGGCCTATTACATGTTGCGAAGTATATTTTGTGGCCTCTTACATGTTCGAAGTATATTTATGGCCTATTACATGTTGCGAAGTATATTTTGTGGCCTCTTACATGTTGCAAAGTATATTTTGTGGCCTCTTACATGTTGCAAAGTATATTTATGGCCTATTACATGTTGCGAAGTATTTATGGCCTATTACATGTTGCAAAGTATATTTTGTGGCCTATTACATGTTGCGAAGTATATTTTCTGGCCTATTACATGTTGCGAAGTATTTATGGCCTATTACATGTTGCAAAGTATATTTTGTGGCCTATTACATGTTGCGAAGTATATTTTCTGGCCTATTACATGTTGCGAAGTATATTTTGTGGCCTATTACATGTTGCAAAGTATATTTTGTGACCTATTACATGTTGCAAAGTATATTTTGTAGCCTATTACATGCTGTGAAGAATACTTTTTGGCCTATTACATGTTGCGAATAATATTTGTTGGCTTAACACATGCCGTGAAAAATATTTGGTGGCCTAACACATGCCGTTAACAGTATTTGGGAGTTAGGCCACCTAGGGTTATTAACGGCATGTGTTAGGCCACCGAAAGTTATTCGCAGCATGGGTTAGGGCACTATATATTCTTCACATCATGTTTAGGCCACCATATATTATTTATGGCATATGTTAGGCCATCAAATATTATTCGCGGCATGTGTTAGGCTACCAAATATTCTTGGCAGCATGTAATAGGCCATAAACCTACAGGGCGGCACACCATGGCGGAAGGCGGACGCAAGTTTTGAGGCTCCGGCATATGTTATGGGAATGGACAATTAATTCACGGAATATCGAGTGCATACGGGGCTAGCAAGAAGAGGAAGGATTTAGTGAAGTGTTTGGAGGATATATTGGTGTGATGGAGGGGTGATATATAGTGTAATAAGAGTGTGTAGTGACAGGACAGCGGTAGTGTTGTGAGTTGAGTTTGTAAACAAACATGGCGGAGGGAATTTCGGGTATAACGGAGGCGGAAGGAAGGTTACAACGTTTTCGGAGATTTAAGAGCACAGATAAGAAGTTAGAAGAGGTTAGTATTGTTGTGAAGGATTTGGAAAAGTGGATGAGTGATACGGAGAAATGGAAGGGGGATATTGGTGAGAAAGTTAAGGCACTGTGTGTAATGTGTGGTGTGACAGGTGGGGAAGGGAATAAGCCTAGCGAAGGAAGTGAATGCAGGCCTATTTTGGCAGTTAATGAGAGCCTAGAGATGGTATTGCAAAGGGTAGATGAACTGGGAGCAGAGAATATGGCATTGAAGGAGCAGCTGAAGGAATACGAAGGACGTTTCATGGAAGTAAAGGAGTCAACTGCATGGACGGTGGTAGGTAAACAAAAAGTCAAGGATTTGGAGGATATTATGAAAGAGCAAAAAGAAGAAATGAATATGACCAAAAAAAGTTTTGAGAGTGCAGTTGTAGTGGTCATGAAGAACAAGGAGAGTGTTGTGAGGGAGGCCATGGACAGGGATAGGGGTGTAATCTTGTATGGAGATATAGAGACTCATATGAATGATAATGGAGTGAGGAAAGTGAGGGATATGGAGACAGTGAAGGAGGTCTTGAAAGGTGTGGATGAGGACGAATATGGATGGGAAGGGCAGGTGGAGGTCAGTAGGATAGGTAGATATAAAAGGGGAGAGATGAGACCTATAAGGGTACAGTTTAAAACTAGGGTAGTGGCGGAGACTGTGACAAATTTTAGTTGGAGGCTAAATACAAATGATAAACTGAAACACATATGACTACAGAAGGATTTGAGTATAGAACAAAGGAAAACAATTAAGGAATTACAAGAAAAGGCTAATGAAAATAATGGAAATTTGGGTGAGGAGGATAAGAGAATTTTTTACTGGAGAGTGAGGGACGGAAAAGTGAGGAAGTGGTTTATAAGAGTAGAAGGGAGGGGGAGATCAGGGAGGGAAGAGAATGTGATGGGAGTTGTGACGGAGGAGGAGAACGGGGTGGAGGTGTCCCAGGGAAAAGACAGGAGACAAAGAGGCAGACCCAGTAGTGCTAACGGGGGAGTAGGGTACGGACTGGAGGAGGGGGATGGTGTAATTGCTGAAGGAATGGTAGATGGATTAAGGATTATGTTTAGTAATGTGGATGTGTTTACCCAGGACAAGAAAAGAGAACTGATATGTAGGTTGCAGGATGAAGAGGAAAAACCTGATGGCATAGCCCTACAGGAAGTAAGACCAAAAAATGCTAGAATTGAAAGGGAACTGGTGGAATATAGTTTGGAGGGTTTTGAGTTATATGAGAGAAATGCTATTAGAGCAGAGGTTGGAAGAGGACTGATTATTTATGTAAGAAAAGAGCTCAAGGTTAATGAGGTGGATATGAGACAGCAGTATTGTGAGTATTTGTGTATTGAAGTAAAATGTGCAAGAGGATCAATTCTAATTGCCTCTATATATAGAAGCCCAAATAATAGCATGGGAGAGGATGATAACCTACTGAAAGCAATGGAGGAGATAGATAATAGAGAGAACAAATATAAAATTTTGATTGGAGATTTCAATTTGCCAAGGATCAACTGGGCAAATTGTACTACTCCAGCGGGACAGGGTAGCCTGGAAAATAAGTTTATAGAGAAAGTGAGAGATTGTTTTTTAATGCAACATATTGTAGAGATGACAAGATATAGAGATGGGACGCAGGGGAGTGTAATTGATTTGATTTTTAGCAATGAAGAGGATATAGTGGAACATGTTAATGTGGATAGCCCTATAGGTCGTAGTGACCATGCCTGTATAAGCTTTAGTTGTAACATTAAATCAGAGAGGGATAATAGAAGCAATAGAAAAATATACATGTATGATAGAGCAGATTATGAGCTGCTGAGACGGTGTTTGGACATTGACTGGGGGGAATACTTGAACGGTGAAGACGCTGAAGGAATGTGGAGGAAAATTAGAGTCAAACTGGAGAATGCTGTATCCAAAAGTGTACCAGTAAGGAAATATAAGGATAAAACAAAATTGAGGAAAAGAACTAACCCAGAATTGCCAATGAAAAGAAAGCTTTGGATATTGATTAGAAGAAAGAAACGATTGTGGGAAAGATTAAAATTGTTAAAAAAGAACAGGGGGTCTAGTATAGAGGCTAAAGAAGTGGATCTGGAACGCAGACAAATAAACAATAAAATAAGGTGGGAAACAAGGAGGGGGGTGAAGGAGAGGGAGAGAGAGATAGCTAGAAATGTGAAGTATTAATCCAAAAATATTCTGGAAGTACATTCAGGAAAAGTTAACAAGAAGAGTAGGGATCCCAGAGCTGGTAGGGGGGTTGAATGATGGGAGTAGAGCGAAGACTGATAAGGAGAAAGCAGAGGTGCTGGGGAAATACTTTGGGGGGGTACTAACAGTGGAGTCGGAGGATGCATTGCCTACTATTCCCATCAAACAGGCACCGGCACTGGAACTAATAGAGTTTTCCCATGCTAGAATAAGAAGGGCTATAGAAAAAATGAACAGAAGTAAGTCACCGGGACCGGATGGGATACACCCAAGAATCATAAAGGAAGGAGGGGAGATGTTAGTAGAGCCATTGAAAATATTACTTGAGGTATCGTTTAATACAGGACAAATCCCGATGGACTGGAGAGAGGCGAACATAACAGCTATATTTAAGAAGGGAAAGAGAAATGACCCAGGGAATTATAGACCAGTCAGTTTGACAAGTGTTGTGTGTAAACTAATGGAAACGGTAATTAGAGAAGGAATAATGGATCATAATTATGAAGTCAAACCAACTTTTCAGTGGGAGACAGTTCGGATTCTTGCCACGGAGGTCGACGGTACTACAGCTAATTAAGGTGGTAGATGATCGGATGTAAATTCTAGAAGATGGTGATGTAATAGACGTGGTATATTGCGATTTTATGAAGGCCTTCGATAAGGTCCCACATAAAAGGTTAATAGAGAAAGTTAGAAGCTATAATATAGGGGAGAAATGTGTGAAATGGATAGAAGCCTTCCTGAAAGATCGGAGACAGAGGGTACTGGTGAATGGAATAGGCTCAGAGTGGAGGGAAATTACAAGTTGGGTACCTCAGGGATCTGTGTTGGGACCACTGCTGTTCGTTATATTTATCAACGACTTACCTGAAGTTATAACTAATAGAAGTGAGGTATACCTGTATGCGGATGACACTAAGCTGTATAGAAGAGTGAGGAGTAAGGAAGATGTGGGTTTGCTACAAGGAGATGTGGAGGGCATGAAGGGATGGTCTGAGCATTGGTTAATGCATTTTCATCCAAAAAAATGCAAGTACATGTGGATTGGGACAAGCAAGATAGACAAGGTAGGATACAGTATGTATGAAGTGATGGAGGAAGTGAATGCAGAAAAGGATATAGGAGTAGTGATAGACAATAAATTAAATTTCTCAGAACATTTAGCGGAAAAGATAAACAAAGCCAATAGAATTGTAGGGCTGATGAGGAGGACATTTGTGTCACTTGACGAAGAAATCTTCAGGAATCTCTATACAGCGCTGGTTAGGCCGCACCTGGAATATGCGAACCAGGTGTGGGCTCCATATATGGTAAAGGATATAGAAGCAGTGGATAAAGTGCAGAGGAGAGCTAGCAAGCTGGTACCCACGTTGAAGAACGCGGGCTATGAGCAGAGGTTGAGGGCACTGGGGCTTCCGACACTGGCATATCGGAGAAAGAGAGGGGATATGATAGAGATTTTTAAGATAGTGTCAGGAAAGTACGATGAGGATGTGTGTGAGGGGATCTTCTTGATGCGGGAGGGAACAAGAACGAGAGGACACTCTAAGAAAATTTACAAAGAAAGAAATAGGCTTGAGAAGGCAAAGAACTCATTTTGTGATAGAGTGGTAAATGGGTGGAACGCAGTGCCCCAGTATGTAGTCGATTCCGAATCAATAAGGGAGTTTGAGAGTAATCTTGATAAAGCATGGGAAGACAAGATTTGAAGTTTGATTATAAAACAAAAATACAGAATAGTAAAAATATTGCGTCTGCTACAGCGCCGCCGCCAACACCGTGAACGACCGCAGCAGTGGTATTGGTACTGAGCTGGATACACAGGCCTAGTTTGCCTTTTTCCAGAGGATCTACTGTAAGAAACTGTAAGAAATAAATATTCTTTGCGGCATATAATAGGCAAAACAAAAATATGCGCAACATGTAATAGGCCACAAAATATTCTTCGCAACATGTAATAGGCCACAAAATATACTTCGCAACATGTAATAGGCCATAAATATTCTTCGCAACATGTAATAGGCCATAGAATATTTTGTGGCCTATTACATGCTGCGCATAATATGTTTTGGCCTATTATATGCCGCGAAGTATATTTATGGCCTATTACTTGTTGCAAAGAATATTTGGTAGCCTAACACATGCCGCGAATAATATAAGGTGGCCTAATATATGCCATAAATAATATATGGTGGCCTAACACATGCTGTGAAGAATATATAGTGGCCTAACCCATGCTGCGAATAACGTTTGGTGGCCTAAAACATGCCATTAATAACCCTAGGTGGCCTAACTCCCAAATACTGTTAACGGCATGTGTTAGGCCACCAAATATTCTTCACGGCATGTGTTGGGCCAACAAATATTATTCGCAACATGTAATAGGCCAAAAAATATTCTTAGCAGCATGTAATAGGCCACAAACTATACTTCGCAACATGTAATAGGCCATCAAATATTCTTTGCAGCATGCAATAGGCCATAAATATTCTTCGCAACATGTAATAGGCCTATTACATGTCGCGATATATATTTTGTGGCATATTAAAAGATGCGAAGTATATTTTGTGGCCTATTACATGTTGCGAAGTATATTTTGTGGCCTATTACATGTTGCGAAATATATTTTGTGGCCTATTACATGTTGCGAAGAACATTTTATGGCCTATTCCATGTTGCAAAATATATTTTATGGCTTATTACATGTAGCGAAGAATATTTATGGCCTATTACATGTTGCGAAGTATATTTTGTGGCCTATTACATGTTGCGAAGAATATTTTGTGGCCTATTACACGCTGCGCATAATATTTTTTGGCCTATCATATGCCGCGAAGAATATTTATGGCCTATTACATGCTGCAAAGAATATTTGGTAGCCTAACACATGCTGCGAATAATATAAGGTGGCCTAATATATGCCATAAATAATATATGGTGGCCTAACACATGCTGTGCAGAATATATAGTGGCCTAACCCATGCTGCGAATAACTTTTGGTGGCCTAACACATGCCGTTAATAACCCTAGGTGGCCTAACTCCCAAATACTATTAACGGCATGTGGTAGGCCACCAACTATTCTTCACGGCATGTATTTGGCCAACAAATGTTATTCGCACCATGTAATAGGCCAAAAAATATTCTTCGCAGCATGTATTAGGCCACTAAATATACTTTGCAACATGTAATAGGCCACAAAATACGCTTCGCAACATGTAATAGGCCATAAAATGGTCTTCGCAACATGTAATAGGCCATAAAATGTTCTTCGCAACATGTAATAGGCCATAAAATATTCTTTGCAGCATGTATTAGGCCATAAATATTCTTCGCAACATGTAATAGGCCATAAAATATTCTTTGCAACATGTAATAGGCCATAAATATTCTTCGCGGCATGTAATAGGCCACAAAATAATCTTTGCAGCATGTAATAGGCCATAAATATTCTTCGCAACATGTAATAGGCCTATTACATGTTGCGAAGTATATTTTGTGGCATATTAACACCTTAAAAGCGGCCTAGGCGGTATATAATATGTAGCCACCAGCGGGGTGTTTTTACCCAAAATAGGGCTGTTTACGTGATAATTTTCATGCCTAAATAAGACCCAGAGCGTAAAACAAGTATCTATCCTTGAAAGGGCATAAACAGAGCTTTCCAATGACACCACAACGATCCTTTTATGACCGCTTATTTTCTTGCAACAACCGCGCAACACGAGAGCAAAAAGTATGTAATTCGGTACTTTCCCCATACAATTCAGTATGTAGCGAGTGAGAGAGGGAGGGAGGAGGTGGGATTCGTGTCAGTAGGTTCTCCGCGGTGGTCTGGAGCAGTCATACGCTCGCTACTCTCCTGCCACCACTTGTCTCTCTCTCTCAGCAACATTACGTGCTGAAATTGCCACACGACCTATGTCGTGCGCCGCCAGATAGTCCAGATTTATTATACTCGACTTATGTTGCGCGCCGCTAGTTAAGGGTTAAAAGTTGCGAAGTATATTTTGTGGCCTATTACATGTTGCGAAGTATATTTTGTGGCCTATTACATGTTGCGAAGTATATTTTGTGGCCTATTACATGTTGCAAAATATATTTTGTGGCCTATTACATGTTGCGAAGAACATTTTATGGCCTATTACATATTGCAAAGTATATTTTGTGGCCTATTACATGTTGTGATGAATATTTATGGACTATTACATGTTGCAAAGTATATTTTGTGGCCTATTACATGTTGCGAAGAATATTTTGTGGCCTATTACATGCTGCGCATAATATTTTTTGGCCTATCATATGCCGAGAAGAATATTTATGGCCTATTACATGCTGCGCATAATTTTGTTTGGCCTATTATATGCCGCGAAAAATATTTATGGCCTTTTTCATGCTGCAAAGAATATATGGTAGACTAACACATGCCGCGATTAATATATGGTGGCCTAATATATGCCATAAATAATATATGGTGGCCTAACACATGCTGTGAAGAATATAGTGGCCTAACCAATGCTGCGAATAACGTTTGGTGGCCTAACACATGCCGTTAATAACTCTAGGTGGCCGAACTCCAAAATACTTTTAACGGCATGTGTTAAGCCACCAAATATTCTACACGGCATGTGTTAGGCCAACAAATATTATTCGGAACATGTAATAGGCCAAAAAATATTCTTCGCAGCATGTAATAGGCCACAAAATATACTTTGCAACATGTAATTGGTCACAAAATATACTTCGCAACATGTAATAGGCCGCAAAATATACTTCGCAACATGTGATAGGCCATAAATATACTTCGCAACATGTAATAGGCCACAAAATATACCTCGCAACATGTAATAGGCCATAGAATATACTTCGCAACATGTAATATGCCACAAAATATACTTCGCAACATGTAATAGGCCATAAATATACTTCACAACATCTAATAGGCCACAAAATATACTTCGCAACATGTCATAGGCCATAAATATACTTCACAACATGTAATAGGCCACAAAATATACTTCGCAACATGTAATAGGCCACAAAATATACTTCGCAACATGTAATAGGCCATAAATATACTTCGCAACATCTAATAGGCCACAAAATATACTTCGCAACATGTAGGCTAATAGGCCATACAATGTTCTTCGCAACATGTAATAGGCCATAAAATATTCTTTGCAACATGTAATAGGCCACCAAATAATATTATCTGCATGTAGAAATAACTGATTTTGTATAGCCTACTACTATATTTTAAGTAATTAATTGTTGCACGGTATTTGTCTTGGTAGGCTATTACTAGGATATTTATTATTAGATCTTTCATTGAGATGGTACAGGAGGTCTACAATGTGGTGGAGTTTCACTTTCTACTGTTGTTTGTTCGACTCCCTTGTAGACTTCTCATTCTTACCTCACAACAGGGATCCTGATGGAAATAACTTCGCTAAAATTGTGTAGGTTATCCCATGGGTTATCCCTGTGGGAGTGATCATATTGTATTGGGGTGCTTTTAACAAATACGCCGACTTTCTGTCCCTATCATGGTGTATGTAACTCTAAATAAATATAGTCAATCAATCAATCAATACAATGAATTTCGAACTACAGAACTGTAACATTAATCCATACTTAACCGAGCTTATGTTTATTGTAAATAGTGTTATGGACTAAATTATATGTAGAATTGACTTATTCAAGTGTAGGCCTATTATATTTTTATATTTGGAATAAATTATAATTATTATTTAAGCCAAATGAACTCATTGACAAGTCAGGAGGGTCAATATTTACGAGTCACACCACAGCTGGGATCTCATTTTTAACGGTAGTTTTGGGTTCCTATCATTCTATGCTTCATTGCTATATACTTTTTATCCACCGGAAAATATATTTTTTTCTTTTTCTTTTTTTTTTTAGCATTAACCTAACCAAAAAACCTAACCTAACCTAACCTAACCTAATAGCCCCCAAATACATTTAGGTTAGGTTAGGTTAGGTTTTTAGGTTAGGTTAATGCTAAAAAAAATAAAAATTAACAAAAAAATAAAAATAAAAAAACAAGAAAAAAATTCCGGTGGCTAAAAAGCATATAGCAATGACACATAATGATAGGAACCCAAAACTACCATTAGAAATGAGATTCCAGCTGTGGTGTGACTCGTAAATATTGACCGTCTGGAGTCATAACATTAGAACCAAAACCTTCGCTGTGCACTAAAGTCAATAGATATTATTTCGGTTCTGTCATGACTGTTCATGCTTAACAATAGTCGAGAACTTTATATCATATTCAAATAATATGTAATGGCATTGTCTATGGTTGTATTATATTGAAATAGTAATAGGTATCTATTATAATAGGATATATAGTATTAAGGCGAATACACTGAATGCCGAATGATCGCTATACTGGGACTAAACACTGTTGCCAGATACACTTTAACTCATACTATCGTAAAACATAATGGGATACATTTATTTGCATAATTTAAAGTACCGAGGGCATTATTATAAGAATTTCCTATTTCTTTGTAGTTATATTTTCATGACTTAGTGCTACAATGTTGGCTGTCCAGGGTTATATGCATGGTTGAAGTTAGTCTTGTGACTTGGTAATAGTCATCCTAGGGTAAACTCGAGCTGTGATTGGTCCTAATTTACCCTATGGCACCTACTAGTCTCGACTTGGTAAATATGCATCCCGGAAACTGTGTTTTTATTTTTACTAAAATATTTCAATTCACAAATATAAATTTATATTGGAACGTAGTTTGCATCCTTTGCACATGCGTTTTCTATTCTACCCAACACCCTACCGTAGCAAAGGCTATTTTATGATTTGTTTTCAATGTATATGCAGGAGACAAATGGCAAGCTGTCTGTAAGAAGTGTCTCCCACGAAGCCAAAAAACTGACAGAGCCAAATTTAAGGGACGTTGGGGTCAAAATGCCTGGACACACAAAGTTTAAAGCAGTCTAAGTCAGCATTTATTGCATATGATGTTGAATATCTTGCAATATATTTGCATACCACAATTGTTCGTCAGGTTTAATAAACCTCCAACTCTCCAATGAAAGCTTACCTCATACAAACTATGATCAATTGAGTTGGCTGAGTGACGGAAGTAGAACCTTGTAGGCAGATTCGTGGTCAGTAACACGAACAATCCCATCATAACACACACATACAATAATCATGAAATTTAGTAAACTAATAATAAAGTAGACGTGCCGTTCTGCCCAAAATCAAAACGGCATACCCAACTCTGCGATGGGTTACCATCATCACTACTAATACCATCATCAATCACAATCAACATAATTACTACTACTGCCATCATCACTACAACTGCCATCATCACTAGAACTGCCACAATCATCATGAGTACTGTCATCATCACCATTACTATGATCATCATCAATACTACAATTACAATTATAAATACTACTCTCACCATCATCACTGTCCATTGTCACTAGCATCTTAATCACTACTATCATCATTGATACTACCCACCAATTAACTTACAACTGTTATTATGTTTTTTACACCAACCAACTTCACATCTAAATGCAATTAATGAAATCAACAAATACATGTGGCACTCCGAGGACTCAAACCCAGGATACTCACATCGAAATTCCACACACTATGCATTACACTATCAACACAGTTATATACCTATATACCCAATAAATCAAATCAATGAAACTAATGAATACATGTGGGACTCCAAGGATTCGAATCTAGGATACTTATACCGAAATTATATAATTATATATAAACCACGCTTGATCAATTTCCAAGGCTAGAGACTGATACATTTTAGAAGAGCATATGACAAAAAATCCACATTAAAAAATAATAATATATTTTAAAAAGCCAAGATACGTACAGTTTGCGGCACAAATTCTATTCCGTTGGAGTCGTGATTTGCCAGCGCTGCACCCACTTCCCCGAACCCCCTCCCTCGCTCCACATCCTACCGTCCAGCATTGGTAGGAGGTGGACTGAGGGAGGGGGGTTGGGGGGGGGGGGGGGCGGCTCTGCCAAGTTACGATTTCAAAGGAGTACAAAGGAAATCAAGCAACAACAGATCTAGTGACCCTTCTAGGTTGCTTGTACTCCAAAACACTGAGGATCAAGTGTCCAAACAGTGGTTTAGAATGGGTAAGGGAACATGGGAAAGGGAATTACTGCCCTGGAACTAATGTCCGTGGCAGGATTAGGAAGTTAGTAGAGGACAGAGGGGTTAGTAACTGAGGGGGGGATAAAAAAAAGTTATTAATTTACAATCGCAGTTAGTCGCGGGTTTGATGCGAGATATTTGTCTAGGCGGAGTTTAAATGAATCAACGGTGATACAGTCAATAACGTCTCGGGCAAGCCCATTCCACAAGTTGACAACTCGATTGAAGAAGAAATTCTTAGATTCGTGCGAGTTAAAAGATTTACCAATAATTTTGCAACCGTTTCCCCGCGTGTAATTAGATTGGTCGATAGTGAAGTACTTACTACAGTTCATATTGTCGATGCTTTTGATGATTTTAAACACTTGAATTAAGTCACCTCTTAATCTGCGCTGGGTTAAAGGAAATCTATTTAATTCTCTAAGACACTCTTCGTATGGTTTGTTCTTTAGGCTAGGTATCATTTTGGTAACTCTACGTTGAACTCGTTCTAGCTTGTTTATATCTTTTTAGTAATAAGGGCACCAGGATTGAACGCAGTATTCCAGAAGAGGGCGGACTAAGGAATTGTAAAGGGTTAGGATAACTTCTTTGGATTTATGCTCAAATGAACTGCCTATAAAGCCAATTATTTTGTTTGCCTTCTTAACAACTTCTGAACATTGTTGACTCGGTTTTAGGTTACTCGATATTGTTACTCCCAGATCGGTTTCTCTGTTTACATTCTTAAGCTGAGTGCCATTCTTCGAATAGGGTGCTTTCTCATTTAGGTATCCGATATGTAGTACTTTACATTTATCCGCATTGAAACTCATTTGCCAAATTTGGGCCCAACATGACAATTTATCTAGATTGTGTTGCATATCGTCAACTTGTTCTTTTGAGAGTACGCTATTTGCAATTTTTGTATCGTCAGCAAATTTTGAGATTGTACAGGTGAGACCCTCATCTATGTCGTTGATGTAAATTAGAAAGAGAATTGGTCCTAGTACCGATCCCTGGGGTACTTACATTGGTCCATTTAGATGCCTTACCGTTTATGACTACTCTTTGCTTTCTGTTGCTGAGCCAATTTTCTATCCATTTCAACACACTGTCTTGTATTCCATGCGCTTTTAGTTTTAGCAGTAAACGTTTGTGGGGAACTTTGTCAAAGGCCTTTTGAAAATCAAGGTATATAATATCTACAGCTTTACTCTCATCGTAGAGGTTGAGGATATCGTGGAAGAAGTCTAAGAGGTTTGTTAAACAGGAACGTTTTTTATGATAGCCGTGTTGAGTATCTTTAAGTATGTTATTTTCCTCTAAGTGATTTACGAGTCTGTCTCGTATGACCGTTTCTAGCATTTTACATACAACTGAGGTTAAGCTAATTGGACGATAGTTACTGGGTAGGGATTTGCTGCCTTGTTTGAATATCGGTGTTACGTTGGCTAGCTTCCACTGATCAGGGATAGTTCCAGACTGCAAGGATTTATTGAATAGTAATGTCAGTGGTTTGGAGAGCTGATCCTTAGCTTCCTTTAGAACTCTAGGCGAGATTGTATCAGGTCCAGGCGTTTTATTTACCTTGAGTTTATCTAAACAATTCAATACTTCTCTCTCTGTAACGGTGATATTGCTTAGAACATCTGAATTATCAATCTGAATCGGCGATGTTATAGGGATATCACTGAGGTCTTCTGTTGTAAAAACTGATGCAAAGAAGGTATTGAGGGCATTACTCATTTGTACTTCGTCTTTGGTGTATTCTCCATTTTCATCGACTAACGGTCCAACAGTTGAAGTAACTACTTGTTTCTTTCTGATATAACTATAGAATTCTTTCGAGTTTGTTTTACATTGATTCGCAATATGTAACTCTAAGGTCTTTTTACTTTGCTTAATTAACTTTTTGGCTTTGCGTCGTAGCTCTACAAATTTCACCCCTTCTTCGTCATTTTGTGAGGATTTTAATCTATCATTAGCAAAAATTGTTAGCAAGCAGGTATTTTGAAATATCTTTATTGCACAATTTGGGCTTATTATTATGGCCTGGACGCCGTAATTTCGATGGTATGCAGTCTTGCACTGCTTTTAGGTAAGTGGTTTCGAATAACTTCCAAGATGTATTTATGTCGTTATTGTTAATTAAAAAGCTCCAGTCAGTTTCTTTAAACATAGTTCTAAGTTTATGGAAGTTTGCTTTCTTGAAATTAGGGACTTTTTCGATGCTACTATTTGGTTCGTTACTAGTAAACTTTAAAGTGAAAGTTATCGTACGATGGTCGCTGTTACTAAATTCATCACCAACATTCAAATTCTCTATCAATTCTTCTTTTGTTGCAAGTACAATGTCAAGAACGTTATTACCACGGGTCGGCGTTCGAACAAATTGATGAAGCGAACTCTCTTGCAAGTTCGTATACAAGTCATGTCCGGAGTGTAAAGTAAGAGTATCGCCCCACTTGGTCACAGGTAAATTAAAGTTGCCAAAAATTATGGTATCTTGTGAGTTACTTACATCTGCAATTTGTTCGTAAATTTCTCGGTCAGTTTGCACTGATTGAGCTGGAGGTCTGTATATTAACGCAAGTATTATTTTTGTTAAGGCGGCAGTACGTGTGGAGAGTGAGCAGAGCGAGTTCTTTGACCTGAATGTTGGTTTGAAACAGGGGTGTGTGATGTCCCCGTGGTTGTTTACTGTATATATGGATGGAGTTATGAAAGAAATACTATCAAGAGCAGTGGATGTTGGTGTATCGCTGAAAAGGGAGGGAATTGAGTGGAAGCTACCTATACTGCTGTTTGCGGATGATACAGTTTTGATGAGTGATAATGAATGGGAGTTGCAGGGTCTGGTAAATGAGTTTGGAACAGTGTGCGAAAAATGGAATTTGAAGGTAAATACGGGGAAGAGAGCAAGGTTATGTTCTTCGAAAGGGGTGAAGTCACAGAGTGTGAGGTGAAGCTGAACGGTCAGGCTATGGAGATCGTCAACTCTTTTAAGTATCTGGGCAGTGTGTTGAGTAAAGATGGGACTATGGATGAAGAGGTGCGGGAGAGGGTACAACAGGGGAAGAGGGTTGTAGGAACGCTAAAAGCAGTAACAAGAAATAGGGTGGTCAGTATGGAAGTGAAGAAGTCCTTGCATGACAGTGTGGTAATCCCGACACTGACTTACGGAAGCGAAGCATGGACGTTGGTTGAGAGACTCAGACCAAGAGTGAGAGCAGTGGAAATGAATTACTTAAGGAGTGCGTGCGGAGTTACATGGAGGGATAGACAGACTAATGAGGAAGTAAGAAGGAGGTGTGGTGTGGAGGTAGATGTGCTGGAAAGTGTGAAAAGGAACAACTTGAGATGGTTCGGCCATATGGAACGTATGGAAAGCGAGAGAATGACTAAGAGGGTGTACGAGAGCGAGGTGGAGGGACAGAGGGGGAGAGGTAGACCGAATATGAGGTGGAAGGATGGAGTGAGGAAGTACATGAACGAAGGCGGTGCTGGTTGGGGGGAGGGGCGTCGACTGACTGGGGACAGAGGTGCATGGGGGCGGTTCGTTCGTGGCCACCCCTTCGGGGATCATGGCGTCAGGCAATAGATAGATAGATAGATAGATTATTTTTGTACCTTTATTATTCTTTATTAGTACAAAAGATGTGTCGACGTTCACAATTTGAGGATTTGACAGGAGGGTAGGGTTAAGACTTTCTTTGATATAAAGTAAAACGCCACCTCCATTTCGATTTATTCGGCTTTTTTCAAACATTACATAACCGGGAAGTGAATACTCTGCTAAAAAGTCTCTATCTTCTGTATTGAGCCAAGATTCTGTTATGCCAATCACATCATAATTTTCTGTAAACACTAGCTCCTCTAAATCTGAAAATTTATTGCGTATGCTACGAGCGTTTGCATAGAAAACCTTTAAATTTGTTATTTTAGAACTCACGGAACGCTCTTTAATAATATTTTTGGTTCTTGTCGGATCTACATTTATGTTCATGGCTGTCCTCGGTCCTCGCTGTCTTTGGTCCTTATCGCTGGTGGTCCTCGGTTGCCTCTGTTTTTTGCTTGGCGTTGGATGATTATGTCACTGCTGCTTCTTCTCGGATGGCGTTTTTTGATCCATGGCTGCGGACTGCTTCGTGTAAGAGACGACCCATGCGTGCTGAACCCACAGGGTTTAGATGAGTGCCATTCTTGCGGAACAGAGTAGGCTGGTTGTAGAAGTTGTCCCAGAGGTTGATGAATTCAACTTCTTCCCTCAGACACAAATATTTTAGTCGGCTATTTGTGCTGAAGGCCTTGTCGTAGAATTTGTCAGGTGCGTCGATCTTGGGGAGAATGCCTGAGATGATGATATTCCTTGACTTGTTTTTGTAGTGCTGGATCATCTTGCGATATTTCTCCAACAACTCTTCGGATCTGGTGCGCATGACGTCATTAAATTTTGAACCAGCATGGATGACAAAAAGGGTATTTTCATTTGCATCCTTTGTGGTATCTTCGAAGGCTTCCACAATGTTGTCCAGTCCAGCTCCTGGGATGCAAAATCTTTTTCGTCCATTTGGGACTCTGTCACAGAACTCTTCGACCTGTCCTCATAGGATGGAATCCCCAACGAGCCTGGTCTCTTCTGGTTCGTCTTCCATCTCTACCAATATCTCAAATCTGTTTGACATTGTGACTGGTAGATGAGACCTTTTCTGCGTTGGCCGTGCACCGTTCCTCACTGGTGTAAATCCGGAAACCTGTGGTGGCGGGACTCTGCGTACAGGTCGGGGAGAGGAGTGGTTAGAATGGGGGCGAGGGGATGGTACTGTTCGTGCTAGCAAGCTTCTTGCACCAGGAGTGGGGGAGAGACTAAGGTGAACAGGGCGGCTGTCCTGGTTTGATGTCGGCTCAGGTTCGTCAGAAGATGCTGCAGTGGCTACTGCAGGTGTTGGATTCTTGGCAGATGATGTTGGGGCGGTGGTGGACGTTGGAGTTGAAACAATTGGAGTTAGTGATACTCCAACGTTGAGTGTTACAAACTCTTGGAGTGATTCTAGCTTCCTGGTGAGGGCGTTGATCTTGTTATGGGCTTCATCCAATTTAGCTGTCAAATCCTTTCGTTGCTCGAAAACAAAAATTATGAAATACCGGTACGCAGAAATAGGCCACCAGCAGTGATAGCCTAACTGAAAATTTAAAAATTGAAGTACGCAGAAATAGGCCACCAGGGATGATAGCCTAGACTAACCGAAAACAAAAATAACCGAAAACAAAAATTATGAAATACCGGTATGCAAAAAAAGGCAACCAGCAGTGATAGCCTAACTGAAAATTTAAAAATTGAAGTACGCAGAAATAGGCCACCAGGGATGATAGCCTAGACTAACCGAAAACAAAAATAACCAAAAACAAAAAGTATGAAATATGCAGAAGTACGCTACCAGGGGTGATAACCTACCTAAAAAAGCAAAACAAATATATATATATATATATATATATATATATATATATATATATATATATAATAGAATATGTAACTAAATATACAATTCACCAAATAGAGATTATATAAGAATAAAGTGTAACTGCACACAAGGGGTTAATATACTGTATCAACAGATGGCGCTGGTTTCACTGTAGGCTAGTCAAGCAGGATTATATTTAGATAAACAAAGTTATCAGTCAAAGGTTACTACAAGATCATGCAAGCAACAACTAAAATTACAGATATATATATATAGCTGCAGTAGGATACTGAATACGATAACTACTAGAGTTAATAAGAAAATACAAAGCTAGGTCGATTAGAGGTGCGCGTGCGTCGTCTGCTACAAGCTAGGATAACAAATGTAAACAACAATGTTTATCAGTCAGAAAAGCAATAAAATAACATGCACGGCAACTACAGAACTATGTGGAGGTTAAACAAGCACTTAACTACTGTTCATGCAATGAATAAAGGGAATAGGGATATGAAATACTCAAATTAGGATCGAGTTTTCTCAGTGGCGATGCGGAGCTGTTGGCGGTGCTAAAGCCGGCGGGAGAGTGGAGAGTTTCCTGGGATGGTTAAGAAATTAAATATGTGTGTAAACTGAGCATGCCTGCCAGCCATGTATGTATGTGTGAACCTTGGTCACTCAATGGTCGTTCATCATACAGAGAGGTTTAAGGGGGTAGTGGTTATTTATTGGTCTATTCATTTACTTATTTATACATTTCATAGCTTCATAGCTAGACTTCCATTAAACATTAAAAAACACCCACTAGAACCCCCTTTAAGTTAAATGTGTACATTTTTCGGTAGGAAAATGTCCCGGGCTTCCTCCTAGAATTTTAGGCTCGCTATCGCTTGCCAGGAAAACATTGACACCAAAATGGTACAAAATGTCTTTACATTGATAAAGGAATGGAGCGAAAGGTTTTAACCCCTGTCAAACGGGGATGTTTGTAACTTCTACTACCTGCCTGCGGGCATATTTACCATAAACAAGCTTCATTCCATGCTCTTTTTCATCCATAAACAAGACCCAGAGCGTAATACAATAATGTATCCGTGAAAGGGCAATAACAGAGCTTTCCAATGACACCTGAATAGTCCTTGTACGACCACGGGTTCTCTTGCAACAATTGCGCAACACGAGGGCAAAAACCCTAAAATACGGTAAATACCCAAGTTTTTTCCTTGTCTCGCGAGGCCAGGGGTGTGGATTGTTGTGGTGGGGAGCTCAGTCACCTCACTCGGTCCATGCCGAGCAGTCAGAGCCCGCCTATCGTCCTCCCAACGCGTGGACTCTCTCTCAGAGCCGATAATGTGCTCAACATCCCTTCCGACATATGTTGGGCCCCGCAGGGTTGGCCATGGTTCTCTCACCCGACTTATGTCGGGCCCCGCGGCTGGGGTGATAAGATCGCCAAACTAATGGATTGAACGTCTTAAAATCTCAAAGCTAATGAAGCTAAAGATGAGGGAAACAAATCAACTAACTCCCCCTTAAGATCCTCCTCAACTGTAACATAGCAGGTATGTGGGAGTCTGTGGCTCCTGCACCACTGTGTCACATCCAGGAACCATGAGAGAGTGTTGGCTACCGTGCGCTGTTCAAAACTGTATTATGTTTTTTTCCAGCTGATGGTAAATTGAATCCCTTAGCATCTGATTTCTAGATTCTTAACCCCTACTGTACCGGTGCTGTCCTTTTTAATTTGTTGTTGTTGATACTGTTAGACCATATATTCAATTTAAAATACAGCAATTAACCTTTAACCCTTTTTACTCCCACAGATATTTCTTAAGCTGCATATAATCATCTAAATATAGCTACACTAAAATATATGAGACTTCGCAGGTGCAGAAAGGGTTAAAGGAAAAACTATAGTATTATGTTTCTGCATCATATTATTGCCAAGTTTTCCTAATTAGCAACACATTTTGCTACAAATGTTGGTAATACCCAAGTAATCAGGATGGTGCTATAGCAATTTACAATTAGCTGGAAAAAACGGACTATACTATACAAGGCCGTTGATCCTTACTATGCCCAAATAGGTATGTCAGAAATCGTGAACCCTAACTTCTATACACCTATTCCCAGGCTGACACTTTCCAAATGGTAGAAATATTTGCACAATGACTCTAGTCGTTTGTGAGTTATAGAGGTAAGTGTTCCAGAGTTTTGGTTTACTTACTTGGAACAGGGTATAGCGTTCCGGACCATATTGGCAACCACCTTGATGTGATGCTGGAACGAATAACTGGTCATTATACCTGATACATTTTCCAGAGAACTAAAACATTGTCCACTATAACTCTAGAAAAACAGTAATCCAGTCATTCACAACGGACCACTCAACCCTTCTGATCAACACTAATTAAACAACCATGAGGCTTTGATGACCAATTTGAGGTTTACTGTATGTGGCAGGACCGGCCGTCAGTAAAATTGGTTTTGGGTTATACCGGTAAGTGGCCTTTTCGTTCTCAAGTGTATTCGCCAACAATAACAATGCTCACATTCAGAGACGATTAATGCATACCAAACCTACAGCAAATGTAGACTAAGTGTATCCTACCCAAACGTAGTCATGATTAACATAACGTATTATTACCTAATCAAACCAAACCTAAGTTAACCAATATTAGCGTAGCTTAAGATATCTTCATATATCTTAACCTAACTTAATCAATCCTAAAATAAACAAATACTATTAAAGAAACTTAGCTTAGGCTAACCCTAACCAAGCCTAACAATTACTTTAATTTACCCAAGCCGTATTTAACTAATTAACCTTTGCCTAAGCCAAAGTTAACCTCAACCTTGCTAAGCCTAACGTAGCCATGCAATACCCTCTGTCTATCAACTCATAAACATATAGTTTATCGTTAACCTGAATCGACCTAGATAATTATAAGATAACCTTAACGAAGCTAATCTTTGTCTAACCTCACCATAATATAAAGGAACTTAACTTGGTCTAACATTATCAAAATACACATGGCCTTAGCTAAGCCTAACTTGAACATAATCTATCTATATATCGACCTAGCTAAACGTCTCTTGACCTAACTTATGGTAAACCGAGTTTTATTCCGATAACCATTATACAGAAAATAGTTAATTCGATCAAGGTTAGGAGGCATGGGTATCATAAACCCCGTGGCGGTTGCACGGTATGAGAATCAACATTCCCTTTACTTACAATTTACAAAAATACAAGAACAACATGAAAATGATGAGGTACACGAAGAGGAACAACGTAACACAAGGAATTAAATTACAAATAACAGAGAAGAGAAACAGAAACAGAGCCTAGAATAAATAAGACCGAATGTAGTGAAGAACTGAACAGTAGGCTATTGTTAAGATGGCGCAAGACACGGGGCCTCAAATTGGCTCACTTTATTGTCAATCAAGGAAAAAGGCTTCATTTTAGAGACAGAACAATTTAATGACCCCATAGCCATGAGGTATGGTTTCATTTCTGATGCAACTTAAATTTAGAAGATGTCAGACTAAAATCGCCTGTACATATTGACATAAAATGAGCTTGTGTGACAACACTTTAAGACTTGGAGGCTTTACCATATTTTACTGTGGCCACATCTAGGGCATAACAAATAAACCTAATTGAAGAAATAAGGTGTCGAGACATATACGAATATTGTTCACTAATATTACCGTTCAACTATGCTGGTCAAGCGGCTGAGATATAGTTTTGTGATAATTTAGCTAACTGAATTATCTACATTCAACTTAGTTACAAATACCAATATTAAAAAACCTGTTGACGAAAAAATTGACCTATTGACCAAATTTGGGTTGCCTGTGTTAAGATTGTTGAAAAATGTATTTTGCGCATGGTTTCAGTATTTATGAAGCAGGTGCCATCCGTTGAAATATATAACTATTGCATTGTAGAGCACTCTTCTATGATATCATATTTGTTAATTCCTAATGAAATATCGATCTCTCCATTGACTGCACTACGTAGATTAATTAATTCCAGTAACTGATCGTTCAATACTGATCTCTCTGAATCCTGTACATATATGTTCACCAAGAACAACACCTTTTGGGACCCCAAAGCACACCTTGATATACGAGAGATTATGCATTGAAAATACTGATCACGAAGGCAATAATACAAATCTGACCTGTTATAATTGTAGTTGATTGTGGCGAGGTTAATTAAGAGATGAGCCATGTATCATCCCAGGGTTACTATTGGATCACGGAATTGGATGTGTAACTACCGATATAGTTTAATTGTTGTCGCTGTTGTTGTTGTTGTTGTTGTTGTATATGTTGGTGGTGATAGTGTTACTGTTGTTGATGATGATAATGCTGGAGGTGTTATTGTTGTAATTGTTGGTTAGACAACCGGGTGAAGGCCTACAGAAAGATAATTAAGTATCTCACAGTTGACGTAAGTTGATCGATCATGTTAAGAGCTACTTGGGATTGAATTAGTTGCGGTATGGAGTTGCCAGTCAGTCAGTCAGTCAGTAGCCAGCCCTTTCTCCCACAAGGTGTAGGGAGGATCATCAAGACGCTCGATAAAGGAAGTAGAGGTGCAGTCTTCTAAAAATAGTTGGATGGTTATTATCGTGCAGCTACACACAGTCACCTGTGAGTAGCCCGAATTATTGATATTCGTACTTAAGGTTGTGAGGGGAGATAGATAGATAGAGAGAGAGAGAAAAGGTGTCTTCATAATTTTAGTTTGACAGGAATTGAGTGTTTGGCTCGTATTGCCCCGCTTCGTAGACTATATTATCAGTGACAATTAACCATCTCATTGCTCAAGGAAGATGCAAACCTCAGAAAACCTTTATCAACCTGAGGAAGATTTGATACCATGTCTGCTGGGTAGCAGGTGGGAACGGTAGGCACCACTGGAAGAGAGAGAGTGAGTGTGAGAAAGTGAGTGAGTGTTTGAGAGAGAGAGTTTGTGAGAGTAAGAGTGAGAGTGAACATTTGAAAGTGAGAGTGAGAATGTGAGAGTGTGTGAGAGAGAGCCATATTCAGTGGAGCATATCTTGGTGGAAGGCACGGAAGGCTAGGCAGCAGCAGTTGGGTAAGGAATGTGTCCCCTCCCCTTCCTGCTCCCTCCCTTGATGAATGACCACAAAAACACTGCTTCTCCGGGTGGTGGTGTGTCCGGACAATGTACAAGGGGTGTGGTGAGAGAGGGGGGGGGGGGGGGGAGCCAGAGGGTGAGAAGAGAAGGACAACACTATTAAATAAGGGTGAGACTGACTAGACAAACTCATATAAGCATTGCAGTACATGCTGTATAATAACATACTCTCTCTCTCCCTCTCTATTTATATAATCACATATATATATATATAATTATATATACATACATATATATATACATATATATATATATATAGATATATATATATATATATATATATATATATATATATATATATATATATATATATATATATTATATATATATATATACAGTATATATATATATTTATATATTATATCGGTATATATATATATATATATATATATATACTGTATATACAGTATATATTATTTTTGTATATAATTATATAACAACACATGATACACAGCCGGATGACAGTGGTAGTGAATGTGTTAAGTCCATGTAAAGGTGTAGGGAATGTGTCGGTTACGTTGATGATAATGTGTAGCACTTCTATATGTTTACAATTACAACAGCTTCACGTGCTACACTAATAGGTCTTTGAAAATTATTACTAATCCAAATCCAAATGTATGTAGTATTTTGATATGAAAAACACGTGTACTGTATATCTGTGTCATGTGCAATGTACTTTAATTGTGGTAATCTAATTAAACTCCTACTACGGTATGTATTGCATTGCAAAATGTAAACCAGGTCAATGTGTTCCATGAAAACTTAATTCCATGAATAATTTCAATTTTTTTTCTGGTCCCCTTCTTTCTCATGTTTAGCCCCATTACTGTTCAGATTATAAGACAATCGGGCATTCGTTTGGCGATTCTAAGACCTTTCGCCCTATTTCTTTGTCAATATGTAAGACATTTCATGTCATGTAGGTGTTGATTTTGTCCTGGCGAGCAATAGCGAGCCTGTAATTTAAGAGGAACCGGCCTTCGGTCGGGATTTTTTTTTATCGAAAAATGTACAAATTTAACTTGAAGGAGAGTCTTGGGCGGATGTTAATTTAAGGTTGATGGAGGTCTAGGGAGGAAACTTAAAACAAAATAATAGAAAGTTGCATAAGTGATCAAATAAATACTTCCATCCCCCCTCAATAACGATATTCCAGGGTGCACTCTTAACATACATTCCACTACACAACCATACTGATAGGGCAATACAACGTGTTTACTGCCATGTTATGAGGAAACATACATATATTCCACTACACAACCATACTGATAGGGCAATACAACGTGTTTACTGCCATGTTATGAGGAAACATACATATTCCACTACACAACCATACTGATAGGGCATACAACGTGTTTACTGCCATGTTATGAGGAAACATACATATATTCCACTACACAACCATACTGATAGGGCAATACAACGTGTTTACTGCCATGTTATGAGGAAACATACATATATTCCACTACACAACCATACTGATAGGGTAATACAACGTGTTTACTGCCATGTTATGAGGAAACATACATATATTCCACTACACAACCATACTGATAGGGTAATACAACGTGTTTACTGCCATGTTATGAGGAAACATACATATATTCCACTACACAACCATACTGATAGGGTAATACAACGTGTTTACTGCCATGTTATGAGGAAACAGGCCGGGATCGACGATGATACATACATAAAATCCTTAGGGGAGAAGGGTCGTTTTTTTCTGGTCCTCTTCCTCATGTTTAGCCCCATTAATTTTCAGATGTTTACATTTTCGGTCCATTAGATTTTCAGATTTTTCGCCACGTGCCTGTGTCAATATTAAGATTTTTCGTCTAATTTAGGTGTCATTATTTTTCTGGCGAGAGTTATCGAGGAATCGGCCTTGGCCACGATATATCTTGAAGGAAGGGGATGGGGGGTGTTCTACAAGCTTCATGGATGTTTAGGGAGGAAACTAAATATATAATAACAAATACATAAATGAACAAATAAATACTCCCATCCCCCCTTTTCTTAAAGTACCTCTTACATCGTAGGTCTTGCATTAGAATATATTTGCTGAACCCACTTCTGCGTTATGTTTAACCCATTACTTTTGCGATTTTGAGACGTTCGCCCAATTACTTTGGCGATTTTAATACCTTTCCTCTTGATTCTTTGTCAATTATAAGACCTTTCGTTCCATTTAAGTTTCGATTTTGTTTATTTCAAAGTGGTTGTTGTGGGTATATTTTTAAGCTTGATAGAGGTCTAGGGAGGACACTTTGAAAGAAGCACAATACAAATATAATTAATAGATGAATAAATTAATAAATACAAAATAATTATCCCTTTAAAGTCGCATATACATTGACGGTTTTTCGGCAACTCTGGATTGTTAGTTATGTAATTATCCTATTTCAAAACCACAAACACCCACTCCCACACACGTACAGATAAATACAAGAACATTTGCATATTACCATACATATTTACACACACAAAACTAATCTTTCTCTCTCTCTCTCTCACACACACACACACACACACACACACACACACACACACACACGCACACACACACACACACTCACGTGCTACACACTTTAAAACCCACCTCTTCAGAAACGGTTTGCCAAGATGTTTCTTATCCGTCCATTGACTTTGTGAAGCTGTGAAGAAATGAATACCTGGCCTCACTGTAATAGACCACCTTCATTTTACAAGTTCAGAGTAAATGTTCAGTCGCACTAAAAAGGTCGTGTCCTACCACCATAGAACAATTTTGGATATTTTTCCTTTCACTGCTAATACAAATAATTAAGTATTATGAACAATCCATGTACTCATGCTGTCATGTTGGTGTAATGGTTAGAGTGTTTAAGATATGTATGTGGTAACCCAGGTTTGAATCCCGGTAGGATCACGTGCTTTCAATAATTTCATTGGGAGGTGCTTGGTGTTGGGAGTGAAATTAATAGATTAGATTACTATTAAGACTGAGAGAGGGTTGAATTTTTTGTTTAAGATATCAACGACTTTTGATTGTGACTATATAACCACCTGAACGATAGATAAACTCTATATAGCGAACAAAAATACCCAGAGACAGTAAATACCGACTGTGGAAAAAATTACCCGGAGACTGTGGATAAATATAACAGGCTGGAACAACACCGACTTTGGAACAACACAGAGACTGTGGACAAATATAACAGGCTGGAACAACACCGACTTTGGAACACAGAGACTGTGGACAAATATAACAGGCTGGAACAACACCGACTTTGGAACAACACAGAGACTGTGGACAAATATAACAGGCTGGAACAACACCGACTTTGGAACAACACAGAGACTGTGGAAACAAATATAACAGGCTGGAACAACACCGACTTTGGAACAACACAGAGACTGTGGAAACAAATATAACAGGCTGGAACAACACCGACTTTGGAACAACACAGAGACTGTGGAAACAAATATAACAGGCTGGAACAACACCGACTTTGGAACAACACAGAGACTGTGGAAACAAATATCAGACTGTGGAAAAACACCGACTTTGGAACAACACAGAGACTGTGGAAACAAATATAACAGGCTGGAACAACACCGACTTTGGAACAACACAGAGACTGTGGAAACAAATATCAGACTGTGGAAAAACACCGACTTTGGAACAACACAGAGACTGTGGAAACAAATATCAGACTGTGGAAAAACACCGACTTTGGAACAACACAGAGACTGTGGAAACAAATATCAGACTGTGGAACAACACCGACTTTGGAACAACACAGAGACTGTGGAAACAATATCAGACTGTGGAAAAACACCGACTTTGGAACACACAGAGACTGTGGAACAAATATCAGACTGTGGAACAACACCGACTTTGGAACAACACAGAGACTGTGGAAACAAATATCAGACTGTGGAACAACACCGACTTTGGAACAACACAGAGACTGTGGAAACAAATATCAGACTGTGGAAAAACACCGACTTTGGAAAAACACCGAGACTGTGGAAAATAACCGACTGTTGAAAAAATAACCCAGAGACTGTAAACACAGACTGTGGAAAGAACTGGAACACTCCCCTGACGTAGTTCTAGGTAGTCATATCAGTAACCAAGACAACTTTATAATACAGTTAGTTAGTTGAAATAGGACTTCAGCGGCTATCAACCCTTCTGGATTATTAAGCCAGCACACTGTAAGTCAAGAATAGCATCAGGACTGGAGCCCCTTTTCGAGAATTCAAGTCCCTTGTTTATAATTCAATCAGGCCCTAGCCATATATACTTTACTCAGACCTTCATACACGCACACACGATAGTTCTGACATGCACCCATAATTAACTTGTGTGTATATTTCGAGTTAGAAGAAAACATTTAATTAATACAAATTAAAAGTGTTTATATTTAAGCTTGCTTCACTTTTAATGAAAATGTTTTCCACTTAAGCTTGGGAGGAAATTTAAAGTTACGCTATGAAGGAACTCCGCAATTCCAGACCAGACCAGATGGCTGGAGTAAAATAGGAAAAAAAAGAGTAATTGAACAGAGAAGTTTCATGGAAGTTTCGTAATATATATACTTTTACCCTGGGTCCATGGTTTTATACCAATGTAATTAGTATATTCACATATCTAAAATAGACCATTACGGTAAGTACAGCTGCATTAAACCTATGACAATAATATTTAGAATTTAGACAATTATATTTGCTGAAGACAAATCGAATAGCTGTGATTTCATAATAATCGTAGCTCTAACTTTGCTCAATGATAAAGGATGGAATAATCTGTCACTACTCTTCCCTATCTAAAGAGGGAAGAGGGATCGACAACTTCCGTAGTTTAACAATACTAAGTGTGTAAGACAACAACTTTGGTCATCTGTTACAAAGAGATGATCAATCTGTATTCGCAGTTCAACTTTCAAGGAGTTACTATTGACCAAATCCAGACGATCTGAGTTAATGTGGAACGCCAGCTTAAGTTTGGATAGAGCGTGCTCGTAATTCCCTGTCTAGCTTTATAGTTGTGAGACATGGATGTTGTATATCTAAGGCTAATATTAAAGGTTCGTGTTTCTCTTGAAGGCATACTGATTGTTTGGTAAGTGAGCATCAACTTTGTCTATATGAACATTGTACTCGGCTCCCTTATGCCGCCTATGGGTCAATTGTCCTTCTGCAAATGTATGTGTTCTTATATTATTGTGTATGTAACCCATTCTGTACTGGCGCCATCTTTTTAATTTTAGTCTAGCTATAATTACACGATTTTTAGCAGTTTGAGAATGATCTGTCATGGTAAAAAGGGTTTAGTGAGATTTTATGAAGCCTGATACATGTTGGAGGCACTTTTTAAACTGAATACAATCGTCTAATAGTAGCCAGAACAAAAGGACGGCACCGGAACTGAACGGGTTAACTGTAGTGGAAGTAATATAAGAAGTCCGATAAGAAACTCAATTACAGGCGCTATAATGTATTGAATGCAATTCTGTAAGCGTGCCACATATCTGGTGAATGTATAGCATGGCAATATCGGCGACGTGTACGACCTTCCCTGAATTGTAACGACGAGGGTCCCATCCGTCATTACCACCACCACCTTTTATGGCCTCCATCACCCACGGTTATCGGCTCTTTTACAGTTTGATTTGCCATTATGTGCAAATATATAATACTAGTTAATGAATCAATGGATGAGAGTATTATTAAATGTTTATTTCACTGAATGGTAAGTAGTTCCTGTTTATATATATAAAATTATTCATATGTTAGCCTATAATCATATTGCTCGATGATGAAAATCATAATTATCATCTCCATATACTCTTATGAGCTATACAACAGTCTACTACAATAGTTTTCCTACAACCTTAACCTGTACTATACCGTAGGATACAGTAATAAAAGTCCTCAGCAGTCCCAAGCAATGTGGCCAAAATGACAGGAGAGACCACCTTTTCACCTCAAGATGTGAGGCAAGAGTGAATCTATCACCATTGTTTTTTACAAAAAAAAAAAAAAAAAAAAAAAAAAAAAAAAAAAAAAAAACTTGTACAGGCAGTTATAAGACAAATACATTACTGACGGCTATAACCACCAAAACAAGACTCACCCCAGCTAGCCACAGACACACGTCTTACACTAACTATAAAAGAGCTAACTGGGAAGCTTTCACAAATGAGACAGAATAACACTTTGAAACCTTAAACAGTACACCCATCACTAACATCAACAATGCTGTATACACATTCAACACGACTATCCAAAACGCCGACAAGAAACACATTCCAAGAGGTAACATAAAAAAAACAGAACCCCAACTTCTCACCAGAAATTCAAAACCTCATCATACAACGCGACACACTGAAACACTCCCCAACACCCCACACACAAGACATCAAACAACAAATTCAAGCACTCAACATCCAGATTAACAACAAAATACAAGAACAACAAACACCAAATTGGAATAACTTCCTACGAACACTCGATCACAAAACAAACCCCCAAAAAATCTACAAAACACTAAACAGCATCACACTTTCCAACAGCAACACAACACAATCACATGCTGCAATCACAACAACAGACTCTACTCCTTCACGTAAACAAAAAGCAAACACTCTCATCAATCACTTCTCTCATGTCAGTCACCTAAAACCCCACAAAGACGACCGACGTGTCATCCGACGAAAAAGACAATTCCCCACAGACCCTGCCTATACACCCTTCACCAACAACCAGACAAAGCATATCATCAACAATCTCAAGCTCTCACCCGCCTGTGGCCTAGACAACATAAGCAACATTCACCTCAGACACCTTGGACCACAAGGCATACAAGCACTCACTAACATATCAAACTACAGCTACTCACACAACACAATACCAGACATCTGGAAGCATGGTATCATCATCACATTCCCCAAACCCAACAAAGACCCCACGCTACCTCCTCACACCGCCCTACACACTCCTTTGCACCCCCTCCAAAGTCATAGAGCGCTTTGTACTACAACTGATGACACCTGACTTACCCCTTTCTCCAACACAACACGGCTTCAGGCCATTGCACTCCACAAACACTCTTCTTACAGACCTTACACAAAGAGCTTTTGACGGCATCAACTCAGCTAGACTACCACACATATCAGTACTTGCCACACTCGATATTAGTAAAGCCTTCAATGCCATCCCCCGCCACAACCTAACAAACAAAATCTACAACACAAACATGCACAACAACACAAAAAGATGGCTGGCCAACTTCTTAGCAGGCAGACGTGCACACATATCGTTTGCCGGTCAGCCATCTAGCATTAGAAATTTCCCAAACAGAGTCCCGCAAGGATCCGTCCTGTCGCTCGCACTCTTCAATCTGTACATGCATGATACAAATACACCAAATTCACCCCAAATAACCATAGCCTCCTACGCAGACGACATAACACTCACAAGCACGCACCAAATCCAGACACAGCAACAAGACTCCTTCAAGACTATCTCGACACATTACATGAATGGTGCACTACAAACAGACTCAATTTAGCCCCAGCTAAATCCACTGCAACCCTCCTCACAAGCTGGACAGGAGAGCACGATTACGTCCCGGGACTCAACATAAACAACACACCCCTAACACACACACACACACACACACAAAATCCTAGGAGTAACATACGACACCCAAATGACATTTAAACATCACACCACAAACACAAAAAAGAAACTGACACCCAGACTTAACGCCCTCAGATCACTCGCCCACACGAAATTTGGACACAACAAAGAAACAACCACCACAGTCTACAAACAATACATAAGATCAGTTATGGAATACGCAAGCCCGGCCTGGGCTTCTAACCTAGCTGAAACACATCATAAGACCTTACAGACTATTCAAAATAAAGCCCTGAAAATCATCACAGGATGCACAGCTACTACACCCACAGATCACCTACATCAAGAAACCAAAGTCCTCAAAGTCAAAGATCATCTAGACATGAGAGGCACTCAATTCCTGGCAGCAGCCTCCACGAATCAACACCACCCACTACACTACATGGCAACACACCCACAGACACCAAGAAATATCAAAACAACACCCAGCACACGTTATCACACACAAATACTGTCTTCTCTCCCTCCCTGCCCACCCCAAACCAACTTCCGGAAGCACATCCATACTCATATCACTCGCCGTTCCATCCACTCACTCATAAACAACACGCAGCTGCAAGCACGACCTCCCGAAATCCATCCTTCTGAATCCTCCCTTCCTCGCGAGGACAGAGTCCACCTGGCCAGGCTGAGATGCGGACACCATCCAGCTCTTCTGAGCTATCAGAAGAGACTGGATGACTCCGTCGTCGACACCTGCCCGGGTTGTAACACAGCACCCCATACCATTAAATACATCATAGAAGACTGCATTTCACACAACCACTTACGCCAACAACACAATTTACACTCTTTGAGAGCTCTGTGGGAAAGCCCGACCGTGGCCATGGTCTTCCTTAAGGACTCGGGGCTGTTCAGCTAGGCAGCTTAGGGAACAACAACAACAACAACCGTCGCTGGGACTGGGGAGTTACTTATCTACTGACGGCTATAGCCGTCGCTGGGATTGTATGGTTTAAGGAGAGAATCAGTATTTTCAAAGAAGCAATATCCTAATATGACAAGCACAAGTGAACAAAAAGTAAATAAAGTAGTACCTAGAAAATAATGTTAGCATCACGAGGTAGTTGATATGTTCCTCATTATTTTATATCAATCCTAGAACACTTCCATCCACATCCATACATTATTTATCCCGGTCCCTTCAATGTTCCCGCGGCCTCAATGGTAGGGTCAATATTGGAGATGGCCTTCCCTCACATGCCCGCCAGGAAGTACTACATATTTAATGAACCTTTTTTTATCTGGCAGGAGTCTAAAAGAGGGAGGGATATTAGGCACATAAATGATTTAGCTCATATTATACATTCAGACTTGTATAATGGGAGCGGTATTTAATTTCCATTTTCCATTCAGTATTCACCATCATATTCATATAAATGTTGGAGATCTGTTTTCAAGCAGGACACAAATATGAAGTTAAGTGATTTAGCTCGATATCATTAATTCAACCACATATCTGAGTGGTATATATTTTTTAACATTACCAGTGTATATCTCATTTTCACCGACAAGTTATTATACATGAAAAAGTTGCTGTTTTTTTTTTTTTTTTTTTTGTAATTAGGTTGGGACATAAGCATATATATTATTTGAATTAATATTATTCATTCAAATGTGTGTGTGTGTGTGTGTGTGTGTGTGTGTGTGTGTGTGTGTGTGTGTGTGTGTGTGCAATAAACAACAATTATGCAGTATGTTAACTTAGGGATTTGTTTTAATATAAAAACATGCAATTCAAATAACAATATCTCTCTCTCTCTCTCTCTCTCTCTCTCTCTCTCTCTCTCTCTCTCTCTCTCTCTCTCTCTCTCTCTCTCTCTCTCATTAAGAAAACTTAACTATCATTGACTTTATGGGTTCAAATGTTGGTCGTTTCAGAAAGGGTGCTGGATGTTTGGTTTGTGAAGATATGAGTTTTAGTTTTAATGACCACTATCATTATTTCAGTGCATGCGAAGAATTTGTGTGCCATTATTAATAATCAGAAGTATGATACATCCATTTTTGGCAAAGAGAGGAACAATTAGCTGACAAGTCAGGTATTGTACCAATTGCTTCTAAGTCATTGTCACGTTCACTACATTCGTAATAGAATACACTAATGGTCCAATTACCCCGCCTACTCTAATTACTGACCAGGTCACTCGCTATTGGTCCTATCTCCATCCTGTTACGAGTGTGCTGCAAATATTAGCCATTGTTGATATCATGGTAAGAGGAGGGAAACTCTCGTATTTGCAACCCGTGTTTAACGAGGCGTTTGTTTACCTGGAAGCCGAGACCTGTTGTTTCCGGTTCAAGGACCATTTGCTCATTGGAAGGTAGTGATTGAATTACCTGCATCTGTAAATACAATGAAAACAAAATATATTTACACAACTTAAGATATGTATTAGTAGGCAAAACGAAAACAAAAAACACATACAAACACTCAAAAGAGCAGACGCTTCACACAATCACTCCTTATCGTACTTACACACAGGCACATACTCTCTCACTATCTATGTATCTATCTATCCGTATGTGTATTTATCTATCTCTATCACCCACTTAAAAAAGGCAATTAATCGGCAAATAGTCGACATACATGCCTGCCACTTTGCTTTCACACGTTTTCAGATTTCCACCATTTCGCTGACGATGATCGGACAATAGCGACCCAGTCACTTGTTTTAGTAAGTCGTCGTTAGTCGCAAAGATTAGATCAAGAATTTTGTTGCCACATGTTGGATATTGATCATATTGAAATATATGAAATAATAGAGTACAGGTCCGATCCTGTGTTAGATGTTAGAGATCCACCCTACTGAGCTACTGGCAAGTTCAAGTCTTCACAAAGTACGTCATAGACTTTTCTCTCAATATTTAGTGATTGTCCAGGGGGGTGATTTATTAGTCCAAGGGTTATATTTTCTTGAAACTTATTTTTCAAATGAACATAAATTATGTCAATGTTATCTACATATGGTTTCGTTACTAGCACACGGTGAAGATCTTTCCAGGCCTACAACAAAATGCCTCCCTCATTTTTGTTTATCTGACTGCATTGAAACATTGTATATCCAGGAATATTGTATTCAGCTAAATAGCCTGTATGTTTAATGTTTGGCCATGATTTAGTGACACCTATTATATCAAAATGTTCTGTAAAAACTATTTCTTCAAGGTCTGCTAATTTGTTACGAATACTTCAAGCATTTGCAAAAAATTACTTATTATCCTGGAGAGAGTTGTTGCAGTTGATTTGTGAATTTGCTTGATTTCCGGAGTATATCATGTTGTAGGAAGTGGGCGGATTTCCGATTACATCTCTGGCTGTACTTGGTCCTCGCTTTCCTAGATCTGCATCTCAGGCTGTCCTAGGCTGACTTCGAGTCGTGTCCGAAAATCCTTTATGCCATCATTCAGCATGTGGGCGAGTCGCACTGCTCCATCCTGGTTCAGATGGACCACATCATCTGAGAATAAATGATCTTCATGGAAGAATGAGTCCCAGGTGTTGACAAAATCGTTGTTCTCTTCCCTGCAGATATTCACAAGACAACGATTTATACTGGTGGCTATGTTGAAGGACCTGTTCTCAATCCCGATCCTGGGGACAATCCCTGATACGATGATCCTTTGCAACTTTTCTTTGTACGATTTGATCAGCTTCCAGTATTTCTGCATAAGGTCCTCCGATCTGGTCCGCTATACGTCATTAGATCCGACGTGTATGATGTACGTTGTGGTTGAGGGTGCCAGCCTGGAGACTTCTTCCACTGCGGCAATAACATCATCCACCCCAGCACCTGGGATGCAGAAACGCTTCCTGGTCTTGGGTGCCCAGGCGCAGAACTCTGTTAGATGGCCACGGACCATCGAGTCGCCTACTAGCAAAATTTCTTTTGTTTCCTCTTCATCGTTTGATTCCGATAGAATCTGAAAACAGTTGTGGCACTCGGTAAGTGGGATGATATTCCTTGTCTTGTGCCTAACGTTGTTCCTCATACAACAGAGTGTCATACAAGGTTACTACAGAAGTGGTTTAGCAAGCACTTAACTACAATAAGAGATACAAGAAATACAATTAGGGCTAGTCGTTATCCCGGTAAGCGCGAGCTATGTGTAATGAACACCATACTTCTGGGCGGCAATATTAGGCTCCATTCCTGCCTATAATCGTCATTTTATGATAAATATCGTTATTACTTGTTCATATGCGCCTATTTTACCTTCACTATGAAGATAACAATAAAACAAGTGGGAATTTCATTTTTCTGGTCAAAATCGCGAATAAACATTGAGCGGCCCATTCATTAAATATGGAGCACAGTGACGCAACCCCTCCTCTCGCAAGCTCTGGAACATGACTGAGAGTCCAACCCCACCGTCTACCTCTGCCAACACACTCGCTAGGCACATAACCACACCCTGCAACCAGTTTGCTAGTGTTAGCACGAAAATATACCAATGATTTATGGAATAACAGGGAAAATAGGTGATAATTGAAGGCGGAGGGAAGGGGAGGGGGAGAAAGGAGGGGATGTGGAGGAGTGATATGAGGTATGGAGAACAAAAATAGAATAAATTTAAGTGCTACTGGGGCCTTTTAAAAAAAAATGTTTAGACCTTCCCTCTTAAGAGCTTTCTCGCCGTTGCCCAGTAAAACCTCTTAACCCTTTAGAGGGCACTTGGTGAAATCGTTGAGATATCAAAAAACCCTCTTAGGACATGAAAATTGAGGTGTTTCTAAGAAATGTTTACTGTTGTGAGATATTCAGTTTGGTGCACTTGAATGTTGCAATGTTGCGTCAAACAAATAACCCGTACGGGCTACTCGCCCGACTTACGGGTAACCATGAACATCCCGCCAGGGGTGTTTGGCTCGTTTTGGTGTAATATTTTTCACTAAATAGTTGTTTCTTATTTCAACTTAATAATTATGATTGTAAATAATTGTCAGCAACATAAATAAGCATAATTAGTAATAATGTGAACTTTTACTAACATACTAGAATAAATGTGTAATGAAATACTGCCTTGATTTATATAAAAATACATTTTAATTAAATAAATAACTTACATAAATTATTAGTTTGTTGACACTATTTACATACATATTTATATATTTATACGTCGTTGTGGAATGGAGCGAAGCAATTTCGGGTGTCAGACAGGCACAGGGCGACCTTACAAGTGTTGCACATCCACCGTGACCGATGAATGGCCCCCTTCTTGCTGCAATGCTTGCACGTCTGCCGCATGGTCACAAAACGGGGCATATGATGGGTGGTGGTATTCTGTCGCTCAACAGGACTTGGGATTGAACTCCTCTGGCCTCTCCTTGGTAGTGATATTGGTGACGTTGGAGAGTCGATGGAGTTCCTCGTGGCCCGCGCTGCCAGTACTTTGGTGCATCTCATAAACCTGGAGATGTCCAGGCGAAAGTTCTTCAGGGGCTTTGGTTTTCCCCCCAAAGCGACACAGTCCCTTTTGTAGAGCAGCCAGGCATTACATATACAAATGTCCACACTATATCCAAAGAGCTTTATATACCACCTTCTCGCTCTCATGGGTGTGCTGTACAGGTGGGTGAGCATGTCGCTTTTATCAACCCCCCCCCCCCCCCCCCCCCATCCTTCCATTGTACTTTTTGATAACGTCGGGGCATTTTACTTCCTTCTTCTCCTTGGCTTGCTTGTCATACCTGGAGACTGTGGACATGGGTTCAATGCCAGCATCGGAGGACAGGACTGTGACCACCTTGTTGTCTTTCCACCTTGCAGCAAGTATACCATTGGAAGAACAATAGTCCAGAGTTCCACGGGGCACCGACTTCTTTGTCCATATCCTTGACAGCCATTAGAGTGGGCTTTTCAATGCGATTGACTCTTGCTGTGCCAATAAACCAGCAGCCATACTATTCCCGCAAGTATTCCACTAACGCAAAGCTTGTGAAGAAGTTGTCAGCATGCACAGCACTCTTATTGGGTTCTTTTAGGGTCTTGACAAGAACTACCACGGTCTTGCTGCTGACCAAGATCTGCTGTTCATCTTCAGCAAGGAGGGTATGATGAGCTGGGAAGGTGGGCTCGCCCTGGTACATAAGGATGTCATGTACAAACCCATCGATACTACCTCTGCAGAAAAGCTTCAAGCCCCACTTGTCTGGTTTGGTTTTGATGTATTGCCTCAGGTTACCAGCTCTCTTCCCCTTATAGGCCACCATCACCTCATCAATGGACTGGACTGGAGTAGCGTTGACCTGAATGAACCGCTTTGTGATGGATGCGATGACTGGCCTTATCTTGTAAAACCTGTCTATGGACGTCCTGGCATACTCGTTGTTATTGAAGTGTAGGAGGGATCTCAGTAGCCTGAAGCATTTGGAAGACATGACTTCAGCTATTTGAGGCACCCTGGTCTCCATGGCCCAGTAATCCTCTATGCTCGGCAGGCTACTTATTCCCATGTAGATCAGGATCCCGACGAACACCATGAACTCGTGTTTGTCTGTGCTGAACGTTGTGTTGACGTCCTTCTGCCGAGCATAGAGGTTAGTTTGGTAGACTATATGGCCCACCAGTTCCAAGGAGACGAGCCGTTCAAAATATTCGAAAGGTGAGAGGATGTGAGTTGGAGCCAGGTGAACGAAATCCGGGAGTGGTGGGATGTCGATATCCTCCTTCTTCCATGTCCTTGGAGCAGTGGTAGTCTGTATCCTCTTACGGGCTCGTGGAATGGCATCATCCACTTCTTCATCCTCGTCGTCATCGTCGTCGTCGTCGGACACATCCCGGGGCTCCACCACAAGCGTACCTGTGAAATATTACAAGTTATTCGTAAAGGTAAGTAAAGGTAAGGTAAGTAATGGTATGGTAAGTATTGTAATTTGTTTACTATAATTTCTTTAAAAAAATAAATGCCAAACACATGAATGAAATGCACAACACTGTTTACTAAAAGTTCTTTAAATTTATTAAATGCCCAACAATATTTACTATAAGTCCTTTAAATTGTTTAAATGCCCAACACAATATTTAAATGCCCAACAATATTTACTATTAGTCCTTTAAAATGTTTAAATGCCCAACACAATCTTTTAATGCCCAACAATATTTACTATAAGTCCTTTAAATTGTTTAAATGCCCAACACAATCTTTAAATCCCCAACAATATTTACTATAAGTTTTTTAAACTGTTTAAATGACCAACACAATAATGAACTAAACAACATTATTTAATGTAAGTTTTAAAAACAAAAAAATACCCAACAATATAACTATAGGTCCTTTAAATTGTTTAAATGACCAACACAATAGGGAAATACACAACAATATTCACTATAATGACCAGTCAGTCAATCAATCAGTCATTGGGGGGAAACTCTGTGACAGCACTGAGCCACACTCACCCTCCGACTCCACACTTGTGGGCTTCCCCATAGTTTATTGGTATAAAATTCATTCACTTTGATACTAACCTTGCCTCTTAGATGTACTGGGACTACTGGATAGTAGTTCATCGTCCCCGATGTGAGCCAGGAAGTCAGGGTCGATGGTGTCATCATCATCTTCAAGGTCGAACTCGATGTCACTGTCGGCGCTGGTCTGTGGTGCCACCCACTGTGTCCTGCTTCTGGTTTGCTTGTAGAAGGAACCCACTGGTCTCTGAAAAAAAAATATATATATATATAATGTCACTATCACTTTCTTTGCTATATTTATGGTGAATAATATGAAAATTGACATAAAAATTACTATATTTGGCCAAAAAATATTATAACTAACATTATGTCTAATCCATACCAATGAATAAGGTACTGGCCTACCACTATAGCATGTTTAAAAAAAAATCACCATAGATTCACCATTATTTTGTCATTTCTAACATTACCTATTAGTCAGGTATTGCTCTGTTTCAAGGTTATTTTGTAAGAAACTTATTGTATAGCAGTAAAATCATCAATAATATAACCACAGTTACTAATCACCATCATATATGCACAATCACCATCATCACTATCAAGCCATACGGTTATTCGTGTTGCGGGCCAAAGATCCCCGCAGGGATGAGCGCGGTTATTCGTGATGCGGGCCAAAGATCCTGGTAGGGTGGAAAGTGGTGGCATACGTTCCCCCGCAAGTCCGGCATACATCCCGCGAAGGATATACACTATGTTCACCACCCAAAATTTCGTATTTCCTTTGAAACCACACTAATTTAATTCATACCAGCATAAAGTACAACTATTTATCTATGTCCTATCAACGTTTAAGAACCATACCTCCATTGTTGTAGGCGTGAGGGGCATGGGAAGGGAGCAAACTTGACGCACATATGACCACTATGGCTGCTTTGCAGAGTATGACTCGCTTCTTGCCCTGCACCGCCGCGCAAGGATAGGGTAGAGGGCTGTGATTTGCTGGAGATAATGATGAAAGGTTCCCCTATTGGTTGAAGCAAATCCAAGCCATCTATGTCATCAATGGCGCGAAATATAGCCCGCCAAAAACACGCGTTTAAGGAACCAGCGCGGGATACCTGCCCGCTAAAGGGTTAAGAGTGTTCTTGCCGTTCCCGGGTTAACATTGCTAACACATAAGCAGATAGTTTGTTTAGGTGCGTGCACAAGTGTACCCGGTAATACGTAAAGATAGGGGGCCTTGACAAACACACGTTTATCAGCTAAATATCACGCAAAGCAACTACTGGGCGGTTTAACAAGCGCTTAACTAAAATTCATGCACACACACATACAGTATATACAGTATATATATATATATATATATATATATATATATATATATATATATATATATATATATAATTATATATATATATATAAATTATATATATATATATGTAAACGGTATATATATACAGTATATATATATATATATACAGTATATATATATATATATATATATATATATATATATATATAAATATATATGTACACCGCACTCCTAGATAAAGTAGAAAGGAAAGCCTTTCGTATCATTAACTCCATTCCACTCACCAACTCTCTGCAATCTCTCTCTCTCTTTGCCGTAATGTTACATCTCTCTCGCTATTCTATCGCTACTACAATAATCAGTGTTCCTCGAAGCTTTCCCAGTGTATACCACCTCCTCTACGTAGGGTACTTCCTGGTTATGTAATGTTTGAGAAATGCCGAATAAATAACAATGGAGGTGGCGTTTTATTTTATATCAAAGAAAGTCTTAACCCGACCCTCTTGTCAAAACCTCAAATTGTGAATGTCGACACATCTTTTGTGCTAATAAAGAATAATAAAGGTACAAAAATAATACTTGCATTAATATACAGACCTCCAGCTCAATCAGTGCAAACTGACCGAGAAATTTATGAACAAATTGCAGATGTAAGTAACTCACAAGATACCGTATTTTTTTGGCGACTTTAATTTACCTGTGACCAAGTGGGGCGATACTCTTACTTCACACTCCCGACATGACTTGTATACGAACTTGCAAGAGAGTTCGCTTCATCAATTTGTTCGAACACCGACCCGTGGTAATAACGTTCTTGACATTGTACTTGCAACAAAAGAAGAATTAATAGAGAATTTGAATGTTGGTGATGAATTCAGTAACAGCGACCATCGTACGATAACTTTCACTTTAAACTTTACTAGTAACGAACCAAATAGTAGCATCGAAAAAGTCCCTAATTTCAAGAAAGCAAACTTTCAAAAACTTAGAGCTATGTTTAAAGAAACTGACTGGAGCTTTTTAATTAACAACAACGACATAAATACATCTTGGAAGTTATTCGAAACCACTTACCTAAAAGCAGTGCAAGACTTCATACCATCGAAAATACGGCGTCCAGGCCATAATAATAAGCCCAAATGGTGGAATAAAGATATTTCAAACTGCCTGCTTGCTAAAAAATTTGCTAATGATAGATTAAAATCCTCACACAATGACGAAGAACGGGTGAAATTTGTAGAGCTATGACGCAAAGCCAAAAAGTTAATTAAGCAAAGTAAAAAGACCCTAGAGTTACATATTGCGAATCAAAGTAAAACAAATCTGAAAGAATTCTATAGTTATATCAGAAAGAAAAAAGTAGTTACTTCAACTGTTGGACCGTTAGTCGATGAAAATGGAGAATACACCAAAGACGAAGTACAAATGAGTAATGCCCTCAATACCTTTTTTGCATCAGTTTTTACAACAGAAGACCTCAGTGATATCCCTACACCATCGCCGATTCAGATTGATAATTCAGATGTTCTAAGCAATATCACCGTTACAGAGAGAGAAGTATTGAATTGTTTAGATAAACTCAAGGTAAATAAAACGCCTGGACCTGATACAATCTCGCCTAGAGTTCTAAAGGAAGCTAAGGAAGAGATCTCCAAACCACTGACATTACTATTCAATAAATCCTTGCAGTCTGGAACTATGCCTGATCAGTGGAAGATAGCCAACGTAACACCGATATTCAAAAAAGGCAGCAAATCCCTACCCTGTAACTATCGTCCAATTAGCTTAACCTCAGTTGTATGTAAAATGCTAGAAACGGTCATAATAGACAGACTCGTAAATCGCTTAGGGGAAAATAACATACTTAAAGATACTCAACACGGCTTTCGTAAAAAACGTTCCTGTTTAACAAACCTCTTAGACTTCTTCCACGATATCTTCAACCTCTACGATGAGAGTAAAGCTGTAGATATTATATACCTTGATTTTCAAAAGGCTTTTGACAAAGTTCCCCACAAACGTTTACTGCTAAAACTAAAAGCGCATGGAATACAAGACGGTGTGTTGAAATGGATAGAAAATTGATTCAGCGACAGAAAGCAAAGAGTAGTCATAAACGGTAAGGCATCTAAATGGACCAATGTAAGTAGCGGGGTACCCCAGGGATCGGTACTAGGACCAATTCTCTTTCTAATTTACATCAATGACATAGATGAGGGTCTCACCTGTACAATCTCAAAATTTGCTGACGATACAAAAATTGCGAATAGCGTACTCTCAAAAGATCAAGTTGACGATATGCAACACAATCTAGATAAATTGTCACATTGGGCCCAAATTTGGCAAATGAGTTTCAATGCGGATAAATGTAAAGTACTACATATCGGATACCTAAATGAGAAAGCAAACTATTCGATGAATGGCGCTCAGCTTAAGAATGTAAACAGAGAAACCGATCTGGGAGTAACAATATCGAGTAACCTAAAACCGAGTCAACAATGTTCAGAAGTTGTTAAGAAGGCAAACAAAATAATTGGCTTTATAGGCAGATCATTTGAGCATAAATCCAAAGACGTAATCCTAACCCTTTACAATTCCTTAGTCCGCCCTCTTCTGGAATACTGCGTTCAATACTGGTGCCCTTATTACCAAAAAGACATAAACAAGCTAGAACGAGTTCAACGTAGAGTTACCAAAATGATACCTAGCCTAAAGAACAAACCATACGAAGAGCGTCTTAGAGAATTAAATCTATTTCCTTTAACCCAGCGCAGATTAAGAGGTGACTTAATTCAAGTGTTCAAAATCATCAAAGGCATCGACAATATGAACTGTAGTAAGTACTTCACTATCGACCAATCTAATTACACGCGGGGAAACGGTTGCAAAGTTATTGGTAAATCTTTTAACTTACACGAATCTAAGAATTTCTTCTTCAATCGAGTTGTCAACTTGTGGAATGGGCTTCCCCGAGACGTTATAAACTGCAGCACCGTTGATTCATTTAAATTCCGCCTAGACAAATATCTCGCATCAAACCCGCAACTGACTGCGTTTGTAAATGAAAAACTTTATTTTATCCTCCCCTCAGTTACTAACCCATATGTCCCCTACTAACTTCCTAGTCCTGCCACGTTAGTGGCAGGGCAGTAGTTCCCTTTCCAATGTTCCCTTACCCACTCTAAACCACTGTTTGGACACTTGATCCTCAGTGTTTTGGAGGACAAGCAGCCTAGAAGGGTCACTAGATCTGTTGTTGCTTGATTTCCTTTGTACTCCTTTGGTACGTAGTACCCGCCATGCAACACAATCCCACCCCTACTCTGTGCAACTCTCCAACCCAAAAGTGAAATCCTATTTTCAGACATTCTTCTATTCAACTGTTGTGCTCTGGAATCTCTCCCGGAATCAATCTTTCCTTCTTCCTATGACTTAAATTGCTTCAAACTCTGCGTGTCCAGGCATTTTAGCTCGAACGACCCTTGATATTGGCCCTCTCACCCTTTCAAATCTGGGGGAGGCACTCGCTGCAAGCAGATATACCTTTTGTCTCCCTCATTCACATGAAAAAAATTACATATATACAGTATAAATATATAGACAGTATATATATAGAGAGAGATATAAATATATAGATATATATATATATATAAATATATAGATATATATATATATATTGTTGCGAGGGGAGCCGGGGCAATCAGATGCTCCAATAGCCTAGCCCACAGCACCGAACTACCCTGCAACAGACACGCTCTTAATATCTGACTCAAACACCAAGACACGCAGGTTCTCTAGGAAAAATGGTTTTCTTCCTCTTTGCTTATTAAAGCAGTAACAAGGAGACACAGAAATATCTATTGTCCCCGAGTCTATTCCATAGTGCGTGTAGTATGCAAGAGAACTTCTAAGGTTAGTCTATACTGCACCAACATTATCCCACCCATACCACTACTAGACTCCCAGAACACTCTGTATCATGCCCAATCGCTTAGGAATTGAGAACAATACAAAGCAAAAATCCATGGAAAGTCCAGTACAATAAACCTCTGTGCCAAGCCTGTTATCCCTTGCCTATGTCCTAATAATACACCGAGTGGCTCTCTTCAGCACAGCACGGCGGTGGTGTTGTAATGGATAAGCAACTTAAATGACTTATCGCTTACAACATCATCTGGGGTTAGCTCAATACACCCGAGTACAATGGGGCCAACCTCACCTAGTAACAGGCCCCTAGTCCCTAACTGCACCAGATGTATTGTTGCTAAAACTACACATGGCCCAAGGGTTGATATCCTAGTAGGTTGGAAAGTAGCTGCCACCCTTAAAGGGTTAAATAAGGGCAGAGTTGGAGGATGCTGTGTGGTGGAAGGAAAAACAAGGTAGCCTATTATGGCAGTATACAGGCCTCCTCACCACCCCACATCCTCGGTCCTCCAGGGCTCAACAAATGCTGGATAAACAGGCCAGTCCCCAAACCACTAGCGACATCAACCAGGAATAATATGCACATATAATGATGAATAACAATGCAGCAAAATAATGGAAAAGAACATGGAGAAATAAAAGGAAAAGCTTATATTCTAGATTGCCAAAGAAGGAATGAGTGCAGTAATTAAGATGAAACTAAAGATGTTAAAACAAAACAATATGCTCAATATGACTCCAGCCCCTGCTATGCTCCAATCAAATAAAGAACAACAAAAGAAATATACGGTATTCAAGGGAAGACACAGAGCAAGCCTAACCACCACCACACAGAGATGTCAGAACGAGAACCAGGACTAGAGTGAGCTCTAGCACTCGCTCAGGTTCCCACGGCCAAGACGAGGGAGGAAGGGAAGCGCCAGGCACCGCCAGAACATTCAATTAACTAGGCAGCCTGGGCTCTCACCAACAATACAAAGTAATCAAGTAAAACATAAGACAACATTGCGTAAACTTATGATAGACGAAATAATTGCACAAAGGCTAAATAAACTAATTAATTATAGTAATAGCCAACCGGCCACACAGACTACAGGCGCCGTCCTGCTAGCCACGAGGGCTAGCTAGCTACTAGCCTCGCACAGTGTCCCCCCCCCCCCCACAACAGGCCTTGCAACTATAACTCACTCACAAATTATATAGGCTACAAACTCATTTGGGAGTGACAATATATATATATATATATATATATATATATATATATATATATATATATATATATATACTGTATATATACCAGTTTATATATATATGTATACATATATATATATGACTGTATATACCGGTATATATATATATACATATATATATATATATTTCTAATCTCTCAGTGGGGTTCGAACCGCCGACCGTCAGGACGATAACCGACGCTTTAATCAACTACACCACGGCTATCGTCCTGAAAGTCGGCGGTTCGAACCCCACTGAGAGATTAGAAACATTTAGTGGCTCACGTGTATTTGTGATATATACTCAATATATACTGTATATATTTATATATATATATATATATATATATATATATATATTTGTTTGTGTGTTGTGTGTGTGTATGTGTGTGCGTGTGTGTGTGTGTGTGTATGGATATATATTGGTACTGAAAACTCACACTGAATCGAATAATCAATATTTTGAGACAGTCAAATTCATTAAACTCCTCGTATTGTTGGCAGTGTTTTATTTCAACAATATACTTTAACGAAGTAAAGTTTGCCCGTGTGTGTGTTGTTTACCAAATGAATGATATTATACATCCTGTGGACTCTGGTATTGTGTGCGTGTGTGTTTAGATCTAGTACGTGCTAGTTAATGTAGATGTGGTATATGGAAGGAACCAAATATTGACGAACGTTAGATATTTTTAATTTAATGTATAATATCTGAAGAAAACGTGTACTGTATACGGAATCCTTTTGTCATATTAAACGGGTAATCCACAGGGAGGCATTGCGGGCAAGATCCCTTGTTGAGCTAACGGCCCTAGGCCGTAGCTTATTCTTAATTAAACATGCCTCCATGCAAAGGCTAATGATAAGCTTACGACCAGCAGGTGAAACAAACATTACATATCCACACCTGGCTTGTTATTAACATAGTCCATATATTACCTTACACAATAGTGATGGCGCAAGACTGCCATTAACCACACACACACACACACACTCCTCTTTGAATTCGCCAAAGAGAGATTTTGGTGGCCACAGACAGCATCCCTCAGACAAAATCATCCCTTTAACTTCAGAAATGGCGTCGTTTACTTGCAATATGAGAGAGAGAGAGAGAGAGAGAGAGAGAGAGAGAGAGAGAGAGAGAGAGAGACAGAGAGAGAGAGAGAAAACATAATCGAAGCTTAATATATTGGATTTGTGTTTGCTTGTATCTCTTTCAAGTTCCTCAAACGAATACAAGCAGAATCTTTAATTTTTATTAATCATAGTTGTGTATCGAGATCGTGTCCAAGTTGTTAGAATCTTTAATGTTTATTAATCATAGTTGTGTATCGAGATCGTTTCCAAGTTGTTAGAATCTTTAATGTTTATTAATCATAGTTGTGTATCGAGATCGTTTCCAAGTTGTTAGAATCTTTAATGTTTATTAATCATAGTTGTGTATCGAGATCGTTTCCAAGTTGTTAGAATCTTTAATGTTTATTAATCATAGTTGTGTATCGAGATCGTTTCCAAGTTGTTAGAATCTTTAATGTTTTTTAATCATAGTTGTGTATCGAGATCGTTTCCAAGTTGTTAGAATCTATAATGTTTATTAATCATAGTTGTGAATCGAGATCGTTTCCAAGTTGTTAGAATCTTTAATGTTTATTAATCATAGTTGTGTATCGAGATCGTTTCCAAGTTGTTAGAATCTTTAATGTTTATTAATCATAGTTGTGTATCGAGATCGTTTCCAAGTTGTTAGAATCTTTAATGTTTATTAATCATAGTTGTGTATCGAGATCGTTTCCAAGTTGTTAGAATCTTTAATGTTTATTAATCGTAGTTGTGTATCGAGATCGTGTCCAAGTTGTTAGAATCTTTAATGTTTATTAATCATAGTTGTGTATCGAGATCGTTTCCAAGTTGTTAGAATCTTTAATGTTTATTAATCATAGTTGTGTATCGAGATCGTTTCCAAGTTGTTAGAATCTTAATGTTTATTAATCATAGTTGTGTATCGAGATCGTTTCCAAGTTGTTAGAATCTTTAATGTTTATTAATCATACTTGTGTATCGAGATCGTTTCCAAGTTGTTAGAATCTTTAATGTTTTTTAATCATAGTTGTGTATCGAGATCGTTTCCAAGTTGTTAGAATCTATAATGTTTATTAATCATAGTTGTGAATCGAGATCGTTTCCAAGTTGTTAGAATCTTTAATGTTTATTAATCATAGTTGTGTATCGAGATCGTTTCCAAGTTGTTAGAATCCTTAATGTTTATTAATCATAGTTGTGTATCGAGATCGTTTCCAAGTTGTTAGAATCTTTAATGTTTATTAATCATAGTTGTGTATCGAGATCGTTTCCAAGTTGTTAGAATCTTTAATGTTTATTAATCATAGTTGTGTATCGAGATCGTTTCCAAGTTGTTAGAATCTTTAATGTTTATAAATCATAGTTGTGTATCGAGATTGTTTCCAAGTTGTTAGAATCTTTAATGTTTATTAATCATAGTTGTGTATCGAGATCGTTTCCAAGTTGTTAGAATCTTTAATGTTTATTAATCATAGTTGTGTATCGAGATCGTTTCCAAGTTGTTAGAATCTTTAATGTTTATTAATCATAGTTGTGTATCGAGATCGTTTCCAAGTTGTTAGAATCTTTAATGTTTATTAATCATAGTTGTTTATCGAGATCGTTTCCAAGTTGTTAGAATCTTTAATGTTTATTAACCTCTGAAGTGCACATGGGGGTAATTAGACACCTCTCCCTGTGCGCATGTATTTGAGGTGTTTCCGTCACTAAAATATTCATTGTACCATTAATAGCATTAATACTTTTCCATATGCGCCTATTATGGGTTGATTATAAAGGTATTAACCTGAAACAACAATACAACGAGTGAAAACAGCGTTTGGATGGTCAAAATCGGAGATATAGCCCGCGAGTTGTATAATGTATGGGTGAGGCACGCTGATTTCCCGCCAATTTCCCCCAAGGCCACTGAGACACAGTCGATCGATACTCTCTCTCTCTCTCTTGCATTCGCTTACTATCAGTGATGACCACACCCTGCAACCGGATTTCTAATGTTAGCACGAAAATATACCTCAGAATAAGGTAATAACAGGGAAAATAGGTGATAACTGAAGGAGAGGAGGAAAGTGGGGAAGGAGGGGAGGTAGAGGACTGAGATTTTGCATGACCCAGGGGCCAAAAAATAAAAACAAAAATATATATTTTTTTTTTTCGATGTCAAAAGTTGATTTTTTTTTTCTCTGACTCTTAAGAGTCTCCCCGCAGTCCGCCGGGGGAACTCTTAAGAGTCTCCCGGCAGTTCCCGGGTTAATCATATTTGTGTATTGAGATCGTTTCCAAGTTGTTAGAATATTTAATGTTTATTAATCTTAGTTGTGTATCGAGATCGTTTCCAAGTTGTTAGAATCTTTAATGTTTATTAATCATAGTTGTGTATCGAGATCGTTTCCAAGTTGATAGAATCTTTAATGTTTATTAATCATAGTTGTGTATCGAGATTGTTTCCAAGTTGTTAGAATCTTTAATGTTTATTAATCATAGTTGTGTATCGAGATCGTTTCCAAGTTGTTAGAATATTTAATGTTTATTAATCATAGTTGTGTATCGAGATCGTTTCCAAGTTGTTAGAATCTTTAATGTTTATTAATCATACTTGTGTATCGAGATCGTTTCCAAGTTGTTAGAATCTTTAATGTTTATTAATCATAGTTGTGTATCGAGATCGTTTCCAAGTTGTTAGAATCTTTAATGTTTATTAATCATAGTTGTGTATCGAGATCGTTTCCAAGTTGTTAGAATCTTTAATGTTTATTAATCATAGTTGTGTATCGAGATCGTTTCCAAGTTGTTAGAATCTTTAATGTTTATTAATCATAGTTGTGTATCGAGATCGTTTCCAAGTTGTTAAAATCTTTAATGTTTATTAATCATAGTTGTGTATCGAGATCGTTTCCAAGTTGTTAGAATCTTTAATGTTTATTAATCATAGTTGTGTATCGAGATCGTTTCCAAGTTGTTAGAATCTTTAATGTTTATTAATCATAGTTGTATATCGAGATCGTTTCCAAGTTGTTAGAATCGCACACTGGTGGATTGATAGAGAAACCTGCCTGTATCTGTCACTCACACAATCATACACTCTTTCTCTCTCGCTCTCCCCGTGTGTGTATGTCTGTTTCTTCCTCAACGCTATTCCTGTACCCTCAGTGAATGTTTCAGGCCGCATCTCTCGCCCGTACCTGTCTTGTGATTTCACTCCATTATTCTCACTTCTCTCAATAATTTGGACAAGCCTCGAATTCACAGTCATATGCTTAAAGGTCACCTCACACCGACTAAAATTACTTTTACGTTCCTGTATTTGAATATAACCATTTATGATAGACAGTATACCTCTTACAGCTTACTATGTGTTATATTAGATAAGAAATACGAATGTATACCTGTATATGTAGTTGATATGGCCGTACCTGTATCAAGTCATGGATGTATTTGGAATAAATGTATTTTCAAATTTAATATCGACACATTGATTACTTAACCCCTTTTCTACCGGCCACGTTATTTTAATTGTGTTTAGACGATTGTGTACAGTTTAAGAAGGATCTTTTGTCGTAAAAAGGGATAAGTGAGCTAGTGCGAAACCTGTTGATTGCTGGAGGCCCTTTTTAAACTTAATAAAATCGTCTAACAGTAGCCAGAGTACAGTTAAAAAGACGTCGCCGGCACAGAAGGGGTTAACTACCATACCAACTCATGAATTAATTTACAAATACAGTATATATATTTTTTGTCCTAATTCCAACATCATTCGTTTTGTTCATTAAGCCAATTACTAATGGTATTTTCGGGGGCGTCTTAACTTCTAACTACCACTGCTAATATATATGACCAGTTTTTACAAAGATAACTATTCAAGTATAGGTGCCAGTGTTTTACGTATTTATTCATCATAATGTACTTATTTATAAGTTCATCCACATTCTTCTTAGCTTGATGAGTGGAGGATATTTTTAAGATGAATTAAAGGATAATTATCTGTCGATCAAGGGTGTTACCAATAAAGTTACTCTAAGATGACTTAGCACAACTGGAAGCTGGGGGTATAAGTGGATATGAAGGTGGATTCACACGAACACTTGTTCTGGCATAATTTCATGAATAGTTTGCACTTACTGTATAATATACGCAAATAAAATGCAGGTAGATAATCGTATTCAACAACCCTGTTATAAAAGTTAAGGAGATATTTTGACTTAAGCCATTTGTTTCGAACCTCCTTCTCGCTCATGTTTAGTCTCGTTAGCTTTATCATTTTAAAAAGTTTGCTCCGTTAGTTTGAAGATTTGAAGACATTTCGCACAATTGTTGTCAATTTTAAAACCTTTTGTGTCATTTAGGTGTCGATTTTATCCTGGCGAGTGATAACGAGCCTGTAATTTAGGAGGAATCAGCCTTTGGCCGGGACATTTTTCTACCGAAACATGTACAATTTATATCGCAGGGGGGTGTTGGGAGTATTTCTTAAAAGCTTGATGGGGGTCTAGGAAGCAAGGTAACAATCAGAAAACAGCATATCCACAGTTACCGAAAAAGGTTCTGCAATAAAATGTTCGTGCAAGTTTATATATACATGTATGGAGTTATGAAGGGAAGAGCAAGGTATGGTCTTTGAAAGGGGTGCAGCCACAGAGTGTGAGGTGAGGTTGACCGGTCAGGATATGGAGAATGTGACCCAGTGGCGTCACCAGGGGGGGGGGGCTTGGGGGGTCTTAGCCCCCCAAATCAAGGACTCAGCCCCCCAAAAAATGCAAACCCCAAAACTGACAAAAGTAATTAAAATAAATAAATACAAATTAAATAATAAATAATGCATAACCAGTTCACCACATTTACCAGCCCTGCATCCAACCCCCCCCACCCCCCATCTACTTTTTATTAATTGATCCATATAGGTTAAATACGAATTGTTTATGTAATGTGAATATTTATTCACAATTTACATAAACCTATGGCTATGACTCAAATCATAATAGTAATATTAGTAAGTTTCCCCTATATTTTCACTGAAATGATGAAACTGATTTGAATTACCTTGCTGACCAGTACTCAGTTGAAAGGGAGAGCCTCCATGCAGAACTCCTTATTTCTCAGAAAACTTTACAGGATGTGAAATCCATTTCCGGTGCTTTGGATAAACCGAAGCCACTGAAGCATGGTTTCACCACACTCTGGACTTTGATGCATTTGGCCCTCACTTTCCCTGTCAGTAATGCCAAATGTGAGAGATCCTTTTCTGTCTTAAAACTGATCAAAACATACCTCAGGGCAACAATGGGACAGGAACGGCTGACCAGTCTAGGTACAATTTCTATTGAAAAGGCTGTGGTGAATTCACTTGATCTTGATTTGGTAGTTGACAAATTTGCATCTCTTCCAATACCGTCACCGTCAGGGTCAGGTGAATCCACCAAAAGGCGTTTGTCCCTTACTTAACATGGGGCATGGTGATTGGTCATGGAATGAAAAGCAATTTAGTTAATTTATCTCATTTACTATATTTTTTTTCTGTTTGATAATTGAAAATTTGAAATACCTTGAACTCTGATATTGCAAGTATATAATTAATAATTTGTCACTTCTTTATCAAAAGGAAAAACTAAAGAAACAACCAAAAAATGTAAACGGTGGAAAGCATTAAAACTAAGTAAAATGCAAAACCATCAACAGTTATAATGAACTAATCATAATCATAAAACGTTTACATTGATTGAAAAGTGAAATTGTGAAATAAAAGACACATATCCACATACCATTAGGCCATGTCACTATATGAAACTTTGAAAGGATATCAGTTTTATAGAATAACAATTGTTATCTAAAGTAATTGCTTTATGATTTGGAGTTAATAAATTATACTTTTTTGTTTTAAGTGAACTGTTTTGTTTTTCTATCACAGTAATGGAAGACAAATCTTGCCAATTAAATCTATATAATGGTACAATAATAAAAGTTCTTCAAATTATCCAATTTAATATGCTAATAAATCGTTACAAACTATAGTATATTCATTATAAGTAGGCGAAACATCTAGACCACTTACCTCTATACCTAAGGAAAGACTGGAGTAATCAAGCTAATATTTCTACCTTTGGGAAGGGTCAGCCAGGCAATAAGTATGGACATTTACAACCCATTTGCTCTAGCCATTTAGCGAATTACAAAGGTTAGGGGTCACAATTTCTGGCCTACCTATAATGAATGGACTATAGTATGATAGTATATGAAGAAAAAACTATTCTCTGCACATAGGCTTTATACCCTACAATTACCATTGGCCTTGTAACTTACTGACTGATGCCTGGTATCAGGCTCATCAATATTTATGTCATATGTTTCTTACTTATACACATTTTTAGGCCTCAAAAAGGCCCCAGAAACTGCTCAGACTCGCTTCGCTCGCCACCCACCCACCTATCTATGCCAGGGCTACAGCCCCCCCAATATTTTACCCCTGGTAACGCCACTGAGAATGTCGGCTCATTTAAGTATTTGGGCAGTGTATTTAATAAATATTGGAGAATAGATGAAGTACGGGAGAGGGTGCAGCAGGGGAAGAGGGTTGTAGGAACACTGAAAGCAGTAACAAGAAATAGGGTGGTCAGCATGAAAGTAAAGAAGTCTTTGAATGACAGTGTGGTAATCCTTAAATTGACTTACGGGAGCGAGCGAAGCATGGACGTTCGGGAAGAAACTCAGACCAAGAGTGAAAGGGGTGGAAATGAGTTACTTGAGAAGTGCGGGAGGAGTTACATGGAGGGATAGTCAGATGAATAAGGAAGTATGAGAGAGGTGTGGTGTGGAGGTAGATGTGCTTGAAAGTGTGAGAAGGACCACCTTGAGATGGTTCGGCCATATGGAACGTATGGGAGGCGAGAGAATGACTAAGAGAGTGTACGAGAGCGAGGTGGAAGGACAGACAGGGAGAGGTAGACCGAAGAAGTGATGGAAGGATGGAGTAAAGAAGTATATGAGTGAAGGCGATACTGGATGGGAGGAGGAGCGTCGACTGACTGGGGACAGGTGGATGGGGGCATTTCGTTCGTGGCCACCCCTTGGGGGATCACGGTGCCAGCAATAGGTAGATAGATGGAAGTTTATCCAGAATAGTTTAAGTGAGGTTCGTTTAGATTATTAGATTAGCTGATGTTAAAGTTAGGTTAACTTTACGAATTAAAAAATGTTGCTGTTATGTTACATGGATAGTAGGTATATGTTCCGTCTGGACTAGGTTATGGTTTGATTAGGTTCACGTTGGATTAAATAGGCGTAGGTTGAGGTTTGGACTAAGTTCAGATACTTTATATCAGTGTCAGGGAGAGTATAATAGGTTAGTTTATGCTACATTGGACGAAGTCTAAACAAAGTCCAGGATATAATTAGAGTTAAGCTGTATTGTTACTTCAGTTAGTTAGTTAGTTAGTTAGTTAGTTTAAATAGGACTTTATTTACTGGGTGGTTGTGTGTGTGTGTATGCTCCGACAGAGGATACAACTGTACGAGAGAAAGAGGAGTTCTGGGTGAATGTGGAGGCGTGCTGGGATAAGTTTGGCAAGAGCGAAATCATATTTCTGATTGGGGATATGAATGGGAAGGTGGGTGATAAGAAAGGTGATGGAGTGGTGGGAGGGAGGGATGTACCGTCAGAGGTGAATGGGAATGGTAGTTCACTTGTGAACGTATGTGTGGGGAGGAGGCTGTGGATAGCCAACACCTTCTTCCGACAGAGAATGATTCACAGGTACACATGGAAAGTGGTGTGGAGGAAAAAGGATGCGACAGTGGTGGAACGAATGGCACAGATTGATTATATATAGTATGTGTGGATGAATGAATGAAGAAATCTGTGCTGGATGCTACGGTGAATAGGGGTATTGGAGGGGGTCTGTCTGACCATTATGTAGTAGTAGCTAAAATTAGGATACAACAGAAGCGGGTGAGGAGAGCTGAAGGGAGGCGAAAGGAAGGTGGAATGGCGAGGAGGGTGGAGAGGTTGCAGGATGAGGAACTCTAGGAAGAGTTCAGGAGAGCGGTAGAAAGACGACTAGGTAGGTTTGACCTGGAAGGTTTGGAGGAGGTGAGCAAAGTGTTTAAATTATGAAAGAGATATGTGCAGCATGTGAGGAGGTGTGTGGAGTAAGGAGAAGAGGTAGATGGGTGAAGGGTACAGCATGGTGGACAGCAGAGGTACAAATAGCTGTGGAAGACAAGAAGAAAGTATATAGAGAATGGTTGGGTAGTAGAGGGAATGAAGATTTGGAAAGACCGAAAAGAGCGAGGTACTTGGGGAAAAAGAGAATGGTGAAGAGAGTAGTGAAGGCAAGTAAGAGAAGAGTAGATGAGGAATTTGGAAGGAATCTGAGTGTAACATAGAAGGAGTGTAAGAAACTGTTCTGGAAAGAAGTAAAGAAAGTTAGGGAAGATAGCAAGGGAAACAATAAGGGTGTGAAAGATAAGAATAGGCGAGTGCTAGCCGAGAAGCAAGAGAGAGTCGAAAGATGGAGGGAATATTTCATCGAATTGCTGAATGTAAGGAATGAAGCACCAGCAAACATAGTTGGATGGGGTATGGGAAGGAGACGAAGAGAAGTAGTGGAGGAGAAGGTGGGAATCAGGAGGTCAGAGTGCACCAGGAATAGATGAAGTGTGTGGGGAAATGCTGAGGTATGGTGGTGAGATAGTGATCGAATGGGTATAGAAAATGTGCAAACTAGCATGGAAAAAGGGGAGTCCACCTGATGACTGGAAGACAGGCATAATAGTCCCCCTATATAAGGGTAAAGGGGAAAGAGGAGTGTGTGGTAACCACCGAGGAATATGTCTTCTAAGCGTAGTAGGGAAGGTGTACAGTAGGGTAGTGATTGAGAGAGTGAGAGTGAGAACGAAGAAATGGATAGGTGACGAACAGGTCGGGTTTAGTAAGGGAAGTGGATGTGTAGATCAGATTTTTACCCTGAAATATGTTATGGAGAAGTATCTCGAGAAGCAACAAATGCTGTATGTTGCCTTTATGGACTTGGAGAAGGTCTATGACAGAGTGGATAGAGAAGGTATGTGGAAAGTACTTAGAATATACAGTATGGAGTAGATGGCAAGTTACTGAAAGCAGTGAAGAGCATGTATGAGGGTGCAAAGGCGGCAGTACGTGTGAAGAATGAGCAAAGCGAGTTCTTTGATGTGAATGTTGGATTGAAACAGGGGTGTGTGATGTCCCAGTGGTTGTTTACTGTATATCTGGATGGAGTCAGGAGCGAAATACAAGGAAGAGCAGTGGATGTTGGTGTATCGCTGATAAGGGAGGGAAACGAGTGGAAGCTACCTAGGGGAGGTGTGACAGAGTGGTCTTGCCACTGGACGGGTAACCCAATGGACACGGGTTCGAATCCCAATATGTCAATGGGAAGATATTATTGGGATGGAATTTGTGCTGTACCTAGTTTCAGTGCACTACCACAGCACACCGAAATGCCAAACAAATACCCTCATTGTTCCCTGATTAAAATAGCATTGTATGAATATTCCCATATTCAAAATATGCTACAGGGGGGCAATGCCTAGTGAGTTACTTGCTCAATAGGTGGCGTTCTGAGAGTGAGGGTCCGAGTCTGAGGATTGAGACGGTGAAGCACGGAGGCGGGGTAGCTTCAGAGATGGGATTGCTTCGAGCCAGGGTGCTTCGCATGTTTCACTCCCTAGACTGGAACAAGACCTCATGGGCCTCACCATGTACAGCGGTTAAGTGTGCAGGCTCTCAGCCTATGCCCGAGAGGGAGTAGTTGGAATATAGAAGACAAAAAAAAACTGTACTGCTGTTTGTAGATGATACAGTTTTGATGAGCGATAATGAATGGGAGTTGCAGGGTCTTGTAAATATGTTTGGAACAGTGTGTGCAAAACAGAATCTGAAGGTAAATGAGGGGAAGAGCAAGAATATGGTCTTCGAAAAGGGTGAAGCCACAGAGTGAGAGGTGAAGTTGAACGGTCAGGCTATGCAGATTGGCCGCTCATTTAACTATCTGGGCAATGTGCTGAGTAAAGACGGGAGTAAGGATGAAGAAGTACAAAGGAGTCCAAAGGAAATCAAGCAACAATAGGTCTAGTGACCCTTCTAGGCTGCTTGTCCTCCAAAACACTGAGGATCAAGTGTCCAAACAGTGGTTTAGAGTGGGTAAGGGAACATTGGAAAGGGAACTACTGCCCTGGAACTAATGTCCGTGGCAGGATTGGGAAGTTAGTAGGGGACAGATGGGTTAGTAACTGAGGGATGGATAAAATAAAGTTATTCATTTACAAATGCAGTCAGTCGTGGGTTTGATGCGAGATATTTGTCTAGGCGAAGTTTAAATGAATCAACAGTGCTGCAGTCTATAACAGCTCGGGAAAGCCCATTCCATAAGTTGACAACTCGATTGAAGAAGACATTTTTAGCTTCGTGTGAGTTAAAAAATTTACCAATATTTTTGCACCCGTTTCCCCGCGTGCAATTAGATTGGTCGATAGTGAAGTACTTACTACAGTTCATATTGTCGATGCCTTTGATGATTTTGAACACTTGAATTAAGTCGCCTCTTAATCTGCGCTGGGTTAACCTAAGACCATGGGGGGTATGAGACACCACACTCCTGTGTGCATATATTTGAGCTGTTCCCATCACTAACATCGTTATTTTACCATAAATAGTGTTACGTATCTTGATCCTCAAGTGGTTAACTTGATGAAACTAGATAGCACAGAGATATATATTAAGGTATCAGTCAGCTGAAGGCAAAACGAAAGTAAATTCTAATAAAATTACTTCCTGTTGTTGCTTTCTTTCCTTTTGGATCTTAGGACTTGGTATCCTTTATTGACTGATACTCTTTAATTATAAAAAAATACTGAAACTAATTAAAATCATGTAGTATTTATTTATAAAGAATTATTATTCAACCGAAGCTTAGTAGGCTATGATTATGAACCGAATAAGTTATATCTAAAGCAGGACTATTAATTATATATCAATTCTTGAAAGATAAATATTAAGGTAAGAATATTACTGTCTCTTACCCTTTTTTAAATGAATAGATAGTTTCTTATGCCATGTCCTTTTATTTATATTTAATGTAGTTATTATTCTTGGTCCTTGTCTTACGTTAATAGTATTATATTATTATTATCAGGATTAATACCAAAGTCACATAAAAAGTTAGATATATATTTAATAATTAGATACATGTATTTTCTTAACCACGTAACATTGAGGTTTGATTATGAGTAAATTAAGTTACAGGATCGCTTCATAGATTCGATTCAGGTCTCACTCAAATAATATGAAAAGCAAAAATAATATTTTGAAGCTAAAAGAATTTTCTTCAGCTTAGGAAATCACTAGAAGTAACATTAAATCAGCCATGTTAGTCTAAGGCGATATTACTAGTATGAGACAATAGTATCACCGTGCTTGTTCTTACCAGCAATGTAAGCTTAATTAAAAGAAAATGAAAGAACTCGCAAGTATAAATAAAAAACAATAGTATTACTTTTATCATAACCCAATTACTTAAAGAGTTGCTTTAGTCCACAAGTCAGTCAACTAAAATAGTTAAGTACATAATAGTAGCGTTAACGTTAATTCCCAAACACATATCTCACTAACCAACATAAGTGTTTTACACCGAACACACTTAACTCACACTTATATAATCTGACTGACAGTCACAATCCCATTATAATACTTCACCCCGGTCTTCCTCCAGCTGCATGTTCACCTTCCCAACTCCAAATGTGACTGATTTAAATGCCCACTACTCCGGTCTTATATACTATGCAATGATGGTGTAGGAACGAGTCAGGAGGCGGGGGATGGTGCGCGACCCAATCACAGATCCTCTAGTTTCATAGCAGATGCGTGGCCCAATGGCATCGATCATCGTCATAGCGTCGGGTCATCGAAGTAGTTTGCAGGATCCCATATGACGCACGCAGGTGTAATGCTGGTATGCAGGCGAGCTGATTTCCACTCGCTGGTTCGCTCGCTGGTCTGCTTCGCCGCCTGGGTAATTCGGCACTCCTTCAACTCTTAACTCTAACTCTTAAATAAACACATACAGGGCTCCGTATGTCAGACCTCCCCCCTAGAAAAGAGTTTAAGGAGTATAGTACATAATAATTATTATTATACATAATACATAATTAGATTCACCACCAGATTGGCAACAGCAAGATTATAATGAGGATATAATAAGGATATCACCCAAAGTAGGCAACGTCTCCAAGTACCACATCAGAACATAGCCGGAACGTAGCTGGAGCGTTATTCGAACTGCAAGGCATTATCTCACAGCTGAAGGCTTGAAAGCGCACTACTTAAAAGCATGATATTTATCTCGCTACAAGGGAGAGCTAATTGCCAAAATCCTCTCATTAAGTTAATCTTACTGCTGAATGAGGCCAACCTGGTAAATGCAATCTTTAATAGATACGTGAGAGGCAATCGGCTAGCACGTTCTGGACCCTGCAGCAACGACCTGGTCAGTCGTTGGTTTTTATTTTGGAACTTATGCAAACATTTTAAGGGGTGATGGTCAGTATACACAGTGATGGCACCAGAGGCAGATTGCACATAAACAGCAAAGTATTGAAGGGATACAATTAATGCTAACAGCTCCTTCTCAATGACTGAATAGTTACGTTGAGCAGAATTTAATTTTTTACTAAAATAGCACACAGGATGCAATACTTCACAGTCGTCTTCCTGTAGCAATACTGCACCAACCCCGGTATTGCTCACATCCACTGCTAGGGAAAAAGTTCTGTTAAAATCAGGAGCTCGGAGTACAGGATAATTTGATAAAATATATTTGGTAGCATTAACACCTTACGAGCGGCCTATGCGGTTTATTTATATGTACCGCCCAGCGGGGTGTTTTTAGCCAAAATAGGGCTGTTTACGTGATCATTTTCATGCCTAAATAAGACCCAGAACGTAAAACAAGTACCTATCCCTGAAAGGGCATAAACAGAGCTTTCGAATGACACCATAACGATCCTTTTATGATGGCTAGTTTTCTTGCAATAACCGTGCAACGCGAGTGCAAAAAGCATGTAATTAGCCACTTTCCCGATACAATTCCTTATATAGCGAGTGAGAGAGGGAGGAGGGAGCTGGGATTCGTGTCAGTATGTTCGCCGCGGTGGTCTGGAGCAGTCATACGCTCGCTACTCTCCTGCCACCAATTGTCTCTCTCTCTCAGCAACATTACGTGCTGAAATTGCCACTCGACCTATGTCGAGCGCCGCCACATAGTCCAGCTTTATTTAACTCGACTTATGTGGTGAGCCGCTAATTAAGGGTTAAAGGCCTCCTCACATTCGGAGGACCACTCAAACTTCACATCCTTACGGAGAAGATCTGTCAGGGGAGCTGTTAACCTAGAAAAGTTTAAGATGAAGCGCCTATAATAACCAATCATTCCTAGGTACCTTTGGATGAGTTTCTTAGTGCTAGGAGTTGGGAATTCTAGAATAAACTCTACCTTTGCTTGAGGAGGTGCAACCTGCCCCTGACCTACCGTATATCCCAGATACTGGACCGTACTCTTTACAAAGGTGCATTTCTTAAGATTTACCACCCGATTGGCATCAGCAAGATTTAAGAACAGCAATCTAAGTTGGTAAAGATGCTCCTCCCATGACTGTGAAAAGATAAGAATATCATCGATGTAGACAACGCATCCAGGTACCCCTTCAGTCACCAAATTCATGAGGCGCTGGAATGTAGCTGGAGCGTTTTTCAAGCCGTAGGGCATTACGTTACAGCAGAAGGCTTGATTGTTGACTACAAAGCATGATATTTCCCTCGCTCTAGGGGTGAGAGCTACTTGCCAATATCCCTTCATTAAGTCAATCTTGCTGATATAGGTGGCTGTACCAATCTGGTCAATGCAGTCGTCGATCCGTGGCAGTGGGTAGGTATCGTTCTTTGTGACAGCATTAACTTGCCTCTAGTCCATACATAACCTATGGCTCCCGTCTGGCTTTGGCACAAGTATGACCGGACTACTCCACTGGCTTAAGGCCCTAGTGATCAGCTCGTTTGACAACATGAAGTCAAGCTCGACCTGCAGTATACTCCTGCGTTGTGGTGAGACACGGTAGGGGGATAGTTTAATGGGTGTTGCATCCCCTACGTCGATGTCGTGCACAGCCAAAGAAGTGAGCCCTGGAGTATCACGGAACACACTGGGAGACTGAGATAAAACAGAGATTAGTTGGATCGCTTGATCAGAGGGAAGATGACATAGTTTAGATGGTAATTCCCCCCAAGCTACTGAGTTATACTTAAAGTTGGATAGGCTACATGACAAGTCAAAGTCTGCATGGATACCTTCAGGCTCTGGAACAGTCTGATGCGGGTCAGTAAGAGAACTGAAAACTTCGTCCGCACCATGCTGTCCACAGATCCTGACATTCACTGCCACAGTGGGAGAATCTGGAGGAGATGAATCAGGGGACCTATGGTAGGATTTCAACATATTTATATGGAATATTTGCGTGGGCTTTCTCCTGTCTGGGGTAGTTACTAGATAATTGGTAATGCTCACCCTCTGAATGATCTTATATGGGCCCCTGAACTTGACAGATAAAGGTTGGCCAAATAGTGGGAGCAGGACCAAAACCTCATCACCGGGCTGAAACTCCCTCTCACGGGTTTTTCTGTCATACCAGTTCTTCATGGAGCTCTTAGCCACTGTCAAGTTTTGAGCTGCAAACTCACATGAGGATCTCGGCCGGGTTTTGAAATCTGAAACATACTTGAGGAGGATCTGGTTCCCCTCCTGGCCAACTAGGCCAGGAAGTCAAGAGGAAGTCAAGGTAATGGAGCATAATGACCTCCCTTTGCCTCAGGATAGTACAATGCAAAACTCTGCCTTCCTAGCTCATCTCCATTTGAAGTTTTTATCCTGCAATACTTGCAAAGGACCTCTTACCTGGTGACCGAAAACTAGCTCATTAGGGGGAAAACCCAGGGATTCAGTTGGAACCTCAAGAGTAGCAAATAAAAGAAAAGGTACCCCCTTATCCCACTCAACTCCGGTCTCTGTACAATATTTACGCAACATGGCTTTCAAAGTTTGATGATACCGTTCGAGAACCCCTTGACTCTCTGGGTGGTAGGTGCTCGACTTAACATGCTCGATACCCAACTCCTTCAGGGACTGCTGAAAAATGTTAGAGGTAAAATTAGTGTTACGTCCTGGGATATATAAACACTGGGCTCTTTCTATTGGAGTAGGTATGCGGCAACAAGCAACAACGGAAAATGCTAGATCCAACCCTTATCTATAAACCCAGGCAACAAACCACTCGAAACCGTCAAAAGTCCTGCCTGGACAACGAGGTATCCTATGACTCGGTTACAGGGTGCACGCACTATAGACTGCTGATAGTCAAGCAGGCTATATAAAAGATCACACAATTAAGTTGACTTAAAGCTTCAAGGAAAAGATAGATAACGGAATTAAATTGCAGAAACAATTTAATAACAAACTAGAAGAAAGTACATTTAACGTTACGTTAATTAATACAACTAATCACCCCTGCGTGAAAGAAGGTGAAAGCAAACAGTCCTCAAAACATCGTACAGGTAGAGAAGATGCGGGTTTCTAAACTGCATGCGGCTACTGTAGGATCTGATGCTTAGCAAAGAAAATACGTTACGGATTTAGAGAACTCTTAACTCATAAGCAGGAATAAATACTAGTGATAGGCCATACAGTGTATAATGGCATAGGTATAATTAAATAAAGGCAGCAACTCGCAACATAACCACATACAGGTGTGCTTCTCACTCTTAGTCAGGCAAGCCTGCTCGGACAGAGTCTCTAAGCCACACCCTGACTCACAATGCTCACAAAAACGGTAAACGGTATCAGGAAAACCCTCTTTATATAACATACACATCCAACTTCATGACATTGCCCTACATCGCTATCCTCTATCCATAAAATACTACTCTTCCCACTACATACCATACATGTAACACCATACACTTACCTTAAATATGGCAGTACAATTGTTAAGAGCAAACCTGGTGGTCCCTCGGATATCCACCCCCGGCAGGGTTGGGTTATTGACACAGGGCCCTCCCGGTCGTCATCATGCGACTGTGTCAAGAGCATTGCAACGTCCCAAAGCTGCTTGTCAGTACAGCTATTTCTTTAGTAACATAAGGGGACTTCACTCTAACATCAATTCTGTACACCAATTTCTTCAAGCAGAATCCCCTACTCTCCTTTTTTTGACAGAGACTCAAGTAACATCCACATCTGACACATCTAGATTTAATTTTCCAGGTTATCAACTGCTCCAAAATTTCAGACCTAAAGGTGGTGTATGTTGCTTCGCAAAATCTGAAATTGCCCTGGAGGAGGTTACTAGTTTCAATTGTCCCTATTTTGATTATTCTATATACAAATTAATTTCTGCTGGTAAATTTAAATACATATGTTGCATCTACCGTTCCCCAAATACTCCTCCAGAGCAAAGTCTTTTTGATTCTCTGTCCTCACAACTCAGTGTCCTCAACTTAAATGCTTCTTCTGAAATCACTGTGTTGGGTGATTTTAATGTCCATAATGTTGAATGGCTCACTCATTCAGCCAGGACTGATGATGCTGGTCTTGAATGTGAGCTATTTGCAGACTCATTTAATCTCATTCAACTAGTCAACCAACCCACCCGTGTACCAGATAATCCTAATCATAATTCCCACCTACTGGACTTATTTTTAACAACCAATTCAGAAAATTATGATGTTACAGTGAGGTCCCCACTTGGATCTTCTGATCACTGTCTGATACAGGCCACCTGTCTATCACCTACCACACCTTCCCACTCTGAACCTGTTTTGGTGACTAAATGGCATTACGATAGGGCAGACTGGGAGGGTCTTCAAGGTTTCTTTATTGATATTCCCTGGACCTCTTTCTTTTCTAATGATGCACACTCCACCTTGAGCCACATACAAGATTTTGTAAAAATTGGAATGGAAACTTTTATTCCTCATCAAAAGTACAGTAAAAGATCTAATTCACCTAAATGGTTTGACCATAATTGTGCTAGAGTAACTGAACAAAAAGCAATAGCCTACAATGCATACACAAGATCAAAAACACATGAAGCCTTTAATTACTTTAGAAACATCAGAAATCATGCCAAAACTGTATTAAACTTAACTAAATCAAACTTTCTCCATAAGCAGGCAAATAAACTTCTAAATAATCCAAATGATAACAAAATATTTTGGTCTACTCTTAACTCATTCAAATCCAACTTCACTACTGCTTCATCCATTCCACCATTAAAATCTCCGACTGGCAATCTTGTAAGTGACCCACGAGGTAAAGCTAACCTTCTTGCAGATATTTTCTCCACCAACTCAACCTTAGATGACATAAATCAAGATGTCCCTGTACTTAATTTTAATTCACCTGAAATTCCCTCACTTAAGATCCACACCAGACATGTCAAAACTATTTTGCAGAATCTCTCAGTAGATAAGGCTCCTGGTCCAGATGAAATTCCTCCAATAGTACTTAAGAATTGCTCCTTGGTGCTCGCTCCTGTATTGGCAAAATTTTTCCGTCTGTGTACTCATACCTCATGCTTCCCAGTACCCTGGAAAGAAGCAAACATCCATCCAGTTCCTAAAAAAGGTGCCTCTTCAGATCCATCAAACTACAGACCAATAGCTATAACTTCCACTCTTGGCAAAGTTTTTGAAATTATATTAAATAATCACATAATTAAGCATCTGGAGAATAATAAATTAATCAGTGATAGGCAATATGGTTTTAGACGATGTCGATCAACTGCAGACATTCTTTGCCTTCTTACGCATCAAATCAACCAAGCTACAGACCAACATGGTGAAACACATACAATAGCACTGGATATATCAAAGGCATTTGATAGAGTCTGGCATCAATCCTTATTGTCGAAGATGTCACACTACGGCCTTGCATCATTAGTTCCACTAATTTCTTCTTATCTTCATAACAGAAAAATACGTGTAATGGTAGATGGCCTTTATTCTCAATTTCACTCAATAAATGCTGGTGTTCCCCAGGGATCAGTTCTGGCCCCAACTCTGTTCCTCATTCATATCAATGATCTCATATCTACCACTCATAATCCAATACATTCCTACGCAGATGACTCAACACTCCACAGTTCCTTCACATTTACCAATTCTTTCACCCAACCCGATCTTATAAATTCAAAAATAAACACTGCAATTTCTCTGAACCAGGACCTTTCTAGAATTAATGAATGGGGACAAGAGAATCTAGTTTCCTTTAATGCACAGAAAACCAAGTACATTCAATTTTCTAACCGACAGAATCTCACTGACTCCCATATATTTTTTAATGATGTAAATATTCCCACTTCCCCTAGTATTGACATTCTCGGTGTAACATTAACTACTAACTTGAGCTGGACACATTATGTTAGAAGCATTGCTAAGAATGCCTCTAAAAAACTGGGACTCCTGTACAGAGTTCGAGAATTCTTCACTGACGAGCAGTTGGCCGTAATATATAAAAGTCATGTGCGCTCTCAGATGGATTACTGTTCACCTCTGTGGGGTGGAAGTGGAGTGGTTGCATTGAGGCAGTTGGACAAAATTCAAAATAAAGCTATTAGATTAATCAATAACCCTGCAATCACACAGGACCTTCCTACATTAGCCATACGAAGAAACGTTGCATCCCTTGCATTATTCTACAGATATTTTCACAGCAATTGTTCCGAGGAACTTGCTTCAATTGTGCCGCCTCTCCACATCTTTCCCCGTAGAACTAGGGCAGCTGAGAGCGCCCATGAATTTACACTTTCTCCTCCACAATGCAGAACTTCTGCTTATCAGAATTCATTTATCCCCAGAGCTACTACTCTTTGGAATTCACTTCCCTCGAATTGCTTTCCACAAACTTACAATCAACAAATGTTTAAATCCAGTTGTTACAAACATTTTATGAATGGAGGATGCCTTTAGGCACATGGACCTTTTTGTTTTATCTGTGTTTTTCCTTCCTCCGTTCATTGTCTCTTAAAAAAAAAAAAAAAAAAAAAAAAACTGTGGCACAATAACAAGCATGCAGAGATAATAAACCCCTAGCTGTTAATCTGCAAGGTGGCAGAGGTCTAGCCTGAAGGATATAGGCTTCGGATACCCGGGCTGAGCCACCTGCTCTAGCCTAGGGACGTTCCCAAGTCTGTGCGCCAAACTACTCTAATTGAAAGGGTGCTCTCTTGAGAGACTCAGATCGCAAGTATCTGACTCTCTCCTGGCGACCCTAAAACAAAAGTAAGACGTGCTAGCGCAGTGCTGAGTGGACTAGGCAAGGGCCCTCACACAACACAACACTAGACACACAGGGACACAGACAAGAAAATGCCCCCAGACTCCCACGGGTATCCTAGTAAAGTCGTGCGGGTCCACAGGACTCGCACCAGCAGACTTTACTTAAAGGATCGCAAAAAGCCTCCCCTCCGGTCTAGCCCCTGCTAACCTGACACAAGAACACACTAGCAAGCATGAAACCACCAAATATGAGACAACAAAAAAGCTTCCTAGGTCTCATTAACAATTACGTCTCTGCATAAGGCCCAAAATCCTATCTAGTTATCTGAGAGCTCGTCGTTAATACAATAATAGATAAAAGGTCTATCAAGGGGATGGGATAATTAAATAGATTGGTGAAGTAGTGGAAAGAAGGTATACAAAGTAAGAGAGAAAGTTTCTAAGTGGGGTTGAGAGGGATAGATATCAAGGGGGTCCGAAGGGTACGACAGTGAGGTGAGCTCTGAGTCTTGAATCTGTCTGGACCCCCCACTAGGCATGCAGAATACATCCCAGGCTTGGCAACACTCAACACAGTTGCCGGGTCAAAATCGTCTACCCCGTGCGTGAGTCTAAACCAAGCCTAACGTTGCAATCAAATGCATGTGGCACATCAGGCTCGTCCCAAGCTAGACTCTCCGCGCGAAGCAACGTACCCCAGCCGTTCTCTCTCTCCCGCTCGTCTCCTCCCACTCTCACTAGACTTACATCTTATATATTATAATGAAACAATCAACTATCGAGAATAAAATATACTAAGATGCGTTGGTTAAGAATAAGGGCAGCTACAAGCTGTGAAACAACATAAGAATATCCCAGACATTAGTTACATTGTCGTAGGATATATACTAAGGAAAAGCCGGCCGGCCGGCTGCCGCCAGCCGGTTTCTAAACGGCTGGGCAGCCGACGCGCACGCACGCCCGCACGTGGCTACTATGCAGAAGCGTCACACCTCCCCCAAGATATAAGACCCTTGACTAAGTTCTTCATATCTAACAGAAAGCTTCTCGTAGTACCACACACTGTTGCGACACAAGGCACTATATATAAAAAAAATAAAGACTGTTGCGCTCCACCGAGCAAGTTCAACCAACTTAGCGACAATAAGCGAAAACATTCAACTTAAATACTGCTACATCTTATACAAAATTCTACACGTTATAAAAATAAAGTTTTTATAAGGTTTTTGCTTTTTTAATTTGTTTTTTTTCGGCTGAACTACAGTGACAGCCTATTTTCCTCCACACTCAACCCTCAATCCTGTGGCAGTCTAACCAACATCATCCACCCTTGATAGACAATCCGCTATCACGTTATCAGAACCGGCAATATGGCGTATGTCCAGATTATACTCCTGAAGCATGAGTGACCACCTGGTCAGCCTCATATTCCGGTTATGAAACTGATTCAAGAATTTCAGAGGGTGATGATCGGTATAAACCACTACGACTGGTCCGAAAGTAGGAACATATACATCGAAGTGCCTGAGCGCCAGCACCATCGCCAGGAGTTCTTTTTCAATTACAGAGTAATTCCTTTGTGCACTATTGAATTTTTTACTGTAAAAACTCACTGGATGTTCGATACCTTCATCATCTGTCTGTAACAAGACAGCCCCAGCCCCTACGCCACTGGCATCAGTCGCCAACTGAAAAGGTCTGCTGAAGTCCGGGGCCCTGAGTATGGGGTGGGTACATAACAGGTGTTTCACCAAGGAAAACGCCTCTGCACACTCAGGAGACCACCGGAACTTCTTGTCCTTAGGATATAAGTCAGTTAAAGGTGCAAGTACAGTCGAATAGCCTTTGATGAAGCGACGATAATAGCCTATCATACCTAGAAACCGCATGATTTGTTTCTTAGTCGTAGGCTGGGGAAACTGATCGATGGCTTTGATCTTTGTCTGTGGAGGGCACACCTGACCAATCCCCACCTCGAACCCCAGGTACAAAACTGTGGCTTTGACAAAATCGCACTTATCCAGGTTTGCCACCAAACCTGCTTCATTCAGTTTATTAAAAAGCTGTCCGATGTGAGCACAGTGACTGTTAAAATCCTCGTCGTATATTATGACATCATCTAGGTACACCGTACAGTTGGGAATGTCGGCTACAATGTCGTTCATTAATTTCTGAAACGTTGCAGGGGCATTTTTCAGCCCGTATGGCATAACATGGCAACGATATGTGGCACCGTCCACCACAAACCCACACACCTCTCGCGCTCGCTCAGACAAGGGCACTTGCCAATAACCCTTAACAAGGTCTATCTTAGTGAGGAACTTGGCTTTTCCTATCTTATCCACACTGTTGTCCACGCGAGGGAGAGGGTAGGCATTTGTGGGGGTTAAACCATTCAACCTGCGGAAATCTATACAAAACCGCACCTTGCCATCTGGTTTGGGCTGCAGTGTGACTGGGGAAGTCCACCTTACTGCACCCTCAGAAATCAGCCCATGTTTCAGCATATAATCCAGCTCTTCCCTAAGTGCTGGTAATTTAATAGGGGGAACACGGTATGGCACTGATTTAAAGGGCGGGTGGTCCCCAACATCGACATCGTGCACCGCTTGAGTAGTGAGGCCAGGATGCTCCGCGAAAACAGCTGGGTTTGAATCAAACAAGTACTGCACAGCTACACGCTGTTGCTCAGGCAGGTGCAATATCAACTCGTGAGCCACTTGTCTAGAATTCTCCGCCCACTGATCCACGGAAACATGACAATCCCAATTATCCTCCCCCGCAGCTTGACTGTCCCTTCCTCCTTCTCCACCACGATCGCTGCAGATCAACACCGGGACAGTGAGAGGCTCGGAGGGGCGCCTCACATACTTTTTCATCAGATTTACATGGCAAAGTTGGTCCTTTTTCTTACGATCAGGAGTAGCTACTAAATAGTCTAGATCAGAAACCTTCCTTACAACCCGATACGGACCAGAATACTTGGCAGACAAGGGGTGTCCCACCAGAGGCAGTAGTATCAGTACCTCCTGATCTACTTCAAACTCCCTCAGCTTCACCTTCTGGTTGTATCTGTCCTTCATCTGAGCTTGTGAACTCTTAAGGTTCCGACCTGCTACCTCCAAGCTCTTTAGCATTCTCTCACGGCTTTCAACTACATACTTTAGAAGCGAGCATGGCTTTGCGACTCCCTCCCAGATCTCCTTGACTATGTCGAGGGGCCCCCTGACCCTGTGTCCAAAAACCAACTCGTTCGGGCTAAATCCCAAGCTCTCTCCAGGTACTTCTCTCGCAGCAAATAAAACGTATGGGAGACCTAGATCCCAGTCCTTCCCATTTTCCATGCAATAACACCGCAACATACTCTTGAGAGTCGAGTGCCACCTTTCCAAAACTCCCTGACTCTCGGGATGGTAGGCAGATGACACCACAGACACTATCCCATGTTGCTGCATGGTCTGCTTAAACAGAGCAGAAGTAAAATTGGATCCCTGATCAGACTGGATCTCCTGAGGGTAGCCATAACGAGAGAAATAGACAAGTAGGTTTTTGACAACAGTCTTAGCCATCCCGTTGCGCATGGGGTAAGCATCTGGATACCGTGTTGCTACATCCATTACAGTTAGTAAACATTTATTTCCAGCACTAGTGGGGGGCAATGGGCCAACCATATCGAAAACTACTTTGCTGAAGGGCGGCCCAATGACAGGGATGGGTTGTAACGGGGCTCTCGGGATGACCTGATTTGGTTTCCCAACAACTTGACAAGTGTGACACTGTGACACCCATGACACGACACTCGCCTTTAACCCAGGCCACCAGAAAAGCTTGCTCAGAGCTGCCTCCGTCTTACGTGCCCCCAGGTGCCCTGCCAAAGGCACATCATGAGCTAATCTCAATAAGCTCTCACGGCACACCCTCGGTACTACTAACTGGTCCACTAATCCTGACCCGCCATCCCACTTTTTCTTGGGATCCTGATGTCTCCGATACAAGATCCCCTCGGACAAGAAAAAATCACCAGGCTGCGCATCCCCATTGCTCTCCAGTTCGATAGCACCATTACCACACGCCCTGACTTCAGGATCTTCCAGCTGCAAGGATCATATATCAGCAGGTGCGAGATTATCCAAGTTCATCTTAAATAATTTATTTCCACCTCCAATGTCCCGCTGAGCCATCCTTTCCTCACGCTGCACATAACGATGCTGTCGCAGAGTCTCTTCCTGCCCTGCACCTGCACTAGCGGTGACAGGCCCCGGGGCCTCTCCAGACTCTAACATAGGTGCCAATAATGAGTCACCAAGATACACTGCCGGCTCAAAACTCTCCAATTGACCAACACTTCCCGTTTTCTTGTGACCTTTCCTCCGCGGTATGATAGACTGAGGTGGTGGCTGCAAGGCTCCGGATGTCGGAGAACGCGTCACAACACACGCCATGGTTTGTACGCTACACTTCTCAACCCACTCCTGTTCCTCCCTACTAACGTCGGCCGCCTTCTAGCAACGACCAAGGGTGAAACCTTAGAAGCAGGCACCGCAAAGTCGCTGCCGAGGAGGAGGTCGACGCCCCCAACAGGCAAGTTCTCTACAATTCCTACATCCAGCTCCTTCGCCACACCACCCACCTCCAGCTCCATCCGCACCAGCGGGTAGGACTTCGTAGCATTGATCCCCTGAACTACCACCACCCGAGCAGCGTTAATCGGCCTACCAGTAAAGTTCTTTAACAAGGTCTGAGAAGCCCCCGTATCACGTAATAGCTTAACTCCTCGCCTTTCGCCAGCCCACCTCACAAAACCATGCCCTCTATGACCCCCAAAGACGTCGCATACAGGGTTCGAGCCTTCCGGACTCTTGAACACAGGCTGTGTCCCAACCTCTGACGAACTACCCTTGGCAAACTCAGAAGATATAGGAGACACCCCTATGCTGCGGGCCAATGACACAACCTTGTTTGGTGGCTTGTTCGGACAAGCATTTGCAAAGTGACCCTCCTTGTGACATGCAAAGCACTCTTTACTCTTTGGTTTCCCTTGGGAGTGGGAGGTATCATTAGACTTCTTATACGGGACGGTATTTGGTTTATGTTCAGTTTTATTGTCAGTGCTAGATGGTTTTGTGTATTTATGTGTATCAAAATTCTTGGGAGGGGGAGGGGTACGATCCTTTGCACCCGACTCACTCCTAGCTGCTGCTCCGCACCCTCGAATTAATGACAGTCGGAGGTCAGCCATTTCTGCTGCCTCCTGGAGAGTTCTAGGATTTTTTTCCTTTATATTTAATGTTAAGTCCCCGCCTGTGCACTTAAAGAACTGCTCCAAGAGAACCAGCTCACTCAACTCCTCAAAAGTAGCTGCCCTCTCAGAACGCAGCCAATGTCGTAGTGCATCAGACAAGTCCCGGGCGTGTTCTAGGAAGGTACTATCCTTACCCTTAGTAACACCCCGAAACTTCAAGCGGTAAGTTTCTGGTTGTAACTCATAGGCCCGTAGCACAGCCTTCTTTAGCTCATCATAAACTACACAGGACTCTAAAGGTAGTGCATCATACGCTTTTAGCCCCTTTCCTAGGAGTCTTGATGAAACTAATGCTGCCCACTTTTCCTGAGGCCACTGGTGTTCCTGACACTTCTTCTCAAATCGCATAAAAAACTCAGTCACACATAATTCATCGAACACAGGAACTAGTTTAAGCAGGTGCGACAATGATTGGTCCCGATGTCTGTTACCTCCCCCAATATTTCGCCATTTTACCTCCACTCGAGATCTCTCCAGCTCCCTGTCAACCCGATACCTAGTAGACTCTGCCTGCAGTTCAGCCTCTCGTATAGCTGTTCTCTCTGCAGCCTCAGCCTGCACACTAGCCTGTCTCTCGGCAGCCTCAACCTGAGCTCTAGCCTGTCTTTCGGTAGCCTCAGCATGAGCTCTAGCCTGTCTTTCGGTAGCCTCAACCTGAGCTCTAGCAACCTCAACCTTGGCAATCTCAAGCCGAAACAACAAATCTGGAGTCAACCCTTGAGGAGGGGAAGGTGCATTTAATGGAGAGGGTCCCTGTGATTGAATTCCACGCTGCCATTGACCATCAACTTGGGGGTATGTACTAAATTCAGGCACCCTGACGTTTGATACGGGGGTAGAGTGGAGGGGGGGCTGGGGACCGGGGACCCCAGTCGCCTCTCCATCCAGGTCTCTCCCTTCTAAACCCAATATCAAAGTCCTCAGCTGATCTTTCCTCATGCCACTTAAAGCCTGGTGACCCTGAAAACCTGCCACACACTTTAAGCCATACTTATTCAGCTTCAACACCCTGTCAGCGGTAAGGGGCACCTCTAAAAATCTTCTAGCACCCTCCTCGCTATCGTCTTTCTCCCTCCGAGCCCGTATCGTGACCTGACCCATCACTGTGTTCTGATGTATTAGACATGCTTGTGTACTGCAGTAATTATCACGGTTATAGAATGTGCCTTATCTCCTATGCAAGTATGTATATACTAATGTTATTTAAAGTCTTTAATGTGTTATATTGGTTGCTCCAAAAAAAAAACTATGTCCACTGTATTCCTTTAATCATAAGGAATCTCAAAACAAATGACCACTATATTCCTCTGTTCAGTAAATCCTATGCAAGGTCGCCATTTGTTACGTCCTGGGATATATAAACACTGGGCTCTTTCTATTGGACTAGGTATGCGGCAACAAGCAACAACGGAAAACGCTAGATCCAACCCTTATCTATAAACCCAGGCAACATACCACTCTAAACCGTCAAGAGTCCTGCCTGGACAACGAGGTATCCTATGACTCGGTTACAGGGTGCACGCACTATAGACTGCTGATAGTCAAGCAGGCTATATAAAAGATCACACAATTAATTTTGACTTAAAGCTTCAAGGAAAAGATAGATAACGGAATTAAATTGCAGAAACAATTTAATTACAATATAGAAGAAAGTACATTTAACGTTACGTTAATTAATACAACTAATCACCCCTGCGTGAAAGAAGGTGAAAGCAAACACCTCGGATCCGCTGTGCGTATATAAATCCTCGTAAGGTGTTAATACAACTAATCACCCCTGCGTGAAAGAAGGTGAAAGCAAACAGCACAATAACAAGCATGCAGAGATAATAAACCCCTAGCTGTTAATCTGCCAGGTGGCAGAGGTCTAGCCGGAAGGATATAGGCTTCGGATACCCGGGCTGAGCCACCTGCTCTAGCCTAGGGACGTTCCCAAGTCTGTGCGCCAAATTACTCTAATTGAAAGGGTGCTCTCTTGAGAGACTCAGATCGCAAGTATCTGACTCTCTCCTGGCGACCCTAAAACAAAAGCAAGACGTGCTAGCGCAGTGCTGAGTGGACTAGGCAAGGGCCCTCACACAACACAACACTAGACACACAGGGACACAGACAAGAAAATGCCCCCAGACTCCCACGGGTATCCTAGTAAAGTCGTGCGGGTCCACAGGACTCGCACCAGCAGACTTTACTTAAAGGATCGCAAAAAGCCTCCCCTCCGGTCTAGTCCCTGCTAACCTGACACAAGAACACACCTGCAAGCATGAAACCACCAAATATGAGACAACAAAAAAGCTTCCTAGGTCTCATTAACAATTACGTCTCTGCACAAGGCCCAAAATCCTATCTAGTTATCTGAGAGCTCGTCGTTAATACAATAATAGATATAAGGTCTATCAAGGGGATGGGATAATTAAATAGATTGGTGAAGTAGTGGAAAGAAGGTATACAAAGTAAGAGAGAAAGTTTCTAAGTGGGGTTGAGAGGGATAGATATCAAGGGGGTCCGAAGGGTACGACAGTGAGGTGAGCTCTGAGTCTTGAATCTGTCTGGACCCCCCATTAGGCATGCAGAATACATCCCAGGCTTGGCAACACTCAACACAGTTGCCGGGTCAAAATCGTCTACCCCGTGCGTGAGTCGAAACCAAGCCTAACGTTGCAATCAAATGCATGTGGCACATCAGGCTCGTCCCAAGCTAGACTCTCCGCGCGAAGCAACGTCCCCCAGCCGGTCTCTCTCTCCCGCTCGTCTCCTCCCACTCTCACTAGACTTACATCTTATATATTATAATGAAACAATCAACTATCGAGAATAAAATATACTAAGATGCGTTGGTTAAGAATAAGGGCAGCTACAAGCTGTGAAACAACATAAGAATATCCCAGACATTAGTTACATTGTCGTAGGATATATACTAAGGAAAAGCCGGCCGGCCGGCTGCCGCCAGCCGGTTTCTAAACGGCTGGGCAGCCGACACACGCGCACGCCCGCACGTGGCTACTATGCGGAAGCTTCACATTAGTTTCTTGATCACTTTGCACCTCATGGGGGAAACCCATTTTGGTGAAGAATTTGAGCAGTTCCTTGATGACAGTTGGAGCAGAGGTAGTCCTTAACCTGACAAGCGCGATATGACAGTAGGTGCTAGGGTAGTTATTTGTGCATTTCTAGCCCTGGATTCTGACAGAATTCGTTATATTTACAATATAAACCATTATTTGTTTTCGGTATGCTTTTATTTTACATATATGATGTATATATGAACCTTCAAGAGTGCTAAAATAAGTGGGAAAAGCATTTGGGTGGTGAAAAACGAAGATATTGGCCACCCGGTCATAATCTCAGGCGAGAGAGAGAGACAGGCAGCCCTCCCCTCTCGCTGTCTGGGAGTCAACTGAGAAGAGCGGGGCGGTGTGTGCCGGTGTCTGGGTGTTGCATAACGATCTTTTATGCAACCCACTTGTGCTACATTATCGCGGGAAAGAAAAATAACCGATAAATGATGATAATAAGAGGAAAAATAGGTGATAATTGAGGTGGGGAGGGAGGGGGGAATAAGGTGGGGAAGGAGGGGAGGGGGGTGGGTGAGATTTACATGGATGAGTACTGGAGGGGAATTATCTCACCTAGAGACAAATTCCTTTGTTTTGATAGGCCCTTTTTTTTATGGAAGGCTTTTTTTATGGTCCTGCTTCCGTGAGGCCTATCGCGTTCCCTATAGGAAGCCTTCCGTGAGGCCTATCGCGCTTGCCGGGTTAAGGGTATAGCCTCTGGGTAGCGAGTTGCCATGCCCATAATAGTTAATAAATAAATGTTACCTTGGGAAGTCTTAGGCAATGGGCCTACAATGTACACTACCACCCGAGTAAAAGGATTCTCGAAGACGGGCAAGGGCACCAGAGGATGTACAGGCACCTTCTGATTTGGTTTTCCTGTCATCTGGCAGGTGTGACACACTCTACAAAACTCCACTACTTCTGCATGCATTCCTGGCCAGTGAAAGTGGGCTCTGATTCTGTCTAGAGTTTTTCTCACACCTAGGTGTCCTGCTAATGGTATACAATGTGCCATTTCCAAGATATCTCTACGACAAGGTTTGAGGACTACTAGTTGATGGACGTTCCAGGCCCCGTCATCGATTGGTCTGTGTGGTTGTCTCCATCTACGCCACAATACTCCTCCTTTGAGGTAGAAACATTCACCACCCTCCTCACATTCCTCTTCACTCACTGCCCTGGCAGCTATCTCCTTGCATTCTCTATCATCTTTCTGTAGCTCTACCAGGCCACTAGGACATTGGAGGGGTTTCATGGTCATCGTTAGGGTCAAGATGAGCCATAAAGGTGTCAGATATATCCACCTCAGTCACATCATCAGGCACAGTTGGAGCGTCATTCACACTCTCGTCATCCCTTTCATCAACTCTTACATTCGGTACATTTCTGTCTGAGGGAAGTGCAACTTGAGACATTGAACGTGTGACAGCACACACAGGGAAAACTGTTGGCATCTCCTATTCGAGCTTACCGGTTAGTGGCTCGTTAACAGGGGAAAGTGACAAAATGGGGTCTGGTCGGACCTTCTCGCCTGCTACATCATTCCCCAAAAGGAGTGTTACGCTGGGCACAGGGATATCTTGGGACCTACACAAAGCTATGGTGGCCTCACCCTGTAGTAACTCACATTCAATTTCGCCTTTTACCAAGTATGCATAAAATTGGCCTCCAGCACCTCTCATTATAACTGGTTCGCCAGGTGGGCACTCAGTGTAAGGATTCACCATGAGGGTGCTAGTAGAACCTGTGTCTCTCAGAATTTTTACCTCATGCATGCAACCATTTAATCTCACGTTGCCAGATGAAATAGAGGGACGGTAACTGTCCTGCACTGATGGTGAAATTATTATTGGCTTAACCCTAGTTGCACCACGCATGCTACTACACCCCTGTCTAGATGGTTTACATTAGCTGCTAGGCACTCCTTCTGTCGGGACTCCTGTATTAAAGGAACTTTTGGTGCTAGGTACTCCTTCTGTCGGGAGTCCTGCATTAAAGGAACTTTTGGTTCTAGGTACTCCTTCTGTCGGGAGTCCTGCATTAAAGGCACATATGGAGTTTGAGATACGGCGGCAACTGTCTGCCCCGATCTCTCGGTTTTCTCCTTGGCCCAGCACTGATAAGCTAGGTGGCCTCTCTTGCCACACAAAGTACAAACTTTAGGGGATACGGGAACGTTGCCTCTTTGAGCATTACTATTACTTTGGGCCCCACCTCTGTTACCATTGCCCAGAGTCGCATTTTTAGTTGGGGGAACAATTCTATTTTGGCTAGCTGGGGAAGACGTTACAGGCTTGTGACTGGGTCTGTCAGATTTGTGATTGGGATACTTAGAATTAGAACTTGAATTATCGTAGGGCTTCTTTCCACGAAATTTGTTGTTGAGCACGTATGTGTCAGCCATGTCAGCGGCGTTGGCAAGACAATCTACCTTTTTCCCCCTCAAATGATAGGCTACAGAAGAACCAATTTTCCATAGGAAATTGTCTAACAGGACCAACTCCTTCAGATCGTTGTAGCTTGTGACTTTCTTACTCTTGACCCGATGATTGAAAGTTTTAGTCATGGTCCTGGCAAATACCTTATGGGTGTCTTCTAGTTTCTTCTGTTTTTTACGGAAAGATTGCCTGTAAGCCTCAGGCTGTAATTGATAGGTTTTTAGGATAGCTTCTTTGAGATTGTCATAATCCTGCCTAACCTCTGCTACTTCTGACAAATACGTGGCTCGAGCCTGGCCTGTCAAAACGGTTTGTAACATAAAAGGCCATTGATTTCTTGTCCACCTCATACCTCCAGCAACTTCCTCAAACAAAACAAAGAAATCCTGCACATTATCCTCAGTGAAAGGTGGAATGACACTGGTCATAGTCAATCCCAGAGGAGGAGCAATTAAGGGAGCATTTGTATTGACATTTAGTTGAGCCGTACGATATTGATATTGATAATGTTCGGTCTTTATTCTGGCTAGTTCTAGTTCGAATAATTGATCAACGTAAAACCAGGTGTTAATGGATCATCAAGTTGGCTAGGTTTACTCAGGATCCCACCAACTACTCCGTCACCCTCCCCACCTTCTACAGGGAACAGGTGGAATTTTATGGTCTGAGCCACCTCTACTTTGGACATGTTTGAGACAGTTAACTGGAGATGTGAGGCAAGCACTTTCAGTTCGGATTTTGACAGACGGTCAATATCAGGGGCTGTGGGTTCTGATTCTATGAAAACCCGAGCATCTTAGTCATTAATTAGATCAGGCATGATTAATATTTGATTTTTAAGTAGTGAAACGGTAATGAAACTGAGTGAAACTGTATGAAACGAATCCTGGCAAGGTCGCCACTCTTCTGTTACGTATCTTGATCCTCAAGTGGTTAACTTGATGAAACTAGATAGCACAGAGATATATATTAAGGTATCAGTCAGCTGAAGGCAAAACGAAAGTAAAATCTAATAAAATTATTTCCTGTTGTTCCTTCCTTTCCTTTTGGATCATAGGGCTTGGTATCCTTTATTGACTGATACTCTTTAATTATAAAAAATAGTGAAACTAATTAAAGTCTTGTAGTATTTATTTATAAAGAATTATTATTCAACCGAAGCTTAGTAGGCTATGGTTATGAACCGAATAAGTTATATCTAAAGCAGGACTATTAATTATATATCAAGTCTTGAAAGAAAAATATTAAGGTAAGAATATTACTGTCTCTTACCCTTTTTTAAATTAATAGATAGTTTCTTATATCATGTCCTTTTATTTATATTTAATGTAGTTATTATTCTTGGTTCTTGTCTTAAGTTAATAGTATTATATTATTATTATCAGGATTAATATCAAAGTCACATAAAAAGTTAGATATATATTTAATAATTAGATAAATGTATTTTCTTAACCACGTAACATTGAGGTTTGATTATGAGTAAATTAAGTTACAGGATCGCTTCATAGATTCGATTCAGGTCTCACTCAAATAATAATATGAAAAGCAAAAATAATATTTTGAAGCTAAAAGAATTTTCTTCAGCTTAGGAAATCACTAGAAGTAACATTAAAACAGCAATGTTAGTCTAAGGCGATATTACTGTGGTAAACTATCAATGGAAGTTAAATATTACTAAGCTATAATGAATCAAAATAAAATCAATTTAAATGAAAACTTCTCTATATCTAAATTGAATTCAATCTGAAACAAGCTAATTTATATCCAAAGGTCTCACATAATAAATGTATATATAGGGTAAGGTTATAAGGGTTAATATTAGCCAGGAATTAACTCGCCAATAGTTCCACGTGGCAATGAGGCAAGGGAGAACGTTTTACCCATTATGGCGGTGGACAATGGGGAACGAGACTTCGGTCCCAAGACTAGAGTCAAGTTAAAGAAAGAATAAATGATTACATGGGAATGGACATGATTATTATGCTTATCTATCACTATCAGTCAGTCATGATGTCGATGAGAGCGTCGTGATGGTGTAGCTGAGTGTATTGCTGTATGTGTATTGTGATTAGAGGCACAATAGCACGATCAACTGAGGGCGGAAATTTAGATGTTAACTGGTTGGTGTTCGTGAAGGCTCTGTTGTTCCTCGAAGACACACCTTGCTGCCTTGGCAAAACGCCAGGAGCCCAAATTATCGTACCGCATCTAGGTTGCTCTATACGATAAATTATATTAATATATACGATAAATTCATATATACTACATAAGACCATGGCAATATTGCTTAATAGCATATTAGGCCTTTTATAACTTAACCTATTTACAATCTTATAATATACGATCTACTCGTCCTACGTCGTGCTGTAGGAGCGATCGTGACGTCACAGAGACATACGAGATCACAAAAGAGTCATATTCTACCGTATTTATACGATACACTCCCCCCACAAAAAAGAACTGAACCCCACCTTAAACCTAAAGTTGCCCAGAGGCTATCTTCTGATGCCACAAGTCGACGGCGCCAGCAGCAGCGCGTCTGGGACGCGTCCCGGTCCAAGAATGATCACCATCAGTAAGAGGTGAGTCGTTCCTTTGAGAATCCTCGGACCCAGCAATAACAGGTGGAGCATCAGATTGCAATGCGGAATCGAGCTCCAAAGCGTACAAACGTGCGATAGGACGAACAGTAGTTCCAATGGCTGTCTTCAATAGTGCCACCCGCTCTACAGAGTCTGCCCCCTTGTATACCTCCAATACGCGGCCTAATTTCCAGTATAAACGAGGACTATCTTCTTGAATTAAAACAACTTCGCCAACAGTAGGTGCTGTTGGTCTACCAGAGGGAGTAACACTCCTTTCCCTCAATGCTAGCAGATATTCACTAATCCACCGTTTCCTAAAATCCTCGATTATCCTGGATATATACTGGTATCTCTTAGACACCGCTACCTCAGAGTACAACGAGGGATCCTCTAACTCTACTATGGACTGAAAATAAGATGGAAACGCAGTCAATGGTTTTCCATATAGCAAGTGAGCTGGCGTTAATGGTAGTGGTTCTTGCAGGTCGGTGTACACATATGTAAGCGGGCGATCATTTACGACTGCCTCTATCTCTGTGAGGACTGTTGTCAACTCACTCTTCTTTAATAGAGCACGTCCTACAACCGCTCTGAGTCCTGACTTTACTATGCCGACACACCGTTCCCACATTCCACCAAACCAAGGTGCCTTATCTGGAATGAACCCCCCATTCGCACTTCTTCTCTCCCAAAAAAAGTGATGATAGTAGGATCACTACTCATATCCTTTAGATATTTTGATGCTTGGACATAAGTGGGAGCATTGTCGCTAAGAATGAGTTGAGGGAATGAACGACGGGCACAAAACCGTCTGAACGCCAGCATAAATTCTTCGCTAGACATATTATCACATAGTTCTAGGTGTACCGCTCGAGACGTCGCAAAGGTAAACAATAATATATAAACCTTCTCACTCTCCCTCGTCTTCAATGCCCCTGTGTAATCTAATCCTACCGCTTGGAAAGGATCTACGTGCTTTACACGGCATTCAGGTAGGGGTGGAGCTGGTCCAGTTGCATATGGTTTACCCTTTAGTCTCTGGCATATTACACACTTTCGTACTACGCGTCGAGCTACTTGTCGAACCCTGGGTATCCACCATGTGAGACGTAAATTGGATATAATATGACATACCCCATAGTATTTTACTTCCCTATGTGCACGTATGATCAATAGATCAGTAACGTGATGTCTTGTTGGCATAAGTATAGGTCGGTTTGTGCCGTCTGGTACATCCGACCACTTCAGGCGACCCTCACACCTGATGAGGCCATTGTCTAGGTGCAACCTTAGATGACGCACTATATTAGGCATTAATGTTTTATTCAAGCTTTTCAAGGATTCTAATTCATTGGAAAAGGTTTCTACTTGACCCCTTTTGATCAAAGTTACTTCAGCTGCTTTAAATTCACGAGCATCAATGTTGTGACCCCTGTTGCAGAGTTGGCCCGTTACTTTAAGCTTGAGACTGGATACATATCGCAACACCCAAGCTACAACTCTGACTAGTTTATTATAGTCACCGAATCTTGCCCACTTTATGATAGGACCCGGTGGCTCATTTGGTTGGGCTGTAACTGCCACTGTTTCCAGTGGCAGAAGTCCCTCACCAACAGCATGCCATATCGTTCATTCATTTTCATGGAGCAGCCACTTTGGGCCATGCCACCACAATTCTGACTTCATTAACTGGCTAGCTGTTATACCCCTAGTTATGAGATCACTAGGGTTTTCTTTTGTATTTACATAATGATAAGCAACATCTGGCAAAAGGGCTCTAATCTCATCTACCCTATTCCGCACATAAACTGGCAGAGACTTCTTGCTATGTATCCAGTTGAGTGCAATCTGACTATCGCACCAAACGTGAACGATTTCAATATTTAATTCGCTCTCGTATGCTGCGCGTACATGTTGCACCAGACGTGCTAATAGCAGCATGGCAGTCAATTCCATTTTAGGGATAGTTACCTTATTAACCGAGGCTACCTTGGCCCGGGCTGTAACTAAATGTGCCCCAAATGAAGTAACGACATATATGGCTACCCCGTATGCCGTGGCGCTAGCATCGCAAAACGTGTGTAATGTAACGTCACCGAACGCCGCCACTTTACGAGGTATAGGTTTAGTACATAGGATGGCATATTCATTCAACAACAATGTCCCTTGGTCATTCAGGTCCTCGGGCAAACTGTCATCCCATCCTATCTTACGTCTCCAAACTTCCTGCATTAGAATCCTGTGACGCCTCCCGGCGCTAGCAGAATGGTTGCGTGGGGCATTGCAGCTCGCTAGCGCTCGCCAGGATGGGGGGATGGGCTACAGTTGTCCTAGAATGATCTGCTTTATGTAATCAGTGTCGTGTTGCCACAGACAGTCTAGAAATGGTCTTTGTTTTGGTCTGTGACCGCGCCTTATATTTTATATTCGCTATAATATAAATGTTGCTTGTGTGGGAGGCGAGCGAGAGAGGGTGAGGGAGTACACCTGGCAGCGGGGTGAGCTATGACGCGGCTCGCTTGGGCGCTGACGGCGTTGGCGGCCGGGTGGTCAACTAGTCCCTTCCCGTCGTGGCCTCATGTTTTTTACCAGCTCAGAGCTTGCTTGACACGCGTATCGCCTACATCCTTTGCAATTCTGTCCCCCATACTCGCCACTTTGCATACTATTTCTCTCTCTCGACTTCTCCTTTCTCATTCTCTAATCTTTATTAAACTCAACATCCCTTCTGGTTTCAGCATAGACGTTCACCGTCGACCAGTCGTATTGTACGCGAAGCTCTCAGATATTTCCATGTATTAGGTTAAGGAGGTATTATGCTTTATTGAGGTTAGAGAGACGGACTTTTCCGTATGTGTCCTCTCTCGGGAAGGTTGTAGACCGGTATATGTCTCCCTGGCAAGGTGTTGAGTGATTCTGCTTGGTTATCTAAAGCTAGACTAGGGGTAAGGTTACTGTGTCGTTGTCTCCGATGTGTGCAGTGTTAGCTAAGCCCTGCACGACATCGACAGGTACTGTGGGAGCCTAAGTTGTCTTCGGGTGGGTTTACTTTGCGAGCACAGCGCTGTGGTGTGAGAGGGCCATAGCCTATCCCTCACAACATAGTGCTGCCTCTTTGTGTTGACTTCTGAGGGATCGCCAGGATAGAACTAGGTACTAGAGACCTACATTTATCAAGAGAGCATCCCCGTCATATAACGTAATCTTCATTATACCACCTTCGGACAACGTTAGGCTACGAGCCGCATGCTCACCCATTGTTGCCCTGCCTTGATACCCCAGCTAGACTTTATTAACTGAGCAGACACTGGTTAGAGATAAGCCCCCATTATTATATGTATGCAACATTATTATTCACTGCACTTTTGAGCCGAGGTTGTTGTTGAGTTGCACAACCCTAGTAGGCTGTTGCGTTGTGTCACGAAGCATTTCTTTAGTTGTCGAGCATTACTACCTTTGCGCAGTCTTTATTATTCGCCTGCCTATTATTACTATATGTCCTAGTATTTATTGTGACCCGTATTCTGCATTATAATTGTTCAAGATTCTTTACGAACATCTTCCCAGCATCAGACTTATTTCAGAAGTTTCCAGTTGATGTTGCAGGACTAGCATTGCACTTTCTTTAATACAGGAGTGCCAGTTATTTGAGTATCTACCGTAACGTTAATTAATCACGTTAACTATCTTTTCTTTGTGTAACCTAATCGAGTAATCTTTTACTGTTTGAGAATAGGCTGTTTCATCGAGGGTCAGCCTAGTGTGTGTGCACCAGTTACCGAGTCATAGGATACCTCGTTGTCCAGGCACGACTCAGGGCGGTAATGGTGTTTTGTTTTCCAGTGTTTAAGGCAGGGGTTGGATCTAGTGTTACCGTTGTTGCATTTTGCCATTATCTAGTCCAATGTTGAAGAGCCCTGTGTCTTTGAGAACCTGGATCGTAACAAATGGCGACCTAGCTCAGGATCTTGTGAACTAAGAGATAATTGCAGGATTGTTGTGGTCATTTGTTTTATTGAGGAATATAGTGGGCACGTTAATTTTGTTTTGGCAAAGTAGTATAGCACTTGAGAGTCTTCAGACATTTTTGGCAAGTGAATAGTGCTACATAAGAGTTTGGGGTACTTCTTTTCTGAATATTGTGGTGAGAAATTTTTGTGAGCATCATGTCTTATACCGGGTCAGAGGAGAATGGAGACACAGTACGTAATGTCGAAACTGAGGAACAGCAGCATGATGAAAGGGTTAATCGGGTGAACTGTGAGGAGGATGCTAGGATATTTTTGCAATGGCCTGTTACTGCCGAGCGGTTGGAGGGTATGGATCGGTACGGTCTTCAATGCCTGGCCACAGCTATCGGTCATGCGGTTACTAGCAGCATGACCAAGGATAACTTGATAACGTGTGTACTGGGCAGGGTGACTGGTGAGCGAGATGGGTTGAGTGCTCAGAGCCCTTCGGCCATGCTTCTCCTACACTCGACTCCCAGCCATCCCAGTAGTTTGCCGACCCCGGGTACGCTTCCACAGTTGGGTGGTGACTGGCAGGGTGGGTTGCCCCTGGGGACCACCGGTAATTTCAAACATTGTAGCAGCTTCACCTCCTCCAGGGTTAACTCCAGAATTATTGTATCAGCTCGAATTAGCTAAGATCGAAGAGAGAAAGGCTATCAGGGTATCTGAGCTTCAGCTTCACCAGCAACAAAGGGCAGGTGAGCTCCAGCAGCAAATAGAGCTAGCAAAAATCCAAGCTGAGTCGACCAGGTACTGTGCCGACATGGACGTAGAGAAGTCGCGAGTAGAGACAACGGGACAGCGACTTGGGGCTGGTAACCGTGTTCATGAGCAGTCTCTCTCGCACTTATTGAAACTGGTTCCGGTGTTTGATGAGAGTGGTGTAACAGAATTTTTCACACGCTTTGAGAAGAAGTGCCAGGAACACCAGTGGCCAGAGAAAAAATGGGCAGCACTTGTATCCTCTAGATTAATAGGCAAGGGTCTTAAAGCCTACGATGCATTGCCTATAGAGTCTTGTATTATCTATGAGGAACTCAAGGAGGCTCTCCTGAGAGCATACAAACTACAACCAGAGACGTACAGGTTGAAGTTCCGGGGTGTTACCAAGGGTCGGGAGAGCACCTTTTTGGAGCATGCCCGGGAGCTGTCCGATGCTTTTGGGAATTGGCTGAGGTCGGAGAAAGCTACTACGTTTGACGACATTAAACAGTTGGTGTTTTTAGAGCAGTTTTTCAAATGCACGGGCGGCGACCTGACGTTAAACCTTAAAGAAAAGCAACCAAAAACTCTACAGGAGGCAGCTGAGATGGCTGACCTCCGGCTATCACTAATTCGTAGGTGCGGGTCTGCCCAGCGTAGTGAGGCAGTTAACAAGGGGCGTGACGCCCCACCCCCCCGAGTTAGTGATATACCTTATGCAAACAAGTACAAGAGCCATGATACCAAGACTGACCACAAGACTAGCACCGTCCCATTTAAGCAAGGGGCCGGGCCCTTCCCAGTACCAAGGGAAGCCCAAAGGGGAGTTGGAGTGTTATCATTGTCATAAAAAGGGGCACTTTGCAAGAGTCTGTCCTAGCAAACCACCTACAGCAGCTGTGTCTTTGGCCTGCAACATTGGTGTGTCTCCGAAGTCATCTGAGTTTGCCCGGGGCAGTTCGTCAGAGGCTGAGGCACAGCCAATGCAGAAGCACCTGGGAGGCTCGAACCCTGCTCAGGATGTTTTTTGCGACCATAGAGGGCGGGGTTGCGTGATGTGGGCGGGGCGCAAGCATGGAGTAGAGGTCTTGCGTGATACAGGTGCTTCCCAGACTCTGATGAAAAACTTGACTGGCTACCCTATAAACGCGGCTCGGGTGGTGGTGGTGCAGGGTATTAATGCAACTCGGTCATACCCGCTGGTGCGGTTGGAGTTGGAGGTGGATGGTGTGGCACGTGAATTGGATGTCGGGATTGTGGAGAAACTGTCAGTGGAGGGCGTCGACCTTCTTCTCGGCAACGAGTTTGCAATGCCCGCTTCTGAGGTTCTACCCTTAGTCGTTGCCGAGAGGCCGGCCGACGTGAGTAGGGAAGAGCAAGAGTGGGTCGTGCGGTGCCAGACACAACCCATGGCGTGTGTTGTCACCCGAGCTCGGGCAGCTAAAGTGTCACAGCCTAGTCCTCCGTCTTCAGACCAGCGGAGGAACGATCAACAGGAGGAGGCTAAAGCTGGAGTTGGTTTTAAGAGTTTTGACTCGGCGGCTCTCCTGGGTGATTCAGTATTAGCACCATTACGTAATTCTGGAGTAGCCCCTGGGCCTGTCATCGAGAGTGACGAGGCTGGGCATGACGAGTCTCCACGACAGCAACGTTATGTACATCGAGAGAGACAGAGGGAGCAGCCCAGTATCGGGGAAGGTCATGCATTGCTCCGGGAGCAATTAGATCGCTTGGCACCCTCAGATATACGTCGGTTGCAACTAGAGGATCCTGAGCTCCAAACGTGTGCTAATTGAGCTGTAGAGCTCGACGAGGACGGCGATGCACAGCCAGGAGATTTTTTTTATTATTTAGAAGGCATCCTCTATAGGCGTTTTCAAGACCCTAAACGTAGTTGGCAAGAGGGGTCCGGAGTAGTGGACCAGTTGGTGGTGCCACGGGAGTGCAGGGATAGCCTACTGAGGTTGGTGAATGACATACCTCTGGCAGGACATCTAGGGGTGAGAAAAACGGTGGCGGGTTTAGAAAAATTGTTTGTGTGGCCGGGGTTGAAGGGGCAGGTGGAAACCTGTATAGCAAGGTGTCATATGTGCCAGAGGGTTGGAAAACCTAACCAAATAATTCCGAGAGCCCCGTTGCACCCCATTCCTGTCAGTGGACCGCCCTTCAGTAAGGTCATCATTGATATGGTCGGACCCCTACCCCCTACTAGTGCCGGTAATAAATTTCTATTAACTATCATGGATGTGGCCACTCGTTATCCTGATGCATATCCAATGAGAAATGGCACAGCGAAAACTGTTGTCCGGAACCTGCTCTTGTATTGCTCGCGGTATGGTTACCCGCAAGAGGTGCAATCGGACCAAGGTTCTAATTTTACATCTAATCTGTTCAAACAAACTATGATTCAGCATGGCATCAGCACTGTCGTCTCTTCTGCGTATCACCCGGAGAGTCAAGGGGTGTTGGAGAGGTGGCACGCCACGCTTAAAAGCATGCTTCGATTTTATTACGCAGAGAACGGAAAGGATTGGGACTTTGGTCTGCCGTATGTTTTGTTCGCGGCAAGAGAAGTACCTGGAGAGAGTCTCGGTTTCAGTCCGAATGAGCTTGTTTTCGGGCATCAGGTGAGGGGCCCTCTCCACATGGTGAAGGAGATTTGGGAGGGTACCGCTAAGCCATGTTCTATGTTGAGATACGTCCTCGAGAGCAGAGAGAGAATGCTTAGAAGTCTGGAGCTGGCCGGGCGTAATTTGGTGAGTTCGCAGGCCCGTATGAAGGACAGGTACGATACTAAGGCGAAACTCCGGGAGTTTCAGGTAGGTCAAGAGGTGTTGGTCCTGTTGCCTTTGGCAGGTCATCCTCTGGCTGCCAAGTACGCTGGGCCTTATCGGGTGGTGTCAAAGATCTCCGATCTAGATTACCTCGTTGCCACTCCAGACCGGAAGAAGCGTAACCAGCTATGCCACATTAATTTGTTGAAGGAGTATGTGAGGCGCCCACCTGAGTCACTAGCTGTCCCTGTGTTGACCTGCTGCGGTCATGGTGGAGAAGGAGAGGGGGCAGCAATGATCAGGTGGATGATAACTGGGATTGTCATGTCTCGGCTGATCAGTGGGCGGGGAATTCGAGCCAATATGCGCATGATGCTCTGGCGCACCTTTTTTTTTTTTTTTTTTTTTTAAGAGACAATGAACGGAGGAAGGAAAAACACAGATAAAACAAAAAGGTCCATGTGCCTAAAGGCATCCTCCATTCATAAAATGTTTGTAACAACTGGATTTAAACATTTGTAGATTGTAAGTTTGTGGAAAGCAATTCGAGGGAAGTGAATTCCAAAGAGTAGTAGCTCTGGGGATAAATGAATTCTGATAAGCAGAAGTTCTGCATTGTGGAGGAGAAAGTGTAAATTCATGGGCGCTCTCAGCTGCCCTAGTTCTACGGGGAAAGATGTGGAGAGGCGGCACAATTGAAGCAAGTTCCTCGGAACAATTGCTGTGAAAATATCTGTAGAATAATGCAAGGGATGCAACGTTTCTTCGTATGGATAATGTAGGAAGGTCCTGTGTGATTGCAGGGTTATTGATTAATCGAATAGCTTTATTTTGAATTTTGTCCAACTGCCTCAATGCAACCACTCCACTTCCACCCCACAGAGGTGAACAGTAATCCATCTGAGAACGCACATGACTTTTATATATCACGGCCAACTGCTCGTCAGTGAAGAATTCTCGAACTCTGTACAGGAGTCCCAGTTTTTTAGAGGCATTCTTAGCAATGCTTCTAACATAATGTGTCCAGCTCAAGTTAGTAGTTAATGTTACACCGAGAATGTCAATACTAGGGGAAGTGGGAATATTTACATCATTAAAAAATATATGGGAGTCAGTGAGATTCTGTCGGTTAGAAAATTGAATGTACTTGGTTTTCTGTGCATTAAAGGAAACTAGATTATTTTGTCCCCATCCATTAATTCTAGAAAGGTCCTGGTTCAGAGAAATTGCAGTGTTTATTTTTGAATTTATAAGATCGGGTTGGGTGAAAGAATTGGTAAATGTGAAGGAACTGTGGAGTGTTGAGTCATCTGCGTAGGAATGTATTGGATTATGAGTGGTAGATATGAGATCATTGATATGAATGAGGAACAGAATTGGGGCCAAAACTGATCCCTGGGGAACACCAGCATTTATTGAGTGAAATTGAGAATAAAGGCCATCTACCATTACACATATTTTTCTGTTATGAAGATAAGAAGAAATTAGTGGAACTAATGATGCAAGGCCGTAGTGTGACATCTTCGACAATAAGGATTGATGCCAGACTCTATCAAATGCCTTTGATATATCCAGTGCTATTGTATGTGTTTCACCATGTTGGTCTGTAGCTTGGTTGATTTGATGCGTAAGAAGGCAAAGCATGTCTGCAGTTGATCGACATTGTCTAAAACCATATTGCCTATCACTGATTAATTTATTATTCTCAAGATGCTTAATTATGTGATTATTTAATATAATTTCAAAGACTTTACCAAGAGTGGAAGTTATAGCTATTGGTCTGTAGTTTGATGGATCTGAAGAGGCACCTTTTTTAGGAACTGGATGGATGTTTGCTTCTTCCCAGGGTACTGGGAAGCATGAGGTATGAGTACACAGACGGAAAAAATTTGCCAATACAGGAGCGAGCACCAAGGAGCAATTCTTAAGTACTATTGGAGGAATTTCATCTGGACCAGGAGCCTTATCTACTGAGAGATTCTGCAAAATAGTTTTGACATGTCTGGTGTGGATCTTAAGTGAGGGAATTTCAGGCGAATTAAAATTAAGTACAGGGACATCTTGATTTATTTCATCTAAGGTTGAGTTGGTGGAGAAATATCCGCAAGAAGGTTAGCTTTACCTCGTGGGTCACTTACAAGATTGCCAGTCGGAGATTTTAATGGTGGAATGGATGAAGCAGTAGTGAAGTTGGATTTAAATGAGTTAAGAGTAGACCAAAATATTTTGTTATCATTTGGATTATTTAGAAGTTTATTTGCCTGCTTGTGGAGAAAGTTTGATTTAGTTAGGTTTAATACAGTTTTGGCATGATTTCTGATGTTTCTAAAGTAATTAAAGGCTTCATGTGTTTTTGATCTTGTGTATGCATTGTAGGCTATTGCTTTTTGTTCAGTTACTCTAGCACAATTATAGTCAAACCATTTAGGTGAATTAGATCTTTTACTGTACTTTTGATGAGGAATAAAAGTTTCCATTCCAATTTTTACAAAATCTTGTATGTGGCTCAAGGTGGAGTGTGCATCATTAGAAAAGAAGAGGTCCAGGGAATATCAATAAAGAAACTTGAAGACCCTCCCAGTCTGCCCTATCGTAATGCCATTTAGTCACCAAAACAGGTTCAGAGTGGGAAGGTGTGGTAGGTGATAGACAGGTGGCCTATATCAGACAGTGATCAGAAGATCCAAGCGGGGACCTCACTGTAACATCATAATTTTCTGAATTGGTTGTTAAAAATAAGTCCAGTAGGTGGGAATTATGATTAGGATTATTTGGTACACGGGTGGGTTGGTTGACTAGTTGAGTGAGATTAAATGAGTCTGCAAATAGCTCACATTCAAGACCAGCATCATCAGTCCTGGCTGAATGTGAGCCATTCAACATTATGGACATTAAAATCACCCAACACAGTGATTTCAGAAGAAGCATTTAAGTTGAGGACACTGAGTTGTGAGGACAGAGAATCAAAAAGACTTTGCTCTGGAGGAGTATTTGGGGAACAGTAGATGCAACATATGTATTTAAATTACCAGCAGAAATTAATTGTATATAGAATAATCAAAATAGGGACAATTGAAACTAGTAACCTCCTCCAGGGCAATTTCAGATTTTGCGAAGCAACATACACCTCCTTTAGGTCTGAAATTTTGGAGCAGTTGATAACCTGGAAAATTAAATCTAGACGTGTCAGATGTGGATGTTACTTGAGTCTCTGTCAAAAAAAGGAGAGTAGGGGATTCTGCTTGAAGAATTGGTGTACAGAATTGATGTTAGAGTGAAGTCCCCTTATATTGCTAAAGAAAAAGCTGCACCGACGAGCAGCTTTGGGACGGTGCAATGCTCTTGACACAGTCGCATGATGACGACCGGGAGGGCCCTATGTCAATGACCCAACCCTGCCGGGGGTGGATATCCGAGGGACCACCAGGTTTGCTCTTAACAATTGTACTGCCATGTTTATTGGGTAAGGTGTATGGTGTTACATGTATGATATGTAGTGGGAAGAGTAGTGTTTTATGGATGGAGGATAGCAATGTAGGGCAATGTCGTGAAGTTGGATGTGTATGTTATATAAAGAGGGTTTTCCTGATACCCCTGATGTGTGAGGCAGAAAGATATGTATCCAGCTACCAAGGCCTGGGAGAGAAAATGGAATTCAGGCTATTTCCTGAGTCTCCCGAAACCTTGGCGGTAGTACTTCCCTGGGCGGGGCTGCCTACCCCTACTACCTACCTGCCGGAGGAACAGCAGGTGGCAGTGCAGCGCCTGTTCGATTCATACCCTACTGTATTTGCCGAGCACCCAGGCCTCACTACTCAAGCGGTGCATGACGTCGATGTAGGAGAGCACCCCCCCTTCAAGTCGATACCTTATCGGGTGCCACCCATGAAACTCCCAGCGCTCAGGGATGAGCTGGAGTATATGCTGGCGAGAGGCTTGATCGAGAAGGGGGCAGTACGGTGGACTTCTCCTGTCACTCTGCAGCCCAAACCTGATGGAAAAGTTCGGTTCTGCATTGACTTTAGGCGGTTGAACGGGTTGACCCCCACCAACGCATATCCTCTTCCCCGGGTGGATGACAGTGTGGATAAGATCGGGAAAGCAAGGTACTTGACCAAGGTAGACCTCGTCAAAGACTACTGGCAAGTACCACTGTCTGAGCGGGCTAAAGAGATGTGCGGGTTTGTGGTGGATGGCAGTACTTACCGTTGCAACGTGATGCCATATGGTCTGAAAAATGCACCGGCCACTTTCCAGAGCTTAATGAACGACATCGTAGCAGACATCCCAAACTGTACTGTCTACCTTGATGACGTGATCATTTACGACAACGATTTCCAAAGTCACTTTGAGCACATAGAAGCCTTATTTAGTCAACTTAGTAAAGCAGGCTTGGTGGTTAATCTGGGCAAGTGTGACTTTGTGCAAGCCACGGTGCAGTATCTGGGGTTTGTGATTGGGTTAGGGCAGGTGAGCCCGCCCCAACAGAAGATACAGGCTATCGACTTGTTCCCCAGGCCGACCACCAAGCGGCAGATCATGAGATTTTTGGGCATGATTGGGTATTACCGCCGCTTTATAAGAGGCTATTCTACTGTGTTAGCTCCTTTGACAGATCTACTAGCCAAAGAAAAAAAGTTCCGCTGGGCACCTGAGTGTGAGCAGGTGTTTCGAGTAGTTAAACACCTTTTATGCACTCACCCTATCCTCAGGGCCCCGGACTTTGAACGACCATTTCAGTTGGCGACTGATGCCAGCGGAGTAGGGGCTGGTGCCGTACTTTTGCAGACAGATGAGGAAGGTCTTGAGCATCCAGTCAGTTTCTTTTCAAAGAAATTTAATTCAGCACAGAAAAACTATTCGGTTGTTGAAAAGTAACTGCTGGCAATCGTGTTAGCGCTCAAACACTTTGAGGTCTATGTTCCTGCCTATGGGCCATTCGTGGTAGTGTATACCGACCACCACCCGCTTAAATTCCTCAATCAATTCCACAACCGGAAAATGAGGCTGACCAGATGGTCGCTCATGTTGCAAGAGTACAACTTAGACATTCGCCATATTGCCGGTTGTGAGAATGTGATTGCGGACTGTTTGTCGCGGGTGGAGGATCCGGGGTAGGCTACCACAGTATGTTGGTATAGCCTCCAGTCTTGGCTCGCGGTGTATTTTTGCGCTGGTGCTTGTTGGCTCGCGTGTGTAGCATCAGCGTAGGGTCGCAGGGCAGGAGTTGTTGGCTTTGATTAAAAAAAAAATTAGGCTACATCTATAGTAGCCACCAAAAACAACATTAAAATAAAATATGAAAAATTAAATAAAAACTCTTTCTTTTTGATAATTAATTTTAAGATAATATTGTAGCTGAGTACTGAGTGCAGATGATTTTCCCTCAGTAGGCTGTGCTTCTTAAAGCTCGCTCTGGGAGCACAATGTTATGAATTAATGTATTATATTTGGAAAGGGTGATAAGATTTGTTTTTATATATATAAATGTTGTATTTTTTTTGAGGAGACTGAGCTTGCATTCCATGAGTGGCAGAGTGGTTAGGAGTGGCAGATTCTAGCGACATTCTGCCTGTTCAGATATGGGCTCATGGTTGAGTGTCCCATATCTTGGGGGGGGGGGGGTGACGCCTCCCAGCGCTAGCAGAATGGTTGCGTGGGGCATTGCAGCTCGCTAGCGCTTGCCAGGATGGGGGGATGGGCTACAGTTGTCCTAGAATGATCTGCTTTATGTAATCAGTGTCGTGTTGCCACAGACAGTCTAGAAATGGTCTTTGTTTTGGCCTGTGACCGCGCCTTATATTTTATATTCGCTATAATATAAATGTTGCTTGTGTGGGAGGCGAGCGAGAGAGGGTGAGGGAGTACACCTGGCAGCGGGGTGAGCTATGACGCGGCTCGCTTGGGCGCTGACGGCGTTGGCGGCCGGGTGGTCAACTAGTCCCTTCCCGTCGCGGCCTCATGTTTTTTACCAGCTCAGAGCTTGCTTGACACGCGTATCGCCTACATCCTTTGCAATTCTGTCCCCCATACTCGCCACTTTGCATACTATTTCTCTCTCTCGACTTCTCCTTTCTCATTCTCTAATCTTTATTAAACTCAACATCCCTTCTGGTTTCAGCATAGACGTTCACCGTCGACCAGTCGTATTGTACGCGAAGCTCTCAGATATTTCCATGTATTAGGTTAAGGAGGTATTATGCTTTATTGAGGTTAGAGAGACGGACTTTTCCGTATGTGTCCTCTCTTGGGAAGGTTGTAGACCGGTATATGTCTCCCTGGCAAGGTGTTGAGTGATTCTGCTTGGTTATCTAAAGCTAGACTAGGGGTAAGGTTACTGTGTCGTTGTCTCCGATGTGTGCAGTGTTAGCTAAGCCCTGCACGACATCGACAGGTACTGTGGGAGCCTAAGTTGTCTTCGGGTGGGTTTACTTTGCGAGCACAGCGCTGTGGTGTGAGAGGGCCATAGCCTATCCCTCACAACATAGTGCTGCCTCTTTGTGTTGACTTCTGAGGGATCGCCAGGATAGAACTAGGTACTAGAGACCTACATTTATCAAGAGAGCATCCCCGTCATATAACGTAATCTTCATTATACCACCTTCGGACAACGTTAGGCTACGAGCCGCATGCTCACCCATTGTTGCCCTGCCTTGATACCCCAGCTAGACTTTATTAACTGAGCAGACACTGGTTAGAGATAAGCCCCCATTATTATATGTATGCAACATTATTATTCACTGCACTTTTGAGCCGAGGTTGTTGTTGAGTTGCACAACCCTAGTAGGCTGTTGCGTTGTGTCACGAAGCATTTCTTTAGTTGTCGTGCATTACTACCTTTGCGCAGTCTTTATTATTCGCCTGCCTATTATTACTATATGTCCTAGTATTTATTGTGACCCGTATTCTGCATTATAATTGTTCAAGATTCTTTACGAACATCTTCCCAGCATCAGACTTATTTCAGAAGTTTCCAGTTGATGTTGCAGGACTAGCATTGCACTTTCTTTAATACAGGAGTGCCAGTTATTTGAGTATCTACCGTAACGTTAATTAATCACGTTAACTATCTTTTCTTTGTGTAACCTAATCGAGTAATCTTTTACTGTTTGAGAATAGGCTGTTTCATCGAGCGTCAGCCTAGTGTGTGTGCACCAGTTACCGAGTCATAGGATACCTCGTTGTCCAGGCACGACTCAGGGCGGTAATGGTGTTTTGTTTTCCAGTGTTTAAGGCAGGGGTTGGATCTAGTGTTACCGTTGTTGCATTTTGCCATTATCTAGTCCAATGTTGAAGAGTCCTGTGTCTTTGAGAACCTGGATCGTAACAATCCTAGCTCTTATGGTAACAGGTAATGCTAGACCCAAAGGATAAAAAAATTGCGCAACTTTGCTCAACAGACTTCTTTTTGTGTGCGCTCCTGTCTGCTGAGCAAAAGACCTTGTTTGAAAAGTTAGTATGTCATGTTTAGGTTGCCAGATCATCCCCAAATTTCTGGACTTTTCCTGGTTAAGAGATGCCGTACCATCTACCTGTATTAAACTCTGAAGATCTTCACTATTAGTAACCCACTCGCAGAGAAATAGATGTGCATCCGCAAACAATCTGCGTGCTTGCCAGTATGCATATAACAAATCATCTTGACTATCGCTAGTACCCTGCAAATTGTCAATGTATAATCCGCGAGATAGTTACTTGTGTCCTCATGAGTGTCAGCTAGATGTTTTCTGATTGTGGCATTTAACAAAAAGTGCGAGCAAGTGGCCCCAAAGAGAACAACCCGAAAACGGTATATTATTATGGGACTTTCAGAGTCGCTTATGTCGCTGAACCAAAGAAAGCGGGTAACATCTCTATCTTCCTCCTTTAGCTTGACCATCACGAATGCTTTCTCGATGTCACTGGTATAGGCGTACTTCCCCAGCCTAAACCGCAATAGATGTTGGGACAGGTCGACACCATGGACTCCGTCAACAGGCAGTCATTTAGACTGGGTTGTTGACCTTGGTGGGCAGAACAGTCATACACCACCCGTATTGGTGTGGTGACGCTATCTTTCCTTACCCCATAATGGGCCAGATAGTGAACCCGACCCTTCTTAAACGGTTCCTTGACATTGACTCTCTCTATAAAGCCCCTATCCTCATAACTCCGAAATACATGGTCATACGCCTGGCGTGTGCTCGGTTCGTTAAACAATTTACGCTGTAATGCGCGCAAGCGACCTAATGCCAAACCATAGTTGGTAGGCAGGCTTATCTCACTGTTCTTCCATGGTAAACTAACTTTATATTGCTTGTCTGAGGCACAGTAGCACACAGACTCGTCAAACCTTTGTAGCGCAACTTCCGAGTCATAATCAGTCTCCATAGGATTAATGCCTATGTGATCCAATCTCCACAGTCGTTCCAGGTCGAACTCGGCAGCCATCTTAAGGTCACTAGGTTGGGAATCCTCCCTTCCCAACTCCTCTGCCGCGGTTACATTGACTCTATATATCGAGACCGTGTCGACCAGGACCTTTGACTGTGTAGTATGCACCTTTCCGCTCATGCAGTATCCAAATTTAGTGGGGATTAAAATTACACCACACATCTTTTTAAATCCAGGGTATACTACTTCATAATAATGATCCACACCAAGTAGAACATGCACCTCACTCTGATTTCCCATGGGATCTGAAAAGTTAACCCCTTTGCTACGTTATGAGTGTTCCACCTTCTTCACACCTACAGATACATATTCTGGTAGGGTGTCTACTACGATACAAGTCATAAAGTACCGTTTTTTACGGTAGAAATATGAAATCTCCGCTATCTCGTAGTCTTGCTTATCAGTAACCCCTGTGAAGCCCTGTAATCGAAGAGTCTCAGCCCCTATGATTCGGTGCTTCAGTCCCACCAGTACGGACCTCTTTATAAAGGAACATTTAGACCCCTGATCTAGAAGTACCCGACAAACTTTGTTACTGTCATTACCTTCCATGGGAATCTGTATTGTGGGCAATATAGTGGTGTCTTGCATGCTACCTAGTGCCACAGTTGTAGTACCCTCTTTTTTGACGTCTTTGACTTTATCTGCAGTAGGACACAACTTATCAAAGTGGTGTCCTTTGCAGTGCCGCCAGGGCCTTAAGTATGTAGCAGTACATTGTCCCTGCTTACCATGTTCTTTACTTAGACAACCTACACATAGCTTCAATCTTTTCGCCTGTGCTAGTTTTGTCTCATTTGTTGGGTATTTTACGCAGAAACTCCATTTATGATTGTTGTTACATAGCTTACATAGAATCTGAGCAGGTTTCTTATACGTACCCTCTTTCTTTTTTTAGTCCCCACTGTCATGCTTAATGTTCCCCTCTTCTCCACATTCTCACTCCCTCCCGACACATACATTCTCCCTTTGTTCAACTGTAGATTATTGATCTCCTTGCTGAACTGAATTTTGAACTCCCCCAGCTCAAATGATCTTACCTTATCAAGTATTGCCATAGGAAGCTTCTGACGCAAGATAATGACTATCATTTCCTGCGTGGTAAGCCCTAGGGTGTCTAGCGATCGAGTATGGCACTCCATATTTGCCCTGAAGTTTGTCAACTCATCAACCTTATACTGTGGTTCTGCGAGCCCCAACAAGGCAACGATATGGGCCATCTTCAACTGCTCTCTATCCCAGTATGTGGACTCTAATAAGTGTACCGCTTCAAGATAACTACCACCCACTACTGCAAAACCCTCTATTAAATGTAAGGCCTCTCCTTCCATTTGTCCCTTCAGATAGTGAAACTTGCGGACATTATCCAAAGAGGATTCATGAACCGTAGATCGAAATACGTCCCAGAAAGCTAACCACTCGGTTAACTTGCCCCCAAATGTAGGAAGATTGAGCTTTGGGAGGTGTACAGTATGTTTTGGGTCAGCCCTTCTATGGGCCTCATTATCGCCTCCCTTCTTACTTCTGACAGCACGCTGTAATAGGTACTTTGCTCTAAAGACAGGTTCGTCATAGAGGGCGCGATTATCACACTCTGTAACTATCTCTTCCTCCTCTGTCATGTCAGCCACAATCACCTCACTCAGAGCCGTAAACGACCGTGGGTAGCTTAGACGTTCTCTAATCTAGCCTCCAATTCCTCTAGTTCAGCAGTAGTGATGAAAGTGTTGACGTCCATAATTAGCCTATTTAATACTCCCCGAAGTCCCGCCCTTTGATTTTTAGGGGCTTTGCTCAGCACCCCACTAGACGGTGTCTCTTTATGGTCTTTATCCATTTTGCATGTGAGCCTATAGGCTATGCATCTAAATGTTACGTTACAAAGACAACGGCAAATCAATAGTCTAGTTAACCCCTAACTATCGGCGCGCAACATAAGTCGAGTATAATAAATCTGGACTATCTGGCGGCGCTCGACATAGGTCGTGTGGCAATTTCAGCACGTAATGTTGCTGAGAGAGAGAGACAAGTGGTGGCAGGAGAGTAGCGAGCGTATGACTGCTCCAGACCACCGCGGCGAACCTACTGACATGAATCCCACCTCCTCCCTCCCTCTCACTCGCTACATACTGAATTGTATGGGGAAAGTGCCGAATTACATGCTTTTTGCACTCGCGTTGCGCGGTTGTTGCCAAAAAATTAGCCATCATAAAAGGATCATTATGGTGTCATTGGAAAGCTCTGTTTATGCCCTTTCAGGGATAGATACTTGTTTTACACTCTGGGTCTTATTTAGGCATGAAAATGATCACGTAAACAGCCCTATTTTGGCTAAAAACACCCCGCTGGGCGGTACATATAAATAAACCGCTAGCCCGCTAATTAAGAGACGCCAACCGGCGGACTTCTATGTTATGGAGTAAAAATAGTACACTAAATAGCAATACCTACTAATGGATCATATTGAACAAGAAAAAAAAATGTTAGGTCAGGTCATATGTCACAGGAAATCTGAAACGGAAAAGAAAATTATTGGGGAAAGATGATGGGTGGGATGCAGGACTTAGGCAGGTGCAATAATGCGACCCTGCATTCCGGCTCTAATCACCGCTTGGCTAGCCTTGCCAGTTTATCATAGAGTTGTTCCTGCATCCTGTTATATGTCCCCTTACTGGTATCCCTTACTGGTAGCTAATTCCCGGGTCTGGGCACCAATGTGGTAAACTATCAATGGAAGTTAAATATTACTAAGCTATAATGAATCAAAATAAAATCAATCTAAATGAAAACTACTCTATATCTAAATTGAATTCAATCTGAAACAAGCTAATTTATATCCAAAGGTCTCACATAATAAATGTATATATAGGGTAAGGTTATAAGGGTTAATATTAGCCAGGAATTAACTCACCAATAGTTCCACGTGGCAATTAGGCAAGGGAGAAAGTTTTACCCAATATGGCGGTGGACAATGGGGAACGAGACTTCGGTCCCAAGACTCGAGTCAAGTTAAAGAAAGAATAAATGATTACATGGGAATGGACATGATTATTATGCTTATCTATCAATCAGTCATGATGTCGATGAGAGCGTCGTGATGGTGTAGCTCAGTGTATTGCTGTATGTGTACTGTGATTAGAGGCACAAAAGCACGATCAACTGAGGGCGGAAATTTAGATGTTATCTGGTTGGTGTTCGTGAAAGCTCTGGTGTTCCTCGAAGACACACTTTGCTGCCTTGGCAAAACGCCAGGAGCCCAAATTATCGTACCGCATCTAGGTTGCTCTATACGATAAATTATATTAATATATACGATAAATTCATATATACTATATAAGACTAAGTAATATTGCTTAATAGCATATTAAGCCTTTTATAACTTAACCTATTTACAATCTTATAATATACGATCTACTCGTCCTACGTCGTGCTGTAGGAGCGATCGTGACGTCACAGAGACATACGAGATCACAAAAGAGTCATATTCTATCGTATTTATACGATAATTACTATTATGAGACAATAGTATCACCGTTCTTGTTCTTACCAGCAATGTAAGCTTAATTAAAATAAAATTAAAGAACTCGCAAGTATTAATATAAAACAATAGTATTACTTTTATCATAACCCAATTACTTAAAGAGTTGCTTTAGTCCACAAGTCAGTCAACTAAAATAGTTAAGTACATAATAGTAGCGTTAATTGTTAATTCCCAAACACATATCTCATTAACCAACATAAGTGTTTTACACCGAACACACTTAACACACACTTATATAATCTGACTGACAGTCACAATCCTATTATAATACTTCACCCCGGTTTTCCTCCAGCTGCATGTTCACCTTCCCAACTCCAAATGTGACTGATTTGAATGCCCACTACTCGGGTCTTATATACTATGCAATGATGGTGTAGGAACGAATCAGGAGGCGGGGGATGGTGCGCGCCCCAATCACAGCTCCTCTAGTTGCGTAGCAGATGCGTGGCCCAATGGCATCGATCATTGTCATAGCGTCGGGTCATCGAAATAGTTTGCAGGGTCCCATATGACGCACGCATGTGTGAAGGCTTGTTTGCTGGTATGCAGGCGAGCTGGTTTCCACTCGCTGGTTTGCTTGCTGGTCTGCTTCGCCGCCTGGGAAATTCGGCACTCCTTCAACTCTTAACTCTAACTCTTAAATAAACACATACAGGGCTCCGTATGTCAGAATAGCATTAATACTTATCCATATGCGCCTATTATAGGTTGATTATAAAGGTATTAACCTGTTACAGCAATAAAACAAGTGGAAACAGTGATTGGATGGTCAAAATCGGCGATACAGGCCGGGAGTTACATAATGTATGGCTGAGGCAACCTCCCTCCCCTCCTACCCTCCCCTTGTCTAGAGAGACACTGTTACGCAATAGTCTCTCTCTCTCGCTCTTTCCCACGCTTGGTAACAGTGATGACAACACCCTGCTACCAACTCGCTAATGTTAGTACGAAAATAGACTACAGAATAAGGGAATAACAGGGAAAATAGGTGATAACTGAAGGAGGGGAAGAAAGTGGGAAGGAGGGGATGTGGAGGAGTGATATTTGGCATGGCCCAGGGGCAACAAAAAAAATAAAAAATTGAGGTGTTTTAAATGGATTTTTTTAGGCCCAGGATCTTAAGAGTCTTCCCGCAGTCGCCCGGAGAAACTCTTTAAGAGTCTTCCAGCACTTGCCGGGTTAAATGAAATAGATTTAATTCTCTATGACGCTCCTCGTATGGTTTGTTCTTTAGGCTAGGTATAATTTTGGCAACTCTACGTTGAACTTGTTCTAGCTTGTCTATATATTTTTGGTAATAAGGGCACCAGGATTGAACTGCGGGATAGTGTGCAACAGGGGAAGAGGGTTGTAGGAACGCTGAAAGCAGTAACAAGAAATAGGGTGGTCAGCATGGAATTGACGAAGTCCTTGCATGACAGTGGTAATTCTGATACTGACTTACAGAAGCGAAGCATGGACGTTGATGGAGAGACCCAGACCAAGAGTGAGAGGGGTGAAAATGAGTTACTTGAGAAGTGCGTGCGGAGTTAAATGGAGGGATAGACAGACAAATGAGGAAGTAAGAGGGAGGTATGGTGTGGAGGTAGATGTGCTGGAAAGTGTGAAAAGGAACACCTTGATATGGTTCGGCCATATGGAACGTATGGAAAGCGAGAGAATGACTAAGAGGGTGTACGAGAGCGAGGTGGAAGAACAGAGAGGGAAAAGTAAACCGAAAGAGAAGTGGAAGGATAGAATGAAGACGTACTGTATATGGATGAAGGCGGTGCTGGTTGAGAGGAGGGGCGTCGACTGACTGGGGACAGAGGTGCATGGGGGCGTTTTGTTCGTGGCCACTCCTTCGGGGATCATGGCGTCAGGCAATAGATAGATAGATATTGAGGCTATCAATCCTTCTGGATTATTAAGCGAGCACACTGTAAGTCAAGAATAGCGTCAGAACTGAACACTCTTTTTGAGAACTCCAGTCCCTTCGTTACCTCAGATTACGATAGGTGTTGGAAAATCGATTGCAGGCGGAAGAGTGTACAAGCGAAACAACTGAAACCAAAGTTGTCGCTTACTAAGGAGTCCATTAAGAGGGTTGCGGCCAGAACAGAGTTGTTGACTAAGGAGTCCGTTAAGATGGTCGCGGCCAGAACAGAGTTGTTGACTAAGGAGTCCATTAGTAGGGTCACGGCCAGAACAGAGTTGTTGACAAAGGATTCCATTAGAAGGGTCGCGGCCAGAACAGAGTTGTTGACTAAGGAGTATATTAGGAGGGTCACGGCCAGAACAGAATTGTTGACTAAGGAGTCCATTAGAAGGCTTGCGGCCAGAACAGATTTGGCTGACTAAGGAGTCCATTAGGAGGGTCGCAGCCAGAATAGAGTTGGCTGACTAAGGAGTCCATTAGGAGGGTCGCGGCCAGAACAGAGTTGGGTGACTAAGGAGTCCATTAGGAGGGTCGCGGCCAGAACAGAGTTGGGGTGCTGGTATTTCTGACACAATAAGTTAGCTCCTGTTCATTAGGGGAGATGAGTCGTTTCTCTGGATCCCTTTCTCCCTCATGTTTAGCCCCATTAGTTTGGCGATTGTATGAACTTTCGCCCAATTTCTGTCAATGTTAAGATTTTTGTGCCATTCAGGTGTCGATTTTTTCCTGGTGAGTGATAGTGAGCCTCTAATTTAAGAGGACGGGACATTTTTCTACAGAAAAATGTACACATTCATTTTGAAAGGGGGTCTAGGGAGTATAATTATAAACTTAACGGAGGTCTAGGGAACAAACTAAACACCTCCCCTTAACCTTCAGACGAACCGATGACGCATTTCTTTCCTGTTTTATGATTATTAGTAAACATTATTGAGTTAGGAAGGGTATATGGAAGTCAGAGGGTTAATTGAGATGGTCTTTACCCTTATAATTCCACACAGATTCTTCCGAAATTGTATAAAATCGTCTAACGATAGCCAGACAACACGGTCAAAATGCGACATAATCTTCAAAATGTTAACCTATTGTTTCTTATTGATTGTTTACATGCTATTGTTTGTTTACCTATTTGTTGATAGATAAGATAAAAGTATATGTATAGATACTTTAGATAGACTGTCGCAGTAAAAATATCCCATTCAGTACCGGAAACGTCCTTTTCATCATTATTTTGGCAACTATTAGAAGATTTTATTTAGCTTAGGCAGAATGTATAGTATTGTAATGGTTATAGGTCCTTACTAAACGTAATACAATCATCTGATCATTGCCAAATTATAATGATTAGGACATCATCGGTACTGAATGGGATATACTTAGAGAGATACCATCGATATAAAGACAGATAGCGAGAGAGCTGTAAGACTAAAGAGACCATTAGTGGGTCAGGCCCAGAACAGTATTGTGGCGCCAGTAATTCTGACAACACTTTGGCTACACTAACTTAACTTGATTATTGTTGTTTATTATATCTTGCTTCCTTAAAGTGTATTGCTTAGTACTTTGTTGGTTATAGTTGGATGGACGGAAAAATAGATGGAATATATGGGCGATAATAAGGGACAACACCACTATGACGTCATTGGTGGATAAGGCAACAGTGTTACAATCTTTAAATTATCCTTATGAAAATCAATACAGGTGTTTTGAAACCTTGCACAATCATTTGTAATACCATAACATAATCAAATGTTAAATCTGTTATGCCGGGATATAATATTGATATCTTGTTATCAAGTCTGCACTAAAAACCAGATATGAACTTATAGACTGTAAATTTCCTCAACAGGAACACATCTAACACTTTCTTAATCACAGATTTAGGTATTCAAGTAGGTGCTATAAAACTCAATGAACACATGCATGTAATTTATACACATGTAATTTATTTAAGGTAGAAGGGTTGATATATGTACTTCTTCTTGTCATAGGCTCCTGATCTCTCAATACGTTGCATAATTATTTCCATATTGAGATCACGTATATATTGAGCCAAATAAGGACTGAGAGTTAGCTTTACTATTATAAGGAACAGTAAGCAACACAGGGAATGCATAAATATTCAGTCTCGAATCAAGAACACAAATTAAAACCTATTGTGGTAATGTGTTGATAGGAAATATACAATTAATTTATAAAGAATCACGTAACATATAGAATCAACCCTTGACAATAATAAATATGGGAGTCGAGTGTCTAACGTATTCTTATTCTTTAGAACACGAGTTTCCCCAGGTAAGAGGAAATTAGGTGAGTTGAGATGGCAAATAAATACAGGCACGGATTGTTCGAGTATCGCTCAAAGGGGGGGGGGGGGGGGTGCGGCTTGTGGGCAGGTAAATAAACCCGGGTAGGGGTGGCTAATGACCAGGGGCCGGATACACAAAGATTTCATGGGCGATTTATGGCGCCATATCTCCCAACTGCTGCCTTATGTCCTTGTGAGGCCATACTCAAAGCTTAACATGGGGGCAGCCATCTTGAAAAACATGGCCGACTGCCGCCTTAGCTTATGGACACCTCCGTGGGGTGTTCTAAGTCGCTAAGGTGGAATCTAAACTAAGCAACTTCGCCAATGGAGGAACAGTCAACAAGGCAGTACCTATAAACTGAACTGGGAGGAAGCCGATACCAAGGCGTTGCTGGAGTAGGAATGCTTGACAACTGCAGAAAGCAGACGACGACCCTGCAACAACAACAACCGTTTCGTTGTGTTTTTGATGGTTGTGGTACTTACTACTTGGATATATACTGTTCACCCGACTTTCTATCATGGAGCTAGTGGCAGCCTACCTCTTTCGTCGTAATTTAAGACTTGAAAGAAGGTATAGAGACGGTAGAGACCCATTCGACCCTCTCTATGTTAGCGATGCACACTTGCTGAGATATTACAAATTTCCTCGGCATGAATTAATTGCTTTAGGCTAGGCCTATGTCAAGAAATGGACCCACTTCTTGCTAGGCGGACAAGAAGAGGCCTTGCCATTCCCACACATACTCAAAAGTTAGTGACTCTGAGATTCTTAATAAGTCCGTTGAATTTGTGCACATGCAGTATTTAAATTACTGGTACAGTACTTTGCTTAATTAGGCCTAGGCCTATTTTGAATACAGTATTTATTAATAGGTTACAGTTCTTACAATTATTTTTAATTTGATTTGCAGTGATTATAGGCCTAAGCCTATGCCTGGAGCCAAGGTCATATTGATCTTTAAAACAATTGCATCCAAAAATGGGAGACTGAATTACCATTGTTGAATTTTAGCCTAACTTCTAACAGGCCTAATTTACAAGTATTTTTGCATGGTTTGAGAAGTCAGCACCTTTAATTATAGTGTAAAAGGTACTGGTAACACAGTACAGTACACTGTTCATGTTTGCCTAATAAGTTTCCTTGGAAAGATAAATCTTAAAGTGTGGGCCTAGCCTAATTTGGATATAATTTAGATCATTAGGTAGGCCTACACATATTAAAGAATATAACCTAATGCCCCAACAGGCCCATCCACCAGAGGCTAATTTTGTTTTATGGTACCGGTAGCCTCTTATCTTATTAAGCCCCTTAGGCTACTGTTAAAATAGATGCTGATTTCAATCATTCATGGGGGGGGGTGAGGGGGGATAATGCCCCCCCTCAACCCATCCTGTATCCAAAGGAAAAAAGTATTGTATAGGCCTATTACCGATATCTTTGAAAATGTCTTACATCTGAGTGTTTTAAGATTGTTGGATAATGGGAAAAATAACATTTTCCGGGGATTGTGACTAATTTAAACTACTGTATAATGATGAAAACTACCTAAAACCAAAGGGAAAAACCATGGGAAAATTAATGGTAGTTTCGGTTATATTTTCCCACAACCCTATTAACGTCATCTAGTGTCATCCCGTTTGTAAGGGTTAATGTTCATTGCTTTTGACAAAATCAAACCCTAAATTAAAACACTGTTTTGTGAATATTTTCTTAAACTAACAATATATGTGGAATAGCCTAGGCTATGTAATAATAAAAAAACTAAGTTCTCATAATTATAGTACCGGTACCAGTAGTGAAAGAAGCTTGAACATAGTGGAACTGCTCGGTGTTATTATTATATTATTATGACATGCCAGTTAGGTATAGGCACGAGCATATGAAAGGTTATACCAATGCACATTTTTGAACAATTAGAACCCAAGCTTTGACTCCAATAATACAGTATTTTATATTTGTATTATTTCGCTTCCCTTCAGTACCGATATAAATGAGTGTGACGTCATTCATGCTTGCTTGTACATTATTTGCATATTTTAGACAGTAATCTTTCATTCGCTTACAATAATGTTAGCGTTTTCCTAATGCAAGTAGGCCTAATTCGCATTTACTTTCAGGTGATAGTGGCTACCCCTTGGAGCTGTTCCTCCTCACCCTATTCTCAAATCCCAGTACTACAGCAGAGGAACGGTATAACCGAGGTCACACAAGCACCAGAGTGATCATTGAACAGACATTTGGGCTACTTAAATCTAGATTTAGATCCCTTCATCACTCTGGTGGCTCATTGCAATATGAACCCAAGAAATCTAGGTTGTTTATTCCTTTTTTAGTTACCGGTACCATTATTATTTTTGAGTGATGGGATTATAAGTTGGTGTCTTTACACTAAGCATCTATGTACAGTATGGTGGAGTAAGAATATACAGTAGTTAAAATATATTATTTTCCATGAAGCTTTCATTTTATTTGAATGTAGGCTATGACTATAGGTTAATCTTCTAAATCATTAATGCGTTATATCCACATTATGATTTTGAGCATTTCTATTGTCTTCAAAATGTTTGGTTCCTGTTTAGATTTGTTAGTTTTGCATTTTCATTTCGACAAGTTTATGAAGCCAATACAACATGTCATTGTTATCCTGTTTTCAAAGTTCTATAAGATATTTTTTGTATATTTATATTAGGTTATTGTATAGAAGAGGCTATTTTACTACCGTATCTCATGTATTTAACAAAATATAATCACAACTTCTTACATACAAAGGTAGATAATATCACAGCCATCTTATTGTATAATACATATCCTTTTTTTTTTTTTTTTTTTTTTTTTTTTAAGAGACAGTGAACGGAGGAAGGAAAAACACAGATAAAACAAAAAGGTCCATGTGCCTAAAGGCATCCTCCATTCATAAAATGTTTGTAACAACTGGATTTAAACATTTGTAGATTGTAAGTTTGTGGAAAGCAATTCGAGGGAAGTGAATTTCAAAGAGTAGTAGCTCTGGGGATAAATGAATTCTGATAAGCAGAAGTTCTGCATTGTGGAGGAGAAAGTGTAAATTCATGGGCGCTCTCAGCTGCCCTAGTTCTACGGGGAAAGATGTGGAGAGGCGGCACAATTGAAGCAAGTTCCTCGGAACAATTGCTGTGAAAATATCTGTAGAATAATGCAAGGGATGCAACGTTTCTTCGTATGGATAATGTAGGAATGTCCTGTGTGATTGCAGGGTTATTGATTAATCTAATAGCTTTATTTTGAATTTTGTCCAACTGCCTCAATGCAACCACTCCACTTCCACCCCACAGAGGTGAACAGTAATCCATCTGAGAACGCACATGACTTTTATATATTACGGCGTATATATATTATATATATATATATATAATTATATATATTATATATTTATATATTATGTGTTTGTAGAACACATCGCGATAATGCAGATACTGTACTTCTTTTTTTATGCATACAGTAGGCTATTATAGAACTAAATAACATTCTTCATAATAAAAGACAGGAAATAAAATTGTTTACCTTCATACCCTACCATAGGAATTTGATTCTACCTACCGTACATCTACTCTGCCAGTACGAGTATAAGATAAGAAACTATTATCAAAGAGTGGGATACGTTATTCTCAAAAGTATGATAGCTGCTTGAAAACTACAATACAGTACCTGTATGTATGAGAGTAGCTGTATGCAAGGCATAATAAGTAAATGTATCTTGAATTTATCCTACTCATTCTTCACATATTCAACATTGGACTTGGCATAACAAAAACAAAAATTCAACATAATTATAAAATTGTAATACCGGGTACTATACTATATATTGCAAATAATCAGTCATGAATGTAAACAAAGTTTCTCAGGTAATGTGTTGTTTTTTATTTTTTATTTGATATACAGTGTTATTTAATACCGAGGACCGTCGCATTTTAGTATTTTTAACATTAGCCTAACCTAACCGAAAACTAACCTGTCTCGCGACGGACAGTCCAGTTTGAGAAAATTGTCATTTCATTTATTAGGCAACATTTTTTTGCTATTGGCCTGTCCGGTTCACCTATGTTAGGCAACATTTCGGACAGGACAGAAACTATCCTGTCCGAAAAATGAATCCTGTCATTTTGGTCACGCATCAGCCCTCACTACGTTGCCTATCGTACCAAATTTTAGGCAGGGTCAGACTCGAGCAAAACTATCCTGTCCGAAAATTGAAAATTCAAACTATCCTGTCCGTAAATGTATTCTGCACTCTGAAGTCAGAGATACATGGTTTTAAGGCCAGATGTATCCAATTTGATTTCCTTAACAAGTTTTTAGTGGGGAAAAAAAAAAATAAAAATAAAAAAAAAAAAAAAATAAATAAATAAAAATAAATTAAAAAAAAATTACAAAAAAAAAAAAAAAATACAAACAAAATAAAAAACACCAAAAACAAAGAAAACAAAAATGAAAAGGGGGGATTGGGCCTGAGTAAACAGATAGATAAATAGATATAATGCAATGGCATGCATCCCAAACTTCTAAATCATCTAAATCTCCAATAAGTTGATCTAAACTCCAAAATAAGGCATAACAAACTAGACTCCAGCTCAGATTAGGAATCAACAGCGAAATGTACATATGGAAGTACAAGTCTGTGATAATAGTAATAGTTTCGGTAAAAAGTGAGTGTTAAGACCGTATATGAAGCCATCTACTAAGGTCTCCAATCAATGATCTCTGGAACTAGTGCTCAATGATCTCTTTGAAACCGGAACTTGAATTCGCCTTTAGGTAACAAAGTGAGCTGAAAGTTTTGTTTTGGTCTTAACCTAGCTCACTTTTCTTAGGCAAATTCATGCCTCATGAGAGGGAAAACCATATGTCTTTCATTTGGGCACTGGTACACCCATTTCATGTGTACCTTGCAATGCTGATTCCAAATCTGCCATCAGAATGTCGATATCTCCAAAATTCATCGAGATATAGCATGAATTTGCCTTTAGGTAACAAAGAGAGCCAGATTAGGTAACAAATTTTGGTCAGGAAAGCTTTCACTATGGACTGGACAGTTACAATTTATGTTCCCAGTATGTATTTTGACTCCAACATTGTCACTTAGGGCAAAAATGGCAGAAATAGGACTAGCTTTACCAGAACTTGGCATTAGGAGTAGAATTTGATGCTTATTCCAAATCTGGTGTCCAATTTTTAATAAGTAGGCAATTGGAAGAGATGGCGCCAAATAAGTGTTAAAGAAATGAAGAAATTGGCAATATTTCCTTTCTATGAAGATTAATTCAATTTCTAAGTGCATTTCTGAAATCAGCATCAAATTCTCCTCCCATTGCAAAGTTCTGGCTATGCTAGCCCTATTTCTGCCAGTTTTGCCTTGACTGCCAATGTTGGAGATGCTTAGGGAACATTTCTTGGCTCAGTTCAGTCCGAAAATGCTATGTAGCCCATTCTCTCAAGAGACTTGTAGTCTCCAGATCAGTATCTAGTTGAAATCTCTTCTCACAATGTTCCCTAACATACGTATTATGGACAGGCCAGTTTCAAGATGACGTTCCCTAAAACACTGTCCTATCCATAGAATAGGCAGATATAGGGCTAGGTACACCAGAACATTGTATTAGGAGTAGAATTTGATGCTGATTTCAAAAATGCATTCAGAAATTGGATTGCCCTGATAATTTAATACAAATACCAAAATCAATGAAAACTATCCTGTCCGAAATGCCATTTCGGACTGAACTGAGCCAAGAAATGTTCCCTAAGCATCTCCAATATTGGCTCTTAAGGCAAAACTGGCAGAAATAGGTTTAGCATAGCCAGAACTTTGCAATGGGAGGAGAATTTGATGCTGATTTAAAAAAGGCACTTACAAATTGAATTAATCTTCATAGAAAGGAAATATTGCCAATTTCTTCATTTCTTTAACACTTATTTGGCTCCATCTCTTCCAATTGCTTACTTATTAAAACTTGGACACCATATTTGGAATAAGCATCAAATTACCTTCCTAATGCCCAGCTCTGGTAAAGCTAGTCCTATTTCTGCCATTTTTACCCTATGAGCCAATGTTGGAGATGCTTAGGGAACATTTCATGGCTCAGTTCAGTCCGAAATGGCATTTCGGACAGGATAGTTTTCCTTGATTTTGGAATTTGTACTAAATTGTCAGAGCAATCCAATTTCTGAATGCATTTTTGAAATCAGCACCAAATTCTACTCCTACTGCAAAGTTCTGGTGAAGCTAGCCCTATATCTGCCTATTCTATGGATAGGACAGTATTTTAGGGAACGTCATCTTGAAACTGGCCTGTCCGTAATACATAATTGTTAGGGAACATTGTGAGAAGAGATTTCAACTTGATAGTGATCTGGAGACTGCAACTCTCTTGAAAGAGTGATCTACATAGCATTTTCGGACTGAACTTAGCAAGGAAATGTTCCCTAAGCATCTCCAACATTGGCTCTCAAGGCATAACTGGCAAACATAGGGCTAGCATAGCCAGCACTTTGCAATGGAAGGAGAATTTGATGCTGATTTAAAAAAGGCACTTACAAATTGAATTAATCTTCATAGAAAGGAAATATTGCCAATTTCTTCATTCTTTAACAATTATTTGGCTCCATCTCTTCCAATTGCTTACTTATTAAAACTTGGATACCATATTTGGAATAAGCATCAAAATATCTTCCTAATGCCAAGCTCTGGTAAAGCTAGTCCTATTTCTGCCATTTTTGCCCTTAGCGCTAATGTTGGAGATGCTTAGGGAACATTTCATGGCTCAGTTCAGTCCGAAAATGGCATTTTTACAGGATAGTTTTGCTTGATCTTGTTATGTGGAACAAGCCATTAGAACAATCAAATTTCGGAATGCATTTTTTGGAATCAGCATCAAATTATACTCCTAATGCAAGGTTTTGGTGAAGCTAGCCCAATGTCAGCCAATTGTACAGATAATATTAAAGTTATGTTTCCTTTTCAATATGTAGTAAGTAAGAGATGACGTTCCCTAAACCATATCACATCTGTAAGATTGGCAGAAATAGGGCGAGCTTTACCAACACTTTGCACTAGGAGTAGAATTTGATGCTTATTTCAAAAATGCATTCAGAAATTGGATTGCTCTGATCATTTAATACAAATTCCAAAATCAATGAAAACTATCCTGTCCGAAATGCCATTTCGGACTGAACTGAGCCAAGAAATGTTCCCTAAGCATCTCCAATATTGGCTCTTAAGGCAAAACTGGCAGAAATAGGTCTAGCATAGCCAGAACTTTGCAATTGGAGGAGAATTTGATGCTGATTTCAAAAAGGCACTTACAAATTGAATTAATCTTCATAGAAAGGAAATATTGCCAATTTCTTCATTTCTTTAACACTTATTTGGCTCCATCTCTTCCAATTGCTTACTTATTAAAACTTGGACACCATATTTGGAATAAGCATCAAATTACCTTCCTAATGCCCAGCTCTGGTAAAGCTAGTCCTATTTCTGCCATTTTTACCCAAAGAGCCAATGTTGGAGATGCTTAGGGAACATTTCATGGCTCAGTTCAGTCCGAAATGGCATTTCGGACAGGATAGTTTTCCTTGATTTTGGAATTTGTACTAAATTGTCAGAGCAATCCAATTTCTGAATGCATTTTTGAAATCAGCACCAAATTCTACTCCTACTGCAAAGTTCTGGTGAAGCTAGCCCTATATCTGCCTATTCTATGGATAGGACAGTATTTTAGCGAACGTCATCTTGAAACTGGCCTGTCCGTAATACATAATTGTTAGGGAACATTGTGAGAAGAGATTTCAACTAGATAGTGATCTGGAGACTGCAACTCTCTTGAAAGAGTGATCTACATAGCATTTTCGGACTGAACTTAGCAAGGAAATGTTCCCTAAGCATCTCCAACATTGGCTCTAAAGGCAAAACTGGCAGACATAGGGCTAGCATAGCCAGAACTTTGCAATGGTAGGAGAATTTGATGCTGATTTAAAAAAGGCACTTACAAATTGAATTAATCTTCATAGAAAGGAAATATTGCCAATTTCTTCATTTCTTTAACACTTATTTGGCTCCATCTCTTCCAATTGCTTACTTATTAAAACTTGGACACCATATTTGGAATAAGCATCAAATTACCTTCCTAATGCCCAGCTCTGGTAAAGCTAGTCCTATTTCTGCCATTTTTACCCTATGAGCCAATGTTGGAGATGCATAGGGAACATTTCATGGCTCAGTTCAGTCCGAAATGGCATTTCGACAGGATAGTTTTCCTTGATTTTGGAATTTGTACTAAATTGTCAGAGCAATCCAATTTCTGAATGCATTTTTGAAATCAGCACCAAATTCTACTCCTACTGCAAAGTTCTGGTGAAGCTAGCCCTATATCTGCCTATTCTATGGATAGGACAGTATTTTAGGGAACGTCATCTTGAAACTGGCCTGTCCGTAATACATAATTGTTAGGGAACATTGTGAGAAGAGATTTCAACTAGATAGTGATCTGGAGACTGCAACTCTCTTGAAAGAGTGATCTACATAGCATTTTCGGACTGAACTTAGCAAGGAAATGTTCCCTAAGCATCTCCAACATTGGCTCTCAAGGCATAACTGGCAGACATAGGGCTAGCATAGCCAGAACTTTGCAATGGGAGGATAATTTGATGCTGATTTCAAAAAGGCACTTACAAATTGAATCAATCTTCATAGAAAGGAAATATTGCCAATTTCTTCATTCTTTAACAATTATTTGGCTCCATCTCTTCCAATTGCTTACTTATTAAAACTTGGATACCATATTTGGAATAAGCATCAAAATATCTTCCTAATGCCAAGCTCTGGTAAAGCTAGTCCTATTTCTGCCATTTTTGCCCTTAGCGCCAATGTTGGAGATGCTTAGGGAACATTTCATGGCTCAGTTCAGTCCGAAAATGGCATTTTTACAGGATAGTTTTGCTTGATTTTGTAATGTGGAACAAGCCATTAGAACAATCAAATTTCGGAATGCATTTTTGGAATCAGCATCAAATTCTACTCCTAATGCAAGGTTTTGGTGAAGCTTGCCCAATGTCAGCCAATTGTACAGATAATATTAAAGTTATGTTTCCTTTTCAATATGTAGTAAGTAAGAGATGACGTTCCCTAAACCATATCACATCTGTAAGATTGGCAGAAATAGGGCGAGCTTTACCAACACTTTGCACTAGGAGTAGAATTTGATGCTTATTTCAAAAATGCATTCAGAAATTGGATTGCTCTGATAATTTAATACAAATACCAAAATCAAGGAAAACTATCCTGTCCGAAATGCCATTTCGGACTGAACTGAGCCAAGAAATGTTCCCTAAGCATCTACAATATTGGCTCTTAAGGCAAAACTGGCAGAAATAGGTCTAGCAAAGCCCGAACTTTGCAATGGGAGGAGAATTTGATGCTGATTTCAAAAAGGCACTTACAAATTGAATTAATCTTCATAGAAAGGAAATATTGCCAATTTCTTCATTTCTTTAACACTTATTTGGCTCCATCTCTTCCAATTGCTTACTTATTAAAACTTGGACACCATATTTGGAATAAGCATCAAATTACCTTCCTAATGTCCATCTCTGGTAAAGCTAGTCCTATTTCTGCCATTTTTACCCTAAGAGCCAATGTTGGAGATGCTTAGGGAACATTTCATGGCTCAGTTCAGTCCGAAATGGCATTTCGGACAGGATAGTTTTCCTTGATTTTGGAATTTGTACTAAATTGTCAGAGCAATCCAATTTCTGAATGCATTTTTGAAATCAGCACCAAATTCTACTCCTACTGCAAAGTTCTGGTGAAGCTAGCCCTATATCTGCCTATTCTATGGATTGGACAGTATTTTAGGGAACGTCATCTTGAAACTGGCCTGTCCGTAATACATAATTGTTAGGGAACATTGTGAGAAGAGATTTCAACTAGATAGTGATCTGGAGACTGCAACTCTCTTGAAAGAGTGATCTACATAGCATTTTCGGACTGAACTTAGCAAGGAAATGTTCCCTAAGCATCTCCAACATTGGCTCTCAAGGCATAACTGGCAGACATAGGGCTAGCATAGCCAGAACTTTGCAATGGGAGGATAATTTGATGCTGATTTCAAAAAGGCACTTACAAATTGAATCAATCTTCATAGAAAGGAAATATTGCCAATTTCTTCATTCTTTAACAATTATTTGGCTCCATCTCTTCCAATTGCTTACTTATTAAAACTTGGATACCATATTTGGAAAAAGCATCAAAATATCTTCCTAATGCCAAGCTCTGGTAAAGCTAGTCCTATTTCTGCCATTTTTGCCCTTAGCGCCAATGTTGGAGATGCTTAGGGAACATTTCATGGCTCAGTTCAGTCCGAAAATGGCATTTTTACAGGATAGTTTTGCTTGATTTTGTAATGTGGAACAAGCCATTAGAACAATCAAATTTCGGAATGCATTTTTGGAATCAGCATCAAATTCTACTCCTAATGCAAGGTTTTGGTGAAGCTTGCCCAATGTCAGCCAATTGTACAGATAATATTAAAGTTATGTTTCCTTTTCAATATGTAGTAAGTAAGAGATGACGTTCCCTAAACCATATCACATCTGTAAGATTGGCAGAAATAGGGCGAGCTTTACCAACACTTTGCACTAGGAGTAGAATTTGATGCTTATTTCAAAAATGCATTCAGAAATTGGATTGCTCTGATAATTTAATATAAATACCAAAATCAATGAAAACTATCCTGTCCGAAATGCCATTTCGGACTGAACTGAGCCAAGAAATGTTCCCTAAGCATCTCCAATATTGGCTCTTAAGGCAAAACTGGCAGAAATAGGTCTAGCATAGCCAGAACTTTGCAATGGGAGGAGAATTTGATGCTGATTTCAAAAAGGCACTTACAAATTGAATTAATCTTCATAGAAAGGAAATATTGCCAATTTCTTAATTTCTTTAACATTTATTTGGCTCCATCTCTTCCAATTGCTTACTTATTAAAACTTGGACACCATATTTGGAATAAGCATCAAATTACCTTCCTAATGCCCAGCTCTGGTAAAGCTAGTCCTATTTCTGCCATTTTTGCCCTAAGAGCCAATGTTGGAGATGCTTAGGGAACATTTCATGGCTCAGTTCAGTCCGAGAATGGCATTTCGGACAGGATAGTTTTCCTTGATTTTGGTATTTGTATTAAATTGTCAGAGCAATCCAATTTCTGAATGCATTTTTGAAATCAGCACCAAATTCTACTCCTACTGCATAGTTCTGGTGAAGCTAGCCCTATATCTGCCTATTCTATGGCTAGGACAGTATTTTAGGGAACGTCATCTTGAAACTGGCCTGTCCGTAATACATATGTTAGGGAACATTGTGAGAAGAGATTTCAACTAGATAGTGATCTGGAGACTTCAACTCTCTTGAAAGAGTGATCTACATAGCATTTTCGGACTGAACTGAGCCAAGAAATGTTCCCTGAGCATCTAATGCTGATCCATAGTACCATTTATACGATTATCTCTGTTAGGTATCTAGATCTCATATTTTCGTGGCCAGATTCTGGTTCATCATCGAATTCTACCTATATGGGTCATATCTGATTCGTGGTTAGGCAATAAATTTCTAGATTAGTATAAATAATTCTGGTATCTGAAGATATATCCGCTTGAAATTTTGAGTAGTTACTAAACATGTCATTATGCAACGGAAAAGCTAATAATATGCTTGGAATAATGTTTACAAAGTGGGGTTTACTCTTGGTGAGGTGAGGTTAGGTTAGGTTCAAACACTTCACAGGAAGATAAATTTAGGTTGCCAGTGTCCGTTTCCTGTTATTTAATTTAAGTTAGGTTAAATAAATTGAAAAGGATATTAAATAATGATATTACACACTTAATTTTACAATAATAAAAAACTATCCTGTCCGTCGTTAATTATTTTGGTCATTGTTGCCTAAGAATCCGACAAAAGTGTCCAGTTTGGGCTTCCGGACAGGCCAGTTCCCTATGAATAATAAAATATTCCATTGGGTGGCCAAATCCAGACATAGAGTTTTTGCGATTGTACAGTTGAAAAGTACTCTGGAAGTAGCATATACCTTGTTATTTTCGTTAATATATGACTTTAAATAGAACAGGAAGAAAGCCCTCAATAAATGGTCCATGACAAAGGTTCTGTCCGGTTTCGGTCAGGATAGTTACATGATAACTGTATACAAGTTTCGGACAGAACCCGCTCACTGCTGCCTATCGTCCCTGGAAAAAAAGTGAGCCGGTACGATTGCATGAAAACTTTTGATATTGTATAGAATGTCATTGCAGAAATGAATTCTACAGCTCATTTTACCCCTTGTATCAGAATCTCAGGTTCAAAAACTATCAGAAAATTGAGTTATGAGGGAATTGTCATTTTGTCCCTATGATGGTGTGACTCTGAGTGGCCGCTCACCTTGAGTTGGCTCACAGTATTTTCCAAAAATCTCAGTTAGAGATAAGGTGGCTCAATGAAACTTGGAGGGCATGTAGTCTGTGGGTTGACACACAACATATCGAAATTTCAATTAAAAACTCCTTAATTGAAGGATGTTATGGGCGTCCCCAAAATTTGGTTTCTTGAGGTAAAATCTGGGGGCACATAGTCTTGTTGACCAAGTGTAGTTTTCATATGTCTTCAATTCACCGGCTAACTTGTCTCTTAAAGAGATGACGCCTAGTGCATCTGTAAGTACTACGTTGTCCACATATTCATCCCTGTTTTCGTGTTCCTACGACATCGGGAAGTGGGTGAAAAAATAGAATAAAGTTAGAGCGGTTGAGCGATCTGGCATGACCGTGTTCCCTGTCAATTTTAAGACTCCCTTTAGACCCCCGAAATGATTCCAGACGGCAAAATGAGTTTCTTCGGACATCCTAAATCCATTCACCCGTTACTCATGCAAAAGTCGGACAGGCCATGTGTCATATTTCCCTAAGGCAAACTGGCATGTCCCGCGACGGTCTAAACCCAGCTCACGTTCCCTGTTTATGGGTTCGCGAAGGTTTGTAATACTTCAATGTATCTATTTCAAGTCAAATATACAATTCCGCGCATCATCAAACCATAAGTCTGCTACTAATAATATTAACCTATTAGTACCAACAGAATAGCTACAAAATAGGGGTAGTATAACTGTAGATTTATCATGAAACACAATAGAACACTAGGCTAGCCTAGGTCCTATTAGAGTAGTGGGGTTTCTGAAAAATGTGAATGTTAAGAGCATTTTTAGGTAAAAGTTGGGAACCAGACTTTTTAGCATATTTCAGGTATGCTGAATTTGATAAACCCGGTTCCCAAGCGAAATTTTGAGTTGTTGACCATCTAATTTGCATAAACAAAATGGCCGCCAAATTGGAAATTTTTGACACTTCATGAACCATTTTCTCCAATATCTCTCTAACTAGGCAAGCAAAAATGACAAATAAAGTGTCTATACTTATGTTTTGAGGGTCAGAGAATGTGATTAAGGCATCTTTAAAGTGATTAGTGATAAGCCTTCACGTAAATGTGCAAATTAGTGGCTGCAATTATAGAAAAATCAATTTCTCCAATATCTAATGCTAATACTAATACTAATTGTTTCTTTTATTTGCAGACTACAATGGATCCAGTAGTTACTTTGAAGAGGCCTTCACCTGTAGATTACAGCTTGTGCATCTTCTGCCAAACTCACACAGCCAGTGTTATTCCTAGTAATGCAAGTGACCATGGACTCGCAAAAGTCAGGGATGCTGCCAGTACCAGAAGAAAGCTTAGAGACACTAAGAATATCGATGTGATTGACCGTCTTGAGAATGTCTTGGATTCTGCTGAAGCCGAAACTCTTGTGTGGCACAAAATGTGCTATGCCCACTTCACGGACAAAAGTAAACTTGAACGTTTGCGGAAGATGCAGGCAGTGGATTCAAAACAAGAAGCAAGTTGCAGCAGCAGTGGTAACAGATGTTCATTGCGAAGGCACGTGGAACCAGTAAACTGGAACTTATGCATTTTCTGTCAAACTGTTGTTTTGAAGGCACGGTTGATCTCAGTAATGACAAAACAAATGAGTGATCAGATAATTTAAGCTTCCCCTCTCGACTACAAAATTGGCCTTCGATTGGCTGGAGTGATTGACTTAATTGCAGCTGAAGCCAAATACCACTTGAAGTGTCTAAGAGCATTCACCAGATCTACCAATAAAACAAAGCTGGACTCGGACAATACAGACCTTGCGATGGTATGGCTATGCAAAGAGTTGCAACAATCTGCAGACAGAGGGCACGTTATCCTGCTGAATGATGTCTGGGAACGGTATAAGGAGCTTGCTGAAGAATCGTCAACCATAATTCAACCGTCTTACTACAGTTGAAGGACAACCTTCAAGGAAAAGTTGCAGTCACAGCTGGGAGACATTTTCAACTTCTTCCAACCTCTTGACAGGAGCACATCCGAGAGAAAAACCATGCTGATTCCCACAAAGTATCAGCATACTGCAGTTTTGGAAATGACAGAAATTGAGGAGACTGAGAAAATTTTGCATCAATATGTGCCTCAGGATGACATTTTCCTATCACTTGTACATGTAGCGCTGAGAATTCGTGGAGACATGATGGAATTTCTGGGTCACAAAGGTTTCTCTGTAAGTGAAGATGAAGCGATTCAATGCATTCCAGATAGTTTATATATGCTATTGAGACTAATCTTTGGTGGTCAAGAGGTGCTAGAAGATGATAGTTCTGAAAAAAATGAAGATCTTGTCCAAGGCAGAGTTCTGAGTGTAGCACAGGATCTAGTTTACTGTAAGAGCGGCGGCAGAAAATGGACTCCCAAACATATTGGTCTTGCCAATACACTACATCAAGCCACACGATCAAAAGATCTGGTGGAGTTGTTCCACAAGGCAGGCCACTGTTTGAGCTATGAACAGGTGTTGCAAGTAGACACTTCCTTAGCTGAGAGCACCCTGAAATCTATGGACCAAGCAACCGGGGCCATTATTCCACCAAACATTGTAGCCAATTAATTTATCCACTACACTGCAGATAACATTGACATTCTTGATGAGACACTTGATGGAAAATATACTTTCCATGCAACTCAAATGGCAACATGGCAGCGGGGACAGAAAGCCGATGCTGAACTTCGGATGTTAGAGCCATCTGCTAGACATACGCTGATCGTGCCAGATGTCCTAGAGAACCTGTATCCTGTCAATATAAATCCTGCCACAAGTGAGCAGGCCCAGCCCCTGTTGACAAGGTATGGTTCATGAAACCTGAAGGAGACAGTGATTGTGTAAAACAAGCACAAGCAACGGACATGACTTTTTTCCTGCGACGTCAAGATTCTGCCACAAAACCTTCTTGGACAGTATTCAATCAGTCAGTCTCAACAGAGGAACCAGAGCAGACAGCAGTAGGGTATTTGCCCATAATTCTTGCTCCTGCTCACGAGTTAGATACGCTAAATACAGTTGTGAAGAGGTGCATGGCGATATCTTCACATTTCGGACAGGAGCATACAGTCCTTACAGTGGACCAAGCCTTATACTGCAAACTCATGGAACTGAAGTGGTCTGTGGAAGAATATCGGGATAAATTAATCCCTCGCCTTGGTGGACTTCATACCGCGATGAACTTCCTGAAGGCTATAGGAGATCACATGGCTGGATCTGGTTTAGCTGAAGTGTGGCTAGAGAGTGGACTGCTTGGGGAGGGTGCTGTGCAGCTTGTCCTGTCAGGAAAAGCGTACAATAAGGCTATGAGAGCTCACAAACTTACTTTGCAAGCTCTTTGGCGGCTTTTGTTGCCAACATTTCTCCTGTTTGCTGCAGAGTCAGACAAGGAATACCATGATGAAGTTTCTGCGATAGCTGCTGATGACAATCCCGAAAGAATTCCAGAGCTGATAAGATGTCTGAAGCAGGAACGGTTTCACAATCTTCTGAAAGGTTTCATAGCAAGTAAATCTGATGATGTGAACTTTGTCTTCTGGTGGAACTATATGGACATGGTCTCAATACTGTTGCAGTTCACTCGAGCTCAGCGTGATGGAATCTGGGACCTTCATCTCCACTCCTTCAGTCTGATGTTGCCATACTTCATGCGGTATGACCACCTGAACTATGCAAGATGGGGTACAGTGTATATAGCCGAGATGAACCAACTACCAGAATCCGTGTTATCAGAGTTTCAAAGGGGCAACTTTGTTGTAAAACGTTCTGTTCAAAAGTTCAACCAAGTAGATCCAGACCAAGCCATGGAGTGGATAAATGGTACAGGAAAGAAAGCAGGTGGAATCATTGGCATCACAAAGACAACACCAGCGCTTTGTAGATGGACCCTTTCGTATAATATGAGGTCTCACATTGCAGCTGAAACGCATGCAATGTACAACAACTGTCCTGGTAGTGCACGTGTTCACAATGAAGCTACCAAATCACGGCAAAAGCGGGACAACGATGACGAGATGGCATTGCTCTCGGCCTTCCAGGGATTCAAGGTTTTTGCATCGGTTTCACCAGCGTCATTGCAGAATCTGGCCACAAAAGACCTAGCAACAGAGGCAATCCAAAACTCATTACTTTGTGCCAAAGAACTCGGACAAGAAAAAGTGAATACATTCGTTGAGGAGAGGATGATTGTACCTGAGCAAGGTGACAAGCCAGATGTCAGAATCCATGCACCCCTACACAGGAGTAATGCCAAAACGTTTGCATCTCTGTATGAAGTGGTCAAAGACAATACAGAGAAAGACAAGAGAACTATCCTGAAGGCAGATAGAAACATGCTTCAATGCCTTCTTACTGCCTATGAGGCAGGTCGTCCAGTTGACTTGCCAGCTGTCCTAAAGCACGAGCTTCTGCCAGTTCCTGTATCACTCGCTGAAATGAATGGTACACTCCGCACTGGAAATAAGTCCATATTGGCAGATAAGTTAACGGAAGACATAATCTGCCCTGAAGCTATTGAACTTCACGACTCATCATCCTGCCTAATCATTGATGGACAAGCACTGGTGGTTGCTCTGGGAAAGCCTGACAATGCAATGACCTTTGGGGATTTGGCCGACACATACGTAAGAGCCGTATTAAAGGCAGGTTCTAACTATCAACGGGTAGACATTGTGTTCGACAGATATAGAGAAGAGACAATCAAGGGTGGTACGAGGACACGACGTACGAAAGCAGATCGACCAATCAGACGAATTGTTGAGGGACGTGATGTGCCTCTTCCAAGAAAATGGACTAACTTTGTGTCGCTCCCTGCTAATAAAGCTGATCTTGCACATTTCCTGTCTGAGGAACTGTGTTCTCAGGCACCTGATGATAAGGAGATTGTAGTTGCCGGGGGATTCAGAGAAGAAATTGAGGTTATGTCATCAAAGACAATCACTGATTTGACTCAACTGAGAGCCACACATGAAGAAGCTGACACTAAGGTTGGTGTTACATGCTGTGCACAGCCAGTTCAATACAGTTGTTGTGTCATCAAGGGACACTGATGTTCTCGTGCTTTTGGTTTCCCACTTCCCAAGTGTACAATGTGAACACCTCTGGATGATGTCTGGTACCACCAAGAAAAGGCGATATATACCCATTGATGCAGTTTTCAACAACCTACCAAGAGATTCAACAACAACTCTTTTACCATTTCATGCATTAACCGGGTGCGACACCACCTCCTACATCGCAAATCACACCAAAAGGTCATCATGGAAAGTCTTCAAACAGCACCATCAATTGCTCATAAACTTGGGAATCGGTGAACTCACAGAGGAGACCATTCGATCTTCAGAAACGTTTGTCTGCAAAATATATGATGTGCACAAAACAGACTCTGTTGATGCAGCAAGGCATATACTGTTCTCAAAGACTGCTAAACCAGAAGCAATGCCACCAACACGTGATGCTCTCCGCTTCCATTTGATGCGAGTACACTATCAAGCAATGATTTGGAGAAATACTCACTGTGCTGTACCTGAGCTTCCTGCACCCACAGACATGGGATGGAAACATGGAGATTCAGGACTACAACCCATTCTGATGTCATTGAGTCCGATCCCACAAAGTTGCCTGGAAATTATTTCATGTGCCTGCCAGAAACAATGCAGGACGCGTCGGTGCAAATGCCGCAAATCCGGGTTACGATGCACAGCAATGTGTGCATGTCAGCAACAGAGTGATGATCAAACTCCTTGTATTGCATGAATATGGTCTACTCCAATAAATAGTTCAGGTGAGTGACAGATATTTCCCTGTTTTGCCTGCATAAGCATCAAGGAGTATCTTGGGGTAAAGTTGGGAACCATTGATTTTTCTCTAATGACAGCTGCTAATATGTATATTAAAGTCTAGGCTTATTACTGATTCCTTTAAAAATGCCTCAGTGACATTCCCTGACCCTCAAAACATAGGTATAGATGCTTCACTTGTGATATTTTCTTGCCTAGTTAGAGAGATATTGGAGAAAATGGTTCAAGAAGTGTAAAAAAATTCCAATTTGGCGGCCATTTTGTTTATGCAAATTAGACGGTCAAAACTCAAAATTTCGCTTGGGAACCGGGTTTATCGAATTCGGCATGCCTGAATTATGCTAAAAAGTCTGGTTCCCAACTTTTACCCAAAATACTATACTATATAGGTTAGGCCTATTCCTTGAACAAATTTAAAGAACACTTGGTAAATAGGCCGAAGGCAGTGTATATACTAGCCTAATATACATACATAGCTGTAACACTACAGCCATGTGTGTTTTTCGTACAGGCTAGGCCTAGCCTAGACTTTTTCGTACAGGCTAGGCCTAGCCTATACAATTTCTCTGAAATGGCTGCCAGTCTCGGGATTCGGGAATGCCCATCCTTTCATTGGAAATACTCAAGTAGGCCTAATTGATGTTCAATGAGGTTACAGGTTTGAGGATAGCATAATGACAACTTACCAGTTTTATTCCTTTCCTTTCATTTTGGCTGCCATTTTTTATCTCTGATCTGAAGTCCCTGAATTTTATTCTATTGAAAAAAGCTAGGCTAGCCTAGCCGAAAAAGAAAAATAGCCTAGGCTTAGGCCTAGCCTACATTGTATAACTCCACGATTCGATCTATAAAATCGTAACACATAATTATGAGTAGCCGAAATTAAGTACGGTAGTACCTAGCCTAGCTGTGGTGTCAATAATTATATTGAAATAGGTCTAGGCGTCACTAGACTAAACCCTGGCTTAAATATGCAGGCCCTGCACTAGTTTCTGGCCTTACAATTGTGCTTATATCTTGTGCACTTCAACATAGCATAGCTAAATGGGGCTCCTTCAATCGTGTCTGTGCACTTATTAAACATTTCCATTCATTAAAAAACTAATTACTAGCCTAACCTATAGGCTAGTTATCGTTATTAATGGGATGAATAGAGGTGCAGCTTTCCGTATGCCTAGGCCTATATTTTAAGCGATGATATGCCCAGCCTCAGCCTAGGCTAGACTTGTGAATTTGAGCTAGCCTATTCTTATAAAACTAATTACTAGCCTATAGTAATCGTGATTAATGGGATGAATAGAGGTGCAGCTAGGTTAGCCTAGCAGACAAAAGAAAAATGGGCCTAGGCCTAGGCTATATTGTAAACTCAAAGACTCGAATCTTTAAAATCGTAACACATATGAGTAGCCAAAATTAGGTACAATAGTACCTAGCCTAGCCTGTAGTAGCCTATCAGTAATTATATTGAAATAGGCCTAGGTCTACGCTTCATTAGAATAAACTCTGGCCTAAGCCTGCAGCCCTTCCAATCCTGCTTAGGCCTAGGCCTATATCTTGCGTGCATTTCAACTGTCTACCCTTGACATAGCCTACTTGGAGGGCTATATTTTTACGATAATCACTTTTATTATCAATAAAGACATAATAATAGCTCATGACAGCTCTCTCCGTATCCGTGACATTTTGTTTACATTACTCAGCTGACTTCAGTTCATCTCGCTTGTGATTGGTCGGTATTTTTTAATGCAAGAATAATAAGTCCGTATGATTGGTGGAGCGAAATATTGTGCGAATAAGGCGATATATCGCCTTAGCGACTTACGAACAACATAAGACGTTTTGAAAAATCTTTGTGTATCCGGCCCCAGGGGCGGATACTCAAAACTCTACCTTAGGTGCAGGCCTTAGTGGTCTTATGGTACCTTCCACTAAGGACAGGATATGGTGCCATAGCTTATGGCGAAATCTCCCATACACAAAGATTTTTCAAAACGTCTTATGTTGTTCGTAAGTCGCTAAGGCGATATATCGCCTTATTCGCACAATATTTCGCTCCACCAATCATACGGACTTATTATTCTTGCATTAAAAAATACCGACCAATCACAAGCGAGATGAACTGAAGTCAGCTGAGTAATGTAAACAAAATGTCACGGATACGGAGAGAGCTGTCATGTCACCTCCAAGCTATTATTATGTCTTTATTGATAATTAAAGTGATTATCGTAAAAATATAGCCCTCCAAGTAGGCTAAGTCAAGGGTAGACAGTTGAAATGCACGCAAGATATAGGCCTAAGCAGGATTGGAAGGGCTGCAGGCTTAGGCCAGAGTTTATTCTAATGAAGCGTAGACCTAGGCCTATTTCAATATAATTACTGATAGGCTACTACAGGCTAGGCTAGGTACTATTGTACCTAATTTTGGCTACTCATATGTGTTACAATTTTAAAGATTCGAGTCTACAAGTTACAATATAGCCTAGGCCTAGGCCCATTTTGCTTTTGTCTGCTAGGCTAACCTAGCTGCACCTCTATCCATCCCATTAATCACGATTACTATAGGCTAGTAATTAGTTTTATAAGAATAGGCTAGCTCAAATTCACAAGTGTAGCCTAGGCTGAGGCTGGGCATATTAATCACGATTACTATAGGCTAGTAATTAGTTTTATAAGAATAGGCTAGCTCAAATTTACAAGTCTAGCCTAGGTGAGGCTGGGCATATCATCGCTTAAAATATAGGCCTAGGCATACGGAAAGCTGCACCTCTATTCATCCCATTAATAACGATAACTAGCCTATAGGTTAGGCTAGTAATTAGTATTTTAATGAATGGAAATGTTTAATAAGTGCACAGACACGATTGAAGGAGCCCCATTTAGCTATGCTATGTTGAAGTGCACAAGATATAAGCACAATTGTAAGGCCAGAAACTAGTGCAGGGCGTGCATATTTAAGCCAGGGTTTAGTCTAGTGACGCCTAGACCTATTTCAATATAATTATTGACACCACAGCTAGGCTAGGTACTACCGTACTTAATTTCGGCTACTCATAATTATGTGTTACGATTTTATAGATCGAATCGTGGAGTTATACAATGTAGGCTAGGCCTAAGCCTAGGCTATTTTTCTTTTTCGGCTAGGCTAGCCTAGCTTTTTTCAATAGAATAAAATTCAGGGACTTCAGATCAGAGATAAAAAATGGCAGCCAAAATGAAAGGAAAGGAATAAAACTGGTAAGTTGTCATTATGCTATCCTCAAACCTGTAACCTCATTGAACATCAATTAGGCCTACTTGAGTATTTCCAATGAAAGGATGGGCATTCCCGAATCCCGAGACTGGCAGCCATTTCCGAGAAATTGTCTAGGCTAGGCCTTGCATGTACGAAAAACACACATGGCTGTAGTGTTACAGCTATGTATGTATATTAGGCTAGTATATACACTGCCTTCTGCCTATTTACCAAGTGTTCTTTAAATTTGTTCAAGGAATAGGCCTAGCATATAGGACCTAGGCTAGCCTAGTGGTCTATTGTGTTTCATGATAAATCTACAGTTATACTACCCCTATTTTGTAGCTATTCTGTTGGTACTAATAGGTTAATATTATTAGTAGCAGACTTAGTATGGTTTGATGATGCGCGGAATTGTATATTTGACTTGAAATAGATACATTGAAGTATTACAAACCTTCGCGAACCCATAAACAGGGAACGTGAGCTGGGTTTAGACCGGTCGTGAGACAGGTTAGTTTTCGGTTAGGTTAGGCTAATGTTAAAAATACTAAAATGCGACGGTCCTCGGTATTAAATAACACTGTATATAAAATAAAAAATAAAAAACAACACATTACCTGAGAAACTTTGTTTACATTCATGACTGATTATTTGCAATATATAGTATAGTACCCGGTATTACAATTTTATAATTATTTTGACAAATGTGTTTTTTTTTTATGCCAAGTCCAATGTTGAATATGTGAAGAATGAGTAGGATAAATTCAAGATACATTTACTTATTATGCCTTGCATACAGCTACTCTCATACATACAGGTACTGTATTGTAGTTTTCAAGCAGCTATCATACTTTTGAGAATAACGTATCCCACTCTTTGATAATAGTTTCTTATCTTATACTCGTACTGGCAGAGTAGATGTACGGTAGGTAGAATCAAATTCCTATGGTAGGGTATGAAGGTAAACAATTTTATTTCCTGTCTTTTATTATGAAGAATGTTATTTAGTTCTATAATAGCCTACTGTATGCATAAAAAAAGAAGTACAGTATCTGCATTATCGCGATGTGTTCTACAAACACATAATATATAAATATATAATATATATAATTATATATATATATATATAATATATATACGCCGTAATATATAAAAGTCATGTGCGTTCTCAGATGGATTACTGTTCACCTCTGTGGGGTGGAAGTGGAGTGGTTGCATTGAGGCAGTTGGACCAAAATTCAAAATAAAGCTATTAGATTAATCAATAACCCTGCAATCACACAGGACATTCCTACATTATCCATACGAAGAAACGTTGCATCCCTTGCATTATTCTACAGATATTTTCACAGCAATTGTTCCGAGGAACTTGCTTCAATTGTGCCGCCTCTCCACATCTTTCCCCGTAGAACTAGGGCAGCTGAGAGCGCCCATGAATTTACACTTTTCTCCTCCACAATGCAGAACTTCTGCTTATCAGAATTCATTTATCCCCAGAGCTACTACTCTTTGAAATTCACTTCCCTCGAATTGCTTTCCACAAACTTACAATCTACAAATGTTTAAATCCAGTTGTTACAAACATTTTATGAATGGAGGATGCCTTTAGGCACATGGACCTTTTTGTTTTATCTGTGTTTTTCCTTCCTCCGTTCACTGTCTCTTAAAAAAAAAAAAAAAAAAAAAAAAAAAAAAGGATATGTATTATACAATAAGATGGCTGTGATATTATCTACCTTTGTATGTAAGAAGTTGTGATTATATTTTGTTAAATACATGAGATACGGTAGTAAAATAGCCTCTTCTATACAATAACCTAATATAAATATACAAAAAATATCTTATAGAACTTTGAAAACAGGATAACAATGACATGTTGTATTGGCTTCATAAACATGTCGAAATGAAAATGCAAAACTAAGAAATCTAAACAGGAACCAAACATTATGAAGACAATAGAAATGCTCAAAATCATAATGTGGATATAACGCATTAATGATTTAGAAGATTAACCTATAGTCATAGCCTACATTCAAATAAAATGAAAGCTTCATGGAAAATAATATATTTTAACTACTGTATATTCTTACTCCACCATACTGTACATAGATACTTAGAGTAAAGACACCAACTTATAATCCCATTACTCAAAAATAATAATGGTACCGGTAACTAAAAAAGGAATAAACAACCTAGATTTCTTGGATTCATATTGCAATGAGCCACCAGAGTGATGAAGGGATCTAAATCTCGATTTAACCCGGGAGCTGCGGGGAGACTCTTAAGAGTTCCCCCGGCGCACTGCGGGGAGACTCTTAAGAGCAGAGACTTTGAACACGTACCAAAACCGCGCGTTTATAGCCAGGCGGCTGAAAATTGGTGTGGGTATAGTACTACATGTCAACTCTCGATACCACCCCGCCAAACGCTCGCCCCGCACTCGTGCAAGCACCACCGCGCCAGTAACCACGCACTAGTCATGGAGCCTACACGTCCCTCACGCTCGCTCCCTGATGACACAACCAGCCCTCCTTCTGGTGGTGTTAGCCGCCGTGGAAGGCAGAGGGTGGCTGCCAAAGACCCTAGCTACCAGTACGACACGCCCTACAGCTCAGAGGACGAATCACCAGCACCAAAAGCACGTAAAACACGTGCAAGCAGGGCAATGGCACAGAGGTCATTGGTCTTTCGGGACACTGCCACCACGACCCAGGCCACTGCAACAACCACTACCACCACCACTGCCACCACTGCCACCCCTGCCACCCCTGCCACCGGTACCAGCGACGCAGGAGGCCGCCCTAGGGCTGCATTACCTGCGGGGGCAGGAAAAATTAAAGGCACGGGCGTAGGGAAAAGAACCCGTACGCCAGCCACAGTGCCCCTACCACCACCAACACCACCAGCCGCCCCTGGCCCGGCTGCCCCTGCCGCCCCTGCTGCCCCTGCCGCCCCTGCCGCCCCTGCTGCCCCTGCCGCCCCTGCCGCCCCTGCCCAAGGAACAGGGAAGGGGAAGGGGAAAGGGAGAGGGAAAGCGACTGGGAAAGCGACTGCTGGCCCTGGTGTCCCTGCCGGCCCTGCTGCCCCTGCCGCCCCTGCCGCCCCTGCTGCCCCTGCCGCCCCTGCCGCCCCTGCCCAAGGAACAGGGAAGGGGAAGGGGAAAGGGAGAGGGAAATCGACTGCTGGCCCTGGTGTCCCTGCCTGCCCTGCTGCCCCTGCCGCCCCTGCCGCCCCTGCCGCCCCTGCCCAAGGAACAGAGAGAAGGGCGACAGGCACCACCATCATCTTGCCATCAAGGCCACGCACCACTGCTGCCCCTGCCGCCGCCGCCCCTGCCGCCGCCGCCCCTGCCGCCGCCCCTGCCACCACCTCTGCTGTCCCTGTCCATAAGACTCCCGCACGTGCCAAAGTGACCCGGAAAACTCTTACACCATCTAAGTATGCCGCCCTGCTGTTTGATGGTGATTCGCAGGACATTGGCAGCCCGGGTTTCGACGACGAAGCCCTAGCACGGGACCAAGGGTGGGGGGATTTGGGAGTGGACAGTGGGAGTGAGTCCGACGTCGGTGACGAAAACGAGGAAGGGCATCGTCTGTCAAGTGAAGAGGAGGGTAATGATGATGAAGTGCTGTATCGCGACCATGGAAGCGATATTTCAGACGCAGAAGCAGACGCAGACGACATTCCGATCCCTGGCATGCCTTCGTTCGATTGGTCTGACGGGGTCAATTTTGTACCTGACGTGCCCCAGTTCAATCCTGGGACGTCAGGAACAACTGACGACTGGCCCTGTGATGATCAAGCGAACGAAAGCGACTTCTTCCTCGCTTTTTTCGACATGGAGGTAATGACGTACATCGTTGCCCAAACAAACGCCTACTACAGGTGGGTGTTTGGCAGATTGGACGTCCTTTCTCCAAAAGCGAGAATACGAGGCTGGGTGGATACGACTGTGGCAGAATTTCTGACGTTCTTTGCCTTGTTGTTCCTCATGCCTCTGATCAAGAAGCATGTGTTGCAACACTACTGGAAGCACGACCCTCTCATCGCCACCCCAACTTTCAATAAGTTCATGACTCGTGACAGATTTTTGTTGCTGCTAAGATTTATGCACTTTGCAGACAACGAAAATCCTAACAGGATTGACAGGATATGGAAAGTTCGGGATGTGTTCACCATGTTGTTGGAGAGGTATAGGAAATACTTTTACCCCTTCCTCAATTTGGTGATTGATGAGTCGCTCGTGCTCTTCAAAGGACGTCTTGTTTTCAAGCAGTATATCCCCTTGAAGAGGCATAGGTTCGGAATCAAGCTCTTCGTGTTGTGCGACTGTGAAACTGGAATAGTGCTTGACATGATCGTGTATACAGGAACTGACATTGACGTACCGAAAGCCGCTGCCAATGACCCCATGGGCATGTCAGGTGCCATTGTCAGGAAAATGTTGGCACCTTACCTGGGCAAAGGCCACATCATCTACACTGACAACTGGTATACTTCTCCTGCTCTCTGCCAGTTTCTTTATGACAACCAAACGGGGTCATGTGGGACTGTCAGAAAGACAAGAAAGTTTATGCCAAAGTTCACAGGTGATGTCATTCCTCTCACAGATGCCTCCTCCAGTGACACACCTTCAGAAGACGACCTGGCCCAGGAACACCGCGAGAGGCATGTGCGAAGAAGGCGACGAAAGGGGCAGAAATACAAGCAGCTCGAGAAGTGTGGGAAACTGATAGCCCTGAAGTGGAAGGATAAGCGAGACGTCCACCTGCTTTCCACCGTCCACACAGGTGCCCAGGTGGATTCTGGCAAAATCCACTACCGAACCAGGAAGACAATCTACAAGCCCGACATGGTAGTGGACTACACCAAAAACATGCGCCTGGTGGACAAGTCTGACTGTCAGCTGTCAGGTGTTGAGTGTCTGAGGAAGACTGTGAAGTGGTATCACAAGCTCTTCCTCCACCTAGTTGACATAACGATGCTGAACGCCTACAACTTGTGGTTGGTGAAGAAGGATATGGCCCCAAACCAGAAGCTGAAATTCCGGGAGTTCGTGTACAACGTCTCCTACCAACTCCTGGAGAAGTATGGCACCACCACTCACAGACGTACGGCATGGCGTGGGGATCACGTTCCTGACCGCATCCAGCTGGGTGTCGAAAGACACTACACAACCAACACCGAGCTGATTGGCACTCGTCACAGGCAGGTGCAGTGCACCGTCTGCAGCTCCAGTGTGAGGAAACCCCATGTAACCAAAAGAGTCACCTCAATGTGCGCCGAGTGCAAAGTTGCACTCTGCCTGGGTGACTGCTTCAGGGACTACCACACCTTCAAGAACTACTGAGTGTCGGCCCCTGCCCTGCCCTGCCTTGGACTCGCCCCGTGCCCTGCCCTGGACTCGCCTCCTGCCCTGCCCTGCCCTGGACTCGCGCCCTACCTTACCTGACCTGACCTAATTGATCACGCTACCTCATAATGTAACATATATATTATATAATGTATAAGTTCCAAAGATGTCCCTGTGATATAGCTTTTACATTATATAATTGTATGTTTCATTATTTAGTTTATAAGTTTCAAAGATTTACATGTAATATGCCTTATTTTTTTAGTATATCAATATATATGTTTGTTATTAGCCTAAGTAATGTGTATATAATTATTTTCTTACCTCAAATGAATTGTACAAAAATAAATATGTTTCAATAAATCATGTCAAACCTACTATGATAATAAAATAAAACAATAAAAAAAGAAAAAAAGAAAACAAGGTCATGTCATTGTATTCTTACAATATGATATATTCTATGAATATTTCATATTGTTTGAATACAATGGCATGATCTTGTAAAAAAAAAAAAAAAAAAAAATGTCTAGACAATATAAAACCTTCCCCATAACCCCCTCCTGGATTCGATCCCACTACCCTACGACACTTTGAGTTTTCCAGTCCGCGACCTTACCAACCATGCCACAGGAGCTCATACCAAATATCACTCAAAACTTCGTGTCTACAATCGAAATGACAATATACAAAAAAAAATGAATTATCCCACCAATTTACGTTTGTAAATTGATGGGATTATCAATTATATCATGCCAAGGTTTATAATAGTTTGTCTCTGTCAAGAATTAGTAATTATATAACTTTATTCTGTCAAAAATTGCCCAAACACTCAGCAAAATTGCCCCTCTCAGTGTGACTCCACTCATTTTCACACGGTCAGGCGGTCACGAGGTGACCCTTGCCGCTCCTTGATTCTCCAGCTACAGCAGCTCTGTCTGGGAACAAAATTGGTATAAATACAATAATGGATAAAATACTCTTCACAAATACATTTGTATTGTATAATATTGTAAATAAAAATGAATAATAACTGTGTGGGTGTCGAAAATTGCTCAACCAGCTTTCTTATGTCTCGCCTACGCGCGTATATTGGATTATACATAGTCATGACTGTCATACAAATAATTGCAGTAGGTCTCGAATATACATTTAGATTGCATATTACTTCGAAATAAATAAGTAAACGTTTCTCTGGTGGCAATCTACCCTTTCGCAGGTGTAAGGAGACACCAGTCTATATTTAGCCCTCTATCACAACAGGCAATCTGCCTGTGTTGACTCAGCACCGTCGCTGGTGGTCTATAAATATAGTACTTTATTTACAGTCAATGGCCTACATGTTTCTGTGGTACTTCACATGTGTCTAAAATGCAATGTCTGCTTGCATAAAAATGCAATTCTGAAGTCCATTTATATGTACGACATACGCATGTCTCAGTTTCTCTCTCTCTCTCTCTCTCTCTCTCCATTCCTGACTCATGTTATTGTAGACCTGTTGATGGCAACGAACACCAGCCATCTGGTAGACATAAGGGTCAAAATACCAAACATCAATACGCCTGGGGCGCCTCCACAATTATCACTAAGCTGGTTATCTATCTAGAGATCTGCCTGACTTCCATCTCTCCACGACTCACTCACTCACTGCACCCCTGCATGCCTCCCTCCCACCCACCCACCCCCAACCCGTCTTTCAGGCTTCCGTCTGCTAGAAACACATTCACAATTTGAGTAAATATCGCATCAATTGCCGTATATGCCATATATTCCTTGTTATATGGGACGCCTACATATGTACACGTCTTTATTATAGCATGAGAGTGCTCTAAATACAAGATTGACGTGATATTTATGGCGTAACACACCCTCTCCCCCTTTCATTCCCACCACAACTCACTCACACCTTGGTTCACGCATAGAAACTCATTGATAATGTGCGTAAATATCGCATGAATTGGTTTATATGCGGTATATATTTTGATATATGGCACGTATACATACGTACAAGTCTGTATTATAGCGTGACAGTGCTCTACGTACAAGATATACGTGATATGTATGGCATAAACCACACTCTCAGCTCATAAATTGCCGCCAAACCTCCAACACATCTTCATTCCCGCCTAAATATTCTCTTATAATTCCCTTATATATTGCAATTTTTGGTCACTATGAGGCATATTCATTGTTATATGGGTGCCCTACACATGTATACATACTCTAAATAGCCTAAAAGGGCTCGAAAAAGGAGATATACGTGATAATACGCGGTAACCCACCCCCTCCTCCCTCTCCTTCTATCCCCTGCGCGCGTAAATATTCGGCAGGGAAATCTCGCCGCTCGATGACAATCTAGCCGCGCGGTGCCATTCGCTCCACATTTTTCAACTACGGACCGTTCCCCTACCCCCCCCAGACATTTTTTGGGGGGTCAAATATATATGGGCCGATGCACGCAAACATTCCCTACACGATGATGTACTTTTTATCGAAATTGGCAATAGGTCCCAAAATCATCATAGGTGCGCACAGTCTTACCCTGTAGAAAACCCCCTGTGCGCCGCGGAGAGGTTAAGTAGCCCAAATGTCTGTTCAATTATCACTCTGGTGTTTGTGTGACCTCGGTTATACCGTTCCTTTGCTGGAGTACTGGGATTTGAGAATAGGGTGAGGAGGAACAGCTCCAAGGGGTAGCCACTATCACCTGAAAGTAAATGCGAATTAGGCCTACTTGCATTAGGAAAACGCTAACTTTATTGTAAGCGAATGAAAGATTACTGTCTAAAATATGCAAATAATGTACAAGCAAGCATAAATGACGTCACACTCATTTATATCGGTACTGAAGGGAAGCGAGATAATAAAAATATAAAATACTGTATTATTGGAGTCAAAGCTTGGGTTCTAATTGTTCAAAAATGTGCATTGGTATAACCTTTCATATGCTCGTGCCTATACCTAACTGGCATGTCATAATAATATAATAATAACACCGAGCAGTTCCACTATGTTCAAGCTTCTTTCACTACTGGTACCGGTACTATAATTATGAGAACTTAGTTTTTTTATTATTACATAGCCTAGGCTATTCCACATATATTGTTAGTTTAAGAAAATATTCACAAAACAGTGTTTTAATTTAGGGTTTGATTTTGTCAAAAGCAATGAACATTAACCCTTACAAACGGGATGACACTAGATGACGTTAATAGGGTTGTGGGAAAATATAACCGAAACTACCATTAATTTTCCCATGGTTTTTCCCTTTGGTTTTAGGTAGTTTTCATCATTATACAGTAGTTTAAATTAGTCACAATCCCCGGAAAATGTTATTTTTCCCATTATCCAACAATCTTAAAACACTCAGATGTAAGACATTTTCAAAGATACCGGTAATAGGCCTATACAATATTTGTTTCCTTTGGATACAGGATGGGTTGAGGGGGGCTTTATCCCCCCTCACCCCCCCCATGAATGATTGAAATCAGCATCTATTTTAACAGTAGCCTAAGGGGCCTAATAAGATAAGAGGCTACCGGTACCATAAAACAAAATTAGCCTCTGGTGGATGGGCCTGTTGGGCATTAGGTTATATTCTTTAATATGTGTAGGCCTACCTAATGATCTAAATTAGATCCAAATTAGGCTAGGCCTACACTTTAAGATTTATCTTTCCAAGGAAACTTATTAGGCAAACATGAACAGTGTACTGTACTGTGTTACCAGTACCTTTTACACTATAATTAAAGGTGCTGGCTTCTCAAACCATGCAATAATACTTGTAAATTAGGCCTGTTAGAAGTTAGGCTAAAATTCAACTATGATAATTCAGTCTCCCATTTTTGGATGCAATTGTTTTAAAGATCAATATGACCTTGGCTCCAGGCATAGGCCTAGGCCTATAATCACTGCAAATCAAATTAAAAAATAATTGTAAGAACTGTAACCTATTAATAAATACTGTATTCAAAATAGGCCTAGGCCTAATTAAGCAAAGTACTGTACCAGTAATTTAAATACTGCATGTGCACAAATTCAACGGACTTGCTAAGAATCTCAGAGTCACTAACACTTGAGTATGTGTGGGAATGGCATGGCCTCTTCTTGTCCGCCTAGCAAGAAGTGGGTCCATTTCTTGACATAGGCCTAGCCTAAAGCAATTAATTCATGCCGAGGAAATTTGTAATATCTCAGCAAGTGTGCATCGCTAACATAGAGAGGGTCGAGTGGGTCTCTACCGTCTCTATACCTTCTTTCAAGTCTTAAATTACGACGAAAGAGGTAGGCTGCCACTAGCTCCATGATAGAAAGTCGGGTGAACAGTATATATCCAAGTAGTAAGTATCAAAAACGCAACGAAACGGTTGTTGTTGTTGCAGGGTCGTCGTCTGCTTTCTGCAGTTGTCAAGCATTCCTACTCCAGCAACGCCTTGGTATCGGCTTCCTCCCAGTTCAGTTTATAGGTACTGCCTTGTTGACTGTTCCTCCATTGGCGAAGTTGCTTAGTTTAGATTCCACCTTAGCGACTTAGAACACCCCACGGAGGTGTCCATAAGCTAAGGCGGCAGTCGGCCATGTTTTTCAAGATGGCTGCTCCCATGTTAAGCTTTGAGTATGGCCGCACAAGGACATAAGGCAGCAGTTGGGAGATATGGCGTCATAAATCGCCCATGAAATCTTTGTGTATCCGGCCCCTGGACTATTATTATTTTATCCACCTCACTTTATGTCCATGTGTTTTTTCTTGGGATTTTGTTTAGATCCATACACTGCAAGTGGCCCACAACCTAATAATACTATATTTATGTATACTACTACTGGTACTCTACAGTCAGTGGCCAGTGCTATTTATTGTCAAAAAATATTTACACTTTTATTCATAAGTTGTTTCAAACCATCCCTTAAAACTAATGAGAAGAAACTCTAAATATCAAGGTATTGTTCAATTTTTATAGGGACATTGTTTTCTACAAAGATACCAAAGTTGAAATTGTATAGGAAAGGTATGACTTTAGTGTATGATAATATACCTCCTTTTGTGTTAGTCATTGGTGGCTACTTACAGCAGATGTCATTCTGAAGCAGCTACCCCCCACTTCCCTCAGCTGTTGGTGGTCCTCAAGGATATCTGCACTTGGGGTTTTGTTTCCTTGTATCATATTAAATTTTGAGCCTCATTCTCTCTCATAATTGTTATCAATGTTTCTATTTGTATCAACATGCTACATAATCTCTCTCTCTCTCTCTCTCTCTCTCTCTCTCTCTCTCTCTCTCTCTCTCTCTCTCTCTCTCTCTAAACATTAAATAAATGCACTATTCACATTAAACAATACTAATCAAACTCCCGGAAATGGAATGAAATTAAAAACCAAAAAGGCAAATCTAGATGTCACAAAGAGTTTCTTCACCTACAGTGTGGCGACAGAGTGGAATAAACTACCAGCGAGAGTGGTGGAGAGCGACACAATAAACGGTTTCAAGGGAAGGCTTGACCTCTATCTGCAGAGGGCTGGGGTGAAAAAAAAAAAAATATATATATATATATGTATGTGTATGTGTGTGCACTGTACAGTATGTATATATATACTGTATATATATGTATGTATGTGTGTATGTATGTATGTGTATATGTGTGTGTGTGTGTGTATGTGTGTATAATTATGTATGTACCGGTGTATATATATATATATATATATATATATATGTATGCATATATACATATATAGTTTGTAAGGCCAGACTGCCTAGTAAGGACCTTGAGGTCTGTGTGGTCTGTGTATCTATGTAGCTCTATGTAGCTCTCTCTCTCTCTCTCTCTCTCTCTCTCACACACACACACTTCTATCCTTATCTTTGTTCCATCCCTTCCTTCCACCTCCCGTGTTTCTCCCCCGTTACCCACCTCATATCTTCCCTTCTCCCTCCTGCACAATGTTTATAATATGTTTCCAACCAGGTAATAGCAGTTAGTACGTTATCCAACACCCCATATGGAGCTACTTACAATCAGTGACACTTCGATATTCTAGTTTTGTACTGATATGTTGCATTTAATTTTTCAAAAGGGCTATGCTAGAGTAAAATGTTGTATAATTATTGTTGTGTTAAGATAGATTAAACTAGGTTTAATGATAGTGTGTTTGGTTGCCACACTTACAAACTACCCCATCACGCGAGGATAAAAGAAAATCTTGCCTTCCACTTTTGGTAAGCGAAGAATACAAAGGAAAGTGAGTAAGAACATATTGCTTCAGATAGAGAGCACCTGTGTGTGTGTGTGTGTGTGTACGATTTATTTAACTTTGGGTTGAAATGGGTTAGGTAAAGTTAGGTAACGATGAGAATGTAATACTTTACGAAAATACAGTAGATGAAGATTCTGTAGACTTTGCAAAACATAATGTTGCAAGGAAAATACTGCAAGAAAAGACTGTGTATGGAAATACTGCAGGAAAAGACTGTGCATGAATAGACTGGACGAAGAGACTGTGTATGAAAATACTACACAGAAAGACTATATGAAAAGATTGTATGAAAATACTGCAGGAAAAGACAGTCTATGAAAAGCCTGTCTAAGAAAAGACTGTCTATGAAGAGACTTTACGAAAAGACTGTCTATGCAAATACTGCACGAAAAGACTGTGTATGAATAGACTGCACGAAAAGACTGCAGAAAAAGACTGTGCATGACAACACTGCACGGAAAGACTGTATGTACCTAGTGAATATTGGCAACACTATGACTTTTTGCGTAAACAAATCTACTCAACTTAATCATGCCGTGACATATTCCTATATCTGATTACTTTTTCAAACATTACCCAACTCCTCCGTCATTGGTGGTAAGCAGACCGAACGTCCATGACAAATAACAATCTACACTTCACTAAACCTACCATAGTTCCCTGTACTGGCAGTGTTCTTTCCATCATAATAGAAGGTAAGGGACTGCCTTGGTTCGCCTGAGACTCAGCCACACTACGTTCATACATGTTTTTTTTTTATCGGGGGACGTCCCAACGCTTTGCCATTGTTGCCAGGTTACTGTCTTTTGATAGATTGCTCCTACTATGAGTTTCAGAGGTCGTGTGGCATCGTTTTTCGGGAATAACTTATTAACAAACAATTGGATCAGTATGATATTTTGACACAGCTTTTTTCACACCGTCCCCTAATTTCTGTCATAACACTAAATATACAAACAACATGTATTTTTGTATATTTATACTTGATATTGACAGATTACTTGAATTTAAAGGCAATAATAGGGTTGGGTGGTGGCTGATAACTACCGTGTTTGATGGAGAAGCAATAATGGTTTGGTGGTTCTCACAGGTAAGCCACGGTAACCTTGTCCGTTTCTTAGTCTTTCTTACTTTGTTTATTTCATTAATCGAGTTTAGGAGTAAAGTTGGTTAGTGGAGAGAAGATAATAATCTTTAATGTACGACTTAACCTCATGACACAGGGACAAGTGGCTTATTGCTGCACTTTTGGTAATGCACTATATTGACAAAAAATAGGGGACGTTGTGAAAAAAGCTGTGTCAAAATATCATACTGATCCAACAGTTTGTTAATAAGTTATTCCCTAAAAACGTGCCACACGGCCTCTGAAACCCATAGTAGTTATTATTTATAAGTACACGCCAAGTTTCGACTCTATTTGGAGATTTATTCAGTTGGGAAGGGCTGTGAAGAGCGGTTGTGAGAGTCAACACTTGTCACGTCCATGTAAATATTAAAAAGTAGTTTTCCACCAGATGAGTATAATTCTCAATTCAAACATTCGCTGCATTGTGAGTATCTCTCCTCAAACTCGTATTTCTCGTACAGTGACTTCACGATGCCAGAGAGTGAGTGTGTAAGGTAGAGGGAAAGAGGGGTAGTGGGAGGTGGAGGGAGGGAGGGGGAGTGGGAAGTGGAGGGAGGGAGGGGTAGTGGGAGGTGGAGGGAGGGAGGGGTAGTGGGAGGTGAAGGGATAGTAGGAGAGAGGCTTTATTAATTTAATTGGAGGTGTTTGGTGTTGGAGTGAAATTAATAAAAAGATAGATTGTAGGGTTTGGCGGGTCAATATGGGCACCCAAGAGAGTGAAAGAAAACAAAATTAATGCAGTCTGTATACCTTGATATTAAGAAGATTCCTCTCGTGTAGATGTGCATTATTAGGCAGCATGCTTCAACAGGATAACAAAAATAGGAGACACATTTTGTAATGGATAATGAACTGGGTAAGTTGCCCTTTATAGTGGAAAGATATTATCGATTTTATATAAGCAGAAAGTTAAAAAACGTATTCGATAAAAACAATTTTATTTTGTAAGCCAATAATGTTAACATGGTAGAAAATACAGCCTACTATCATTTAGATTAATTAACTGGTAAAGAAAGGATACTTGAACTGCTAAGCAAAGACATAACTAGAACACCTACCACAAAAAAGTGTGTCAAGGAGTTTTCGAGGGCACTGGATTTAATGTGGTGGAGATGGCTTCTTAACCCTCTATTGGTGGCGCGCAACAGAAGTCGAGTTAAATAAATTTGGACTATGTGGCGGCGCGCGACATAGGTCGTGTGGCAATTTCAGCACGTAATGTTGCTGAGAGAGAGAGACAAGTGGTGGCAGGAGAGTAGCGAGCGTATGACTTCTCCAGACCACCGCGGCGGGCCTACTGACATGAATCCCACCCTCCTCCACCCTCTCATACTCGCTACATACTGAAATGTATGGGGAAAGTACCGAATTACATGGTTTTTGCACTCGTGTTGCGCTGTTGTTGCACGAAAACTAGCCGTCAAACAAGGATCGTTGTGGTGTCATTGGAAAGCTCTGTTTATGCGCTTTCAGGGATAGATGCTTGTTTTATGCTCTGGGTCTTATTTAGGCATGAAAATTATCACGTAAACAGCCCTATTTTGGCTAAAAACACCCCGCTGGGCGGTACATATAAATAGACCGCCTAGCCCGCCAATAAGGTGTTAAACCGTGCATAAAATAGTTACTATGAAAAGTTATACTGTATTATCAAATACTGACTAGGCCCGCCCGATTATTACCAAACCTCTAAACAATTAGAGGTATGCTGTATAATATATACAATTCACACAGCTAGATGTTTTTTTTTACGCATACAAATAGCTTAACTATATTATCACAGTCTGGGAAGCTGTTTAAACTTTTCGGTAATCCCTAAATCAATCTCATGCCATATTTTAGCTATTATCTGTTACTATACATCATTAGAAAGTATCCATGGAAGAAAAGGGTTTAATAAGACCTAGCTTGACCTATGAATCATTGGATGTTTACGTTATCTCCCTACACCCTAAAGTACCTAAAGTGCATTAGTTTTTTTCTCCTTGTTTCGGAGCGTTTCATAAACGTTCACTCTCCTCCATAAAGATAAGAGATATAAACGGTATGGGAATAACATATGGATTTTATTTATTACAATACGATCAAACTCTGTTGAAGAAGGTTGTAATCATGAAACATATCAACGTTTGTAGTGGTATTTGTTTAATAATATATACAGTAAGTCGTCAGGATGATCGAAGGGTGGTGTGATACAGGCCAAGGTTGGGCGGAGGGATCTCTAACACAATTTACTGTATGGAATGATGGAATTATATAAATCGCAATATTGCTTTAATACGGTATATACTGTATATTAATATTCTTATAGGTAATCCTATAATTTTGTCCTATTGTTCCTCGATATTATATTATTTTCATATATTTTGTGGTTTAATTAATGTTATGTTACACCACGTTGTTATTCCTATGAACAATAATACATTCAGTTACATTATTTGTGATGCATTGTTAGTATCACAATCTCAATTTTATATACATATTATTGGCGCTAGCAATACCGTCATTTAAGGACCTTTACTCTAAACACCCATTATTGGTTATATTATTCGCATGAATAAACTACTGATAATAGGGATATATACCTATATATTACCACTTCTAACTCTGAAATGTGTGCCTGTCATGGATACCCAGTGCATATTTTTCGCTTCCTTTTAGCATTTATATTCCATACATTCAAATAATGAATAGTGTGTGTGTGTGTGTGTTCTAGTTGGTATGGTCGTAATCCAACAAGAAATAGGAAGTTTCTCGCTTACTTATGTCGCTACCTGGATGTCTAGAAAAGGGCCATCTATGGAGAGCCAAAAACATCATATCTCGGATTGCTTCGAATACCGCCGTCAGAGGGCACTAATGGATGGCTGAAGATCCATACCACGACTTTAGTCCCAGACTGTACAAGGAGAAAAGGAGAGAGGTTAACGGAAAATTAGAGAAGCGAAAAAAGATGCAAACGAAAGGTGGGTTCTAAGGTTGAGTGAGAATTTTGAAGAACGGAAGATGTTCTGGAAGGAGGTAAATAGAGTAAGAAAAGGAGGACACAAAAGGGAAGAGTTAGTGAAAGATGCAAATGGAGAATTACTAGTGGAACCAGTTGAAGTGAGGAAAAGATATGCTGAGTATTTTGAATATTTGCTAAATGCAAGAGATGGAAGAGAAGCAGTGATTGAAGCAGTGGTTGATGGAGATATGATACCCAGGCCACCCAGGTGGCAGGGAATGAATGAAAGGATTGAGGAAAATGAGGTGAAAGAAGCAGTGAAACAAATGAAAGCGGGAAAAGCAGAATGCTTGGATGGTATTGCTGTGGAGTGTATAAAGAAGGGTGGAGATGTGATAATAGATTGGTTGGTGAGACTTTTCAATGTGTGCTTTGTGATGTCAAGGGTACCAATAGACTGGAAGAGTGCATGTATTGTGCCGTTGTACAGTACAAGGGGAAGGGAGATCGGCAGGAGTGTTCAAGTTATAGAGGTATTAGTTTATTATCAGTGGTTGGAAAGCTGTATGGCAGGGTGTTGATAGAGAGGATAATAAATTGTACGGAAGTTGCAATAGGAGATGAACAGTGTGGATTTAGGAGGGGAAGAGGGTGCGTGGATCAGATGTTTGCAGTAAGACAGTTATGCGAGAAGTATTTAGAGAAGCATAAGTATTTAGAGAAGCATACAAAGATATTATGGGCTTTTATGGATTTGGAAAAAGCTTATGATCGTGTGGATCGTGAAGCAATGTGGAAGGAGTTATGGATTTATGAAATTGGAGGAAATTTGTTGGAAGCAGTTAAGAGTTTTTATGAAGGGAGCAGAGCATGTGTTAGAGTAGGAAATGGTGAGTTGAGTGAATGGTTTGAGGTAAAGGTAGGTTTGCGACAGGGTTGTGTATTGTCACCATGGCTATTTAATATGTTTATGGATGGTGTGGTGAGGGAGGTGAAAATGAAAACTATGGGAAGAGGATTGGGTTTAGTAGGAAAGAATGATAGAGATTGGGAGTTGAATCAGTTGCTGTTCGCTGATGACACAGCGTTGGTGGCGGATTCTGAGGAGAAATTACAGCGGGTAGTCAAAGAGTTTGGAGTGGTTTGTGGGATGAGGAAACTGAAGGTGAACGTCAATAAAAGTAAAATGATGGTGTGTAATAGGGGTGATCGTAGGGTGAATCTAGATGTGAGGCTGGATGGGAAAATATTGGAACAAGTAGAGTGTATTTAATATCTAGGAGGAACGATAAGCAGGAGTGGAGGTATGGAAATGGAGGTAAAACAGAGTGTGTGAAGGAAGGAAAGTTTTCGGAGCAATGGGAAGTATGTGGAAGACGAGAAATCTCGGAATGAAAGTAAAAAGTGCAATGTATCAAGGAATTGTTGTGCCAACAGTGATGTATGGGACTGAGACATGGGCTCTGAAGAAAACGGAGAGAAGAAAGCTGGATCTGATAGAGATGAGCTGCTTGAGGAGTATGTATGGAGTTACTCGTAGAGACGGATTGAGGAATGAAGAGATACGTAGGAGAGTGGGCAGCAGGAACATTTGTCAGCCAGAGTGGACAGAAGGGTGCTGAGCTGGTATGGTCATGTTGAACGAATGGGAGATGAAAGGCTTACAAAGAGAATATGTGAGTCAGATACAAGGGGAGATAGAAGGGCAGGAAGACCCTCATTGAGATGGAGAGACTGTGTAAGACTAGTTTTGGATGATAGAGGAATGACTATAGATCAGGCAAAGGAAGTGGTAATATACAGGAATGAATGGAGAATGCTTGTGAATAGTTGAGTGAACACGTGGTTATTTGGGGGAAGGGGTCGGGCGCAAGTTGGACTAGATAATAGTCCATCAGGCGCCTGGCCCGGGGAGACGATTAATATTAAGGGTGCGCCTGGAAGTGTGGTGGGCGGGCTTGTGGCTTTGGCTCCGCTGCATGTCTGCCTGCCGAGATCGGAGTCTCTCCGGGTGGTCGGGGGCCGGGGGAGTGCAGGAGCGACCTGGGTGACCCTGGTCTCTGGGTATTCTCCTGGGTGACCTATATGTGTGTGAATTTTGTGTTTTGTCAGTGTTTTTTCATTGTTTTGTCATGTGTTTTGTGTTTTCCCTGTTCTTGCTCTGTCTTGAGTCTGCCACCCCCAAGATAATTAAAGCAAACAAATTATAAAATAGAATAAAATAGAAAATATAAATTAAAAAATAGGAAAAGTGGGGATTGGGCCTGAGCATATAGATAGATAGATAGAGCATAATTATAAAACACATAAATACACGTTATTATTTTAGGGCTATGGCAGTAAACACATACTTACAATAATTTGTCAAATCAGAAGTATTATAAAAAGTCGCTGTAGTGCATTGTAGTACTTTGGAATTATGCTTTAGTAGCATAATGTTATATTCCAAAATTAATCACTACAAGAAATCATCTGTAGTCAGTAGATAATGTAATTATTACAGGCGTGCAATATCCAGGTGCGGCTATTGATGCTTTTATAATAGGTTTTTCGTATTAATGTTTGTACATATAATTGTTCCTTCCTTTGCTTAGAAAAGTTAAAATTGAACTAGTTTTGAAGTGTATATTCACGAAAATATATCTTACGAAAAGTCAGCACTTTATCACAAATTCAAACCTTTATTGCAGTACAGTACATATAAACTGTTTCTTTCACAGTTGGGTTACTTTTCACAAACATTATATTAACACTCCACGAGCGGCTAGGTCGGTAACTTCTACTACCTGGCAAGCGGGTGGTTTTACCCTAAAAGACCTTGTTTCCGTGCTCTTTTTCATGCATAAACAAGAGCCAGAGCGTAATACAATTATGTATCCCTGAAAGGGCGATAATTGAGCTTTCCAATGACACCAGAACCATCCTTCTACGACCACGCATTCTCTTGTAACGATCGTGCAAGACGAGTGCAAAATCCCTAAAATACGGTAATATCCGTACATATTTCCCTGTGTAGTGAGGCAGTGAGTGGGATGTGTGTGGAGGGAACGTCAGTAGTCGCGCGGGACCCGTGCCGAGCGGTCATGAGCCGACCTACACTCCTCCCGTCGCTCGTCTCTCTCTCAGAGCCATTATTGCTCAAAAATTGCACACAGACTTAAGTCGGGCCCCACCACTTAGTCCTTGGTTTTCTAGGCCGACTTTAGTCGGGTCCCGCTAAAAAAGGGTTAATAACTTTAATTTTAAAACTGTAAACACAATGTTCACACAGGCTTACATCAGTCAGTCAGTCAGTAGCCAGCCCTTGCTCCCACAGGAGGTATGGAGGATCACCACGAGCCACGAGAACGGAACAAGAGGGGACAGGAAAAGAACACATAACAGTTCGCTTACATTATCGCTTTTAAGTTAGCCCATAGTAAGTAACTGGTATTTAACACCATTGGGATGGATAAAATTATGATGTTGATAATATGACAGTGAGTAACGCGATCACTATAGTCTGTTTTTATCAATTGATAGTAAATTGCTATCTCGCCATCTTAACCCTTGTCTAGTGGGGCCGGACATAAGTCGGTCTAGAGAAGAAAGGACTATGTGGCGGGGCCCGCCTTAAGTCGGTAGCAACTTTGAGCACATAATTGGCTCTGAGAGAGAGACGAGCCGTGGGAGGAGCGTAGGTTCACTCTGACCGCTCGGCACAGTCCCCGCGCCGCAACTAACCTCCCTTCCTCACTCATCCACACCCATTACCTCGCTACACAGGGAATTATGTAAGGAAATTACCTTATTTTAGCGATTTTTCCTTTGTGTTGCACGATCGTTGCAAGAGAACCAGTGATCGTAGAAGGATGGTTCTGGTGTCATTGGAAAGTTCAATTAACGCCCTTTCAGGGATACATATTAGTATTACGTTCTGGCTCTTGTTTATGCATGAACAAGAGCACAGAAACAAGGTCGTTTAGGGCAAAACTACCCGCTTGGCGGGTAGTAGAAGTTACTGATGCGCCTGCTCTTAGGCAGTTAATTACTCGGCTATTACCATGATTTTGTAGCAAAATAGGTTGATGATTATGAAAACTGGGCAGTATTATGACACAGAGACATAGCAGTATCATATTTGTACATTAAGAATTGAAATAATTAGATGCTAAAGGATTCAAATTACCCTCAGCTGAAAATACCCAAACTCTAGTACCATGTTTACTCTACATTTAAAACCCCCATTATTTCCAGTGGTTGAACCCCCTAGTCCCTATTGAATACCCGGTTCTGGGCTCCAGTGGGTGGCCAATGTCTGGAAACAATAGTTTTCTCCTGTGAGTGGGGTCACTGAGGTCTGTTCCTCTTTTATGGTTGATATTAGTCACTATTACTGTATATCTTGGGGAGGCGGTGGACCAAGGGTTGGGTGGTGGACATGGTAATGGCCCCCGCCTTAACCATGGGGAGATGTATGGGGGAGGAAGAGAGCAGACCAAGCAAATGGGAGAACACAACAGTATAAAGGATGAGAACATGCATCCTTAATGTAAATGGTTAGAATACCGCTGTGTGTTTGGTCGTAGAAGATAGGAATTAAGGTCATACAAAAACAGTATGTAAAGTGAAATGAAAGAAGCTGAAGTAGTCGGAATAATTAATTTACAATAATTGTAATTACACGGAAATGCTCCTATTGTATATAATATATTACCCAGTACATGTAATATCGGATTTATTCTCTATATTCCTATACACGCACTTCGTCTTTCCTTTCTTTCATTTACATAAGAACATAAGAAAATGGGAGTCTGCAGAAAACCAATCGGCCCACACAAGGCAGATCCCTGTCACACCCAACCCCAATTACAAGGCCTAATTATAGGCACAACTCACCAATAACCTGGGGACCGACTCCACAAAGACGTACCAAGATTACGGGGATCTGCAGAGCGCCGATTGGCCCACAACCGGCAGATCCCCCCTCATACCCAACCCATCTCGTCCATATGCCTACCTAATTTTTTCTGAAAGCTCCCTATTGTTCTCGATCCTACCATGTCACTCGGTAGCCTATTCCACCTATCTACAACACTGTTACCAAACCAATATTTGCTTATATCTTTTCTGAAACGAAATGTATCTAATTTGAAACCATTAGTTCGAGTTCTTTCGCTATCACTGAGCTTTAGTACATTTTGCATGTTTCCTTTATTAATCCCACTAACCCAAATGAACACCTCTATCATATCCCCTCTAACTCTGCATCTCTCTAACGAATGTAAGCCTAATTTCTGCAACCTTTCTTCATACGGAAGATTTCTAATATTATGGATAATTTGGGTCATTCTATGTTGTACTCTCTCCAATGAATTTATGGCCACTCTGTAATAAGGACACCAAAATTGAACAACATAATCCATATGGGGTCTCACTAATGACAAATAAAGTTTTAAGATAACATCAGCAGTTCTGTTACTCACACTCCTAGAGATAAACCCGAGAATCCTGTTTGTCTTGTTACGAACGCTTATACACTGTTTGCTAGGCTTCAAATCAATGCTAACAAACACAGATCTTTCTCACAGTCTGAGTTTTCTAATTCCATATTAGCTAGTGTTTATTTAACATTTGTATGCATCTTCCCTTTCTTTGATACCTTGCATTTGTCAATGTTAAACTTCACCTGCCAATTTACTGACCATTTGTGTAAAGTATCTAGATCCCTTTGGAGGCACTCTATATCTCTATCTGAATCAATTTTTCTCCCCATTTTTGTATCGTCTGCAAATTTACTTATCCTACTAGTTATACCTAAATCAAGGTCATTTATGAATATAACGAACAACAAAGGACCTAATACAGATCCCTGAGGGACACCACTTTTTACTGCTCCCCACTCTGACTTGGTACCATTTATGCTGACTCTCTGCTTCCTACCCCTTAGGCATGACCTAATCCATCCCAACAACACCCCACCTATTCCATGCGCCTCAACCTTTCTCATCAATCTCTCATGAGGGACTCTGTCGAAAGCTTTACTGAAATCTAAATTATAATATCATATGACTTTTCATTATCTACTGCTTCATATACCTCTGAGAAAAAGCTAAGCAAATTAGTAAGGCAAGAACGTCCCTGAGTGAATCCATGCTGAGAAGAATTGATTAAGTTAAATGTTTCTAAGTGGTTTCTAATTTTCGTAGCAATAATTGACTCTAGTAGCTCTTCTATGATTGATGTAAGACTAATGGGATGGTAATTGGATGCTATTGATTTATCACCTTTTTTGAAGATCATAACTACATTTGCAAGCTTCCAAGCTTCTGGAACTAAGCCTGTTTCTAATGACTTGTTAAATAGAAATGTTAATGGGTAACTTAACTCATCTTTGCATTCTTATACCCTGGAACACTATCGCTCCAAAAGTGAGATATTCATGTATCGCTGTTGGAAATTTGCAACTGCCACTTTAAAAATCCATATCTCCATAACCATTAGGTATTTTTCATTATCCTTCCTACACAACATTAATCTATCATTCCTTAGTATACTCTCAGGTTTAAGGCAAAAGTAAGTTATTCTATCATATTTAATTAACAAATTATAGCCACAATATATTCATTGTACCAGCATCAAATGTGAAAGTTTTGCAAAATTGGAAATATTTCCTATCAGGTTTCAGAGCCTCTAGTCCAGCATAGGCCTACCCTACCCAAACGAATATGGCCGATCCTGTTAGATTAGGCTTACATGCATATACGGTCGAAATATCATAGACCTAGTTACTATATATGGCTCACAATCTGCCTAAATATGTAAGTATTGCATAAACACAAAAGGTACTTACTTCCTATCGCGGTTGCACCAATGCAACCGGAAAACTTGCTGAGCTGGAGCTGGAGTGGCGTAGGTCTACTCACCATCGAGGCATGCCTCAGACTGCCCTGGCGCAGTCCGAGAACCAAGATATTGCCCGCCAGGGCTGAGTGGCGCAAAAAAAAAAGTTTTTGCGCATGCGTTGGTTGCACAAATGCAACCTCGGTAGTGCACCAGGCATACTCTAGCATATACCTCATCAGGGCCAGGCGATTTATGAGGTTTCAGTCTCAATTTCCTTAAGCACATCATTTCTACTTATAGTAACCGTACTTAACCTATTTTCTAAACTATCGCTATATATATACCTTATGGACTTCTGGAATCTGTGCCAAATTTTCATTAGTGAAAACGGAAAGAAATAGACTATATAATGTACTGCACATTTCTCAATAATGTTCTGTCATTTCCCCTATCGAAGTTTTAAGGGGCCTATAACATCTCTAACTTTAGATTTATAAAGTTGGTAAAAAGGTTTAGGGTTATTTGTTGAGTCATTTGCTATCCTGATTTCATAATTTCTTTTTGATTTCATAATTTCCTTTTTGACCTGTCTTGATAGAGTCTGATAGTAATTAGGTAGGTGATTTTTGCCTTTCTTAATTTTTCTATATTTTCCTTTCTTTTTTTCCTAGAAGATCTATTAATGTATTATTCATCCATTTTGGTTGGTTCTGTATTGATCTAAATTTTCTTTTGGAGATATATTTATTTTGAACATTGAATACTGAATTTATAGAATTATCATATGTATCTACCAAGTTTGACGTATCTTCCTGACAGATACCTAAGAAGGGGTACACTCATTTGAACATCTGGATCGACTCAATTGTTTGACCATAGGGTCCGCTAATAGGGCACTTCTTAGCCCACCAAAATCAGCTTTTCTGAAGTCAGGTATTAATGTAGTATTCTCTCTGGTATTATCTTTCCATTGTATATTAAAATACACAGAATTGTGGTCGCTATTTCCTAGGTGGTCACCAATCTCTACATTATTTATCATATTTTCATTGTTATTGAAAACTAAATCGAGAATATTATTACCTCCAGTCGGCGTATCTATGAATTGATATAAAAAACTATCTTGTACTACCTCAATAAACTCTTATGAATCGGATACGCCTATTTGATGCTGCCAATCAATATTCGGAAAATTAAAATCCCCCATACTGCACACATTGCTAAACCATTTTAATTTCCTCCCATAATGCTGTTCCGTCATTTCTACTCATATTTGGCGGTCTATACATAACTCCAATAACTATGGTCTCACTACCTTCGTTAACCTCTACCCAAACACTATCAATATCATTATTTAGTCTAATACCTGATTTAATACAGCTTTTTAATGTACTCCCGACAAACACTGCTATACCGCCGCCCCTCCTACTTGTTCGATCATATTTAAACAAACTATATCCTAGTATATATCAAATTCTGCTAAAAAATGCCTGGATTCTGTATTAATCCATGTTTCAGTTAGCGCTATCATGTCTATATTTTCTTTGCTAACAAGTGCTCTAAGTTCGTTCATTTTGTTACATAAACTTCTACAATTTGTATAATATACCCTCAACCTATTACTTTTATTTGCAACTAATTTTCTATTGTTTTTAACTAACATATTAGTTCCTGTTGAACTACTAGACCTAGACGAAAATTCTACTCTATCAGTATTCTCATCTTTACTATCAGTTACAGGTGTTGTGTTATCGCTATTACTATTACACATTACTATATCCGCACTATCTTGACTGATTATTTTTATTGTACTCACTGGTTTCTTTAACAAATCCTCGCAACAATCCTATCTAGTGATCTAGCTACAGTAGACACCCCTATACGAGAAAGGTGAACCCCATCCTGAGCATACAGCTGATCCTTACCGTAGAAAAGAAACCAGTTGTCCAGGAATGAAAATGCATTTTCTTTGCAATATTTCTCCAGACGGTTATTGATAAAAAGAGCTCTGGATGACCATTCCATTCTTACCCCTCTTCTAGGTAGAATGCCGTGTACAACAGGAATACCTCCCTTCTTACTAACCTTCTCTAACACTTCCCAGTGCTAAGTGATCAGCTCCTCAGTTCTACCTTTCCATACATCATTACTCCCCGTGCTGAGACAGATAATGGGGCTATCTCCAAAATCGTTCATGATGTCATCCACCTTCTCTAACACCCTCCCAACCCCGGCACCAGGCAGACAGACAAGCTTCCGAACATTTCTACAGGTAGACCTACCTAGGTGTCTGACCATGGAATCGCCAACAATAGAAATAGACTTACCTCTCCTTGTCGAAGATGTAGTGGCAGCAGATATGTATTACTCAGTGGTACGTACATGCAGCCATATTCTTAATCAAATGGGAAATATGTTGCCTGTTTCTTATAAAATGACGACCAAGAAAGTACTTTCCAATATACATATATATATATATAAAATTGCACTATGATAACGAATATAGAATAATCGGCAACGCCTTTTATTCGCACAACGTAAATATTAATTTTCAACAGAGCAGGTATTTGTGGAAACGTCTGCAAAACGACGTCGTACACTTTTTCACAGTCCAAGTTTCAAAAGGAAGAGTCATGACATTTATCTCGACTCAAATTCTTGACTAATTAGATTTGTTCTAAATTAATAGATTTGTTATCCATTTTCCCACTAAGTGGCCTAGTGACACCCTTTATGATATTAATACAAAATAGTCCTCCCCTTACAGTTACTTGTTTTGCTCTTCATATAGTCTGCCCTACATGCATAGCCAAACAATTCAGTTTAGTACCATGATTATTGAAACTGATCACATTCATGTAAGGTACCGGTAAGTCATTCATTTTCAAATAACTTTGGGAGTCTAATTTACAAACATGACCGGTCAGTCATTGGGATTCTAATTTGTTCAACATTCAGCTCTGAGGTTGAAATACTACCAACCAAACCATACAGTTTATCTTGTTTGTTTACCCTCGGCCCTGCCATCTAGCGGGATGGTGGTACATCAAGGCCTGGCCCTTCTGATTAACCTTCCAACACCCTTTCACCATTAATCTCTTTCTCTCTACCTTCCTAAATCACACACACACACACACTCTCTCTCACTTGCTCCTGGCTATCTTCCTCTACCCACCTCGACCTATCTTGGCTCTAGCAAAATATGTTTTGAATCCTAATACACTATATGGCTGATTGCTGCATCATCTAAAGTAATGAAGATACTTTCTGGTTTATCAGTATTTGTTCATAATATACAGCTAAACTCAAAGGTTCACCAACAACCTGTACTCTATTCCTTATAGGTTGGCCAAACATTGTAACCTGTCTTCTATAACTCTAAAAGGGGCTAGAGCTAATGGGCTGTACATCTCTACACCTATTCCCTAGCTGACTCTTCCCAATCGGTAGGAAAACGAACTAATATACTTTAGTCCTTTTTGAGTTAAAGAGATTAAGAGTACAGATTTCTGGCCGACTTAAAATTAACAAGGTATAGACGAAAAACGTTGTGATTTGAAGGTTCCAGTCACCCTTTGAGTATTGTTCTTTGCTTCCACTTGTAATGTTGTCATACTAATGTGTGTATTTCTCGATTTAACACAATTTTGCATTATTCGATAAATGGATATAAAGTCGTAGTCATGTACTTTACCTTTAACCGTCTTAATTGTGCAATAGTTAGAGTATTTAAGATATGTATGTGGTAACCCAGGTTCGAATCCCGGGATCACATACTTTCATGTTTGGTGTTGGGAGTGAAATCAATAAATTGGATTAATAAAGGGAGGCTTTTGTTGTTTCTGGACCCCCTTGTCCCTCATGCTTAACCCAAATAGTATTGAGATTTTATGACGTTCGCCTGATTTGTTTGTCAATATTAAGCCATGTTGTTCCATTAACAAGTCGGGTTTTTTTCGTAGGGGGAATTTCTATCAAAAATGTACACATTTATCTTGAAGGGAGGATCTTGGGGGCGTTATATTTATATTATTTGTTATCTTGGTTGAATTGTAGGGGGCAAACTATAATAACCTCCTTAAGGCCACATACTGTATATTATGAATCCAGATAAACTTGAAACTGCTGCTGTGCATGTCTGCGATCTTTTACTTTACCTTTTGTGAAAAGGAACACCTTGAGATGGTTTGGCCATGTGTAACGTATGGGAAGTGAGAGAATGATTAAGAGACTGTACGAGAGTGAGGTGGAAGGACAGAGAGGGAGAGGTTGACCGAGTGAGAGGTGGGGCGTCGGCTGACTGGGGACAGAGGTGCATGGGTGCGTTTCGTGTGTGGCCACTCCTTCGGGGATCACGGCGTCCGGCAATAGATAGATAGCTAGATCTATCCACTTACCTGTTTGTGTATATCTTTATGATTATAATTATATATGTATCCTAGCTACGGATTTTTCATTCATTTCTGGGAATATTTATTATCATTTTGAGTCAATAGCATTGTCCAACACCGAGACAGAAATAAGCTGACAGCAGGGAAGGTTCAGCTTATATTAACTGAACATGTAAAAGTGTTGTAAAGCAATTATTGCTGGACGTTCTGTCTAATTAACACAGGATAATCCTGCTTCTCATTATTACTTCAAGTAATGAAATGATATATGAAGTAAACCGAGTGTTGATATACCTTTCTCATTTGACTGATTAAACTGTTGGTAAATATATAATATAACATATTGTATTGTGTATATTCATTGGGAGCCATACAAAGTGTCGTTCTTGGGTAATGTGATGTGTGGGAGTTGTTAGGGAAGGTTTAGGATAGAATGAAGGAAAGAGTTTCTATAAATATTGTTGTATTACAAATAACCTAGAATATTGCATGTAATTACCTAAGATGACAGCAAATTATACTATTTATGCTATTATAGCAGTTGTATTTTGTTATCTTATAAATAGTCTCGGATAGAGGGTATTTTTTGCTGGCCTTTATATTTGACCTATTCAACAGATAGTGTACAGTAAAATAATTTCGATGCCGACGTTGACACGGCCAAAATTGGTGTTTGGTAAAGTATAGATCAAAGGTCTATGGTAGGGTTTATTGGATTACATTGCTATACAGTGATATCCGGTTACCTCACCCACGAGTCATTTAACTTTCAATAATTTTGTCAACACTCGAGTGTTGTCAACATTCGTCCACATTTTTAAGTTCTTTTATTAGTTTGGGTTTATATTAGATTCGGGACAATTGTCTGAAGAGTAGTACAGTGAATACAAGTTTTGATGTGGATATTCCAGAAGTATGCATAATGCTTTATTACCTAGACACCCATTAATTAAACACAAGGCAGACAACACAATATACATGTTTCAACTGTCATCTTGCACCGATGAATCTAAAAGATGATACAAAGTGTTCTTGCTTTAAGTTGCGAAATCTGATAATATTGTGTTCTTCCTGAGAGAGCACGTGTGTGTGTGTATGTGTGTACGGTCGAGTAACTTTGTGTGTTCAATCTCGGTGTTAAGATTACTGCATGAATCAAGCACGTTCACGATAAAGCAAAAAAACAAAGGCTCGTTTCTTCTTTTTTTCCTTTCCTCTATCCCATAACTTTCCTTCGTGAATTGATCCATTCTTTGTTCCACGTTTCCTTCTTTGTTCCTTTATGCTGTCCTTATTTACATTACTTTCCTTTCTTCCTTCTCCGTTTCATGATTTCGTGTGTCCTTCCTTTGTGCCTTTTTATTAATCCTACCTCCACCTCGTTTATCATTCCTTGATTCTTTCCATCCCCACTCCTTCACAACTCGACCTTTCCTTATGTTCTCCTTGTATCCCTTTCATCATTCCAATATACATACCGGTATATACCTCATAGTTGGTATGTCTCCTGCCCTTCATTCCATCTCGTTTACGTCCTTTTTTCCTATCCATCCAAGTCTAAGTCATAGAATGAGGGAAGGACAGATTAAGGGTGAACATTCCAGATTTTACTTGTTGAATGGAAGACAGATTGAGGAATTCGATTCATTAGAGCCGCGGCGGTGGGTTGGAGAGCACGCTCACGTCTGAATATGCTTGACTAGGGTTCAATCCCAGCCAAGGCGGACATTTAGTGGGTGTGATAGTACGGCCTAGCGTGTTTCACATGTTCGCACTCAGTCGGGGGACACCTCGATGACGTATACAGACCAATGACAAAACAAAAAACAAGCTTAAAAGTAGACCCCCAAGACCCTTCAAGATCAATGTGTACATATTTCGGTAGGAAAATGTACCGGCCAAAGGTCGGTGCTTCTTAAATTACAGGCTTGCTATCGCTCGCCAGGACAAAATTGACACCTAAATGGCAGGTAAGGTCCTAAAATTGACAGAAATCGGGCAAAAGTGCTTAAAATCGCCAAACTAATGGGGCGAAACATGATCGAGAAAAGGGTCCAGAAAAAATCCCTCAAGTGGAAATCTCCCCTTAAGTACGGCATATCTTCTTGTGTGTATATTTCTCCCGTCCTTCCTCCCATGTTTCCTTCCTTTCTTTTGTTATTTCTGTCCCTTCTTAACTTCACTCCAGCTCGCTTTTCCTTCTTCCTAACCAACATTTCTTCCTTCCGTCCTTCGTCCCTTCTTTCCTTCCATCCTTCCTTCCTTCTTTCCTTCCATCCTTCCTTCCTTCTTCCCTTCCTTCCTTCCTTCCTTACTTCCTTCATTCATTCATTCATTCTTCCTTCCTTCCTTCCCACCGAGCTGATCAGAATAATAGGGAACATAAATCAGACACGAGGATATTGTGAAGGTGGCGAAAACATATATAAAGGTGTGAGGAGAGTTGAAGATAGGTGGAATGATGGGAGTAATATGTATGTTCCAGATTTATTATATATATAGTTCGTATGAGAGAGAGAGAGAGAGAGAGAGAGAGAGAGAGAGAGAGAGAGAGAGAGAGAGAGAGAGAGAGAGAGAGAGAGTGAGAGAGATATGTGAAACGGAACATATAATTAAATGCAGTAACATAATACCCTCTTCTATATATGTATACACTCAGGCACAATATCCATTAGCTGGGAGTAGCCGACTCAAGACAGAGCCCGAACAGAAACAACATTAAAAGTACAAATTCTTATAGTCCGGGACCACTTTCACGTTCCCTTGCCCCTTTCTTTGTCTCGTCTAGTGGGTTAATTCTCTAATGGGAAGAGGATTCCTAGGCTCCTGCTCTAAAGGAAATATCTTGTATCCTTTACAAAACTATATTAATAGATAAATATATAAATAAATATTAATTATAACATTATGGCGTCCAATACCATGTGGGTAAATGATACAGTAGATGAGTATTAACAGAGTACAGTACTAAGGGGAGGCAGACACTGATGGTAAATGACACAGTAGATGAGTATTAACAGAGTACAGTACTAAGGGGAGGCAGACACTGATGGTAAATGACACAGTAGATGAGTATTAACAGAGTACAGTACTAAGGGGAGGCAGACACTGATGGTAAATGACACAGTAGATGAGTATTAACAGAGTACAGTACTAAGGGGAGGCAGACACTGATGGTAAATGACACAGTAGATGAGTATTAACAGAGTACAGTACTAAGGGGAGGCAGACACTGATGGTAAATAACACAGTAGATGAGTATTAACAGAGTACAGTACTAAGGGGAGGCAGACACTGATGGTAAATGACACAGTAGATGAGTATTAACAGAGTACAGTACTAAGGGGAGGCAGACACTGATGGTAAATAACACAGTAGATGAGTATTAACAGAGTACAGTACTAAGGGGAGGCAGACACTGATGGTAAATAACACAGTAGATGAGTATTAACAGAGTACAGTACTAAGGGGAGGCAGACACTGATGGTAAATGACACAGTAGATGAGTATTAACAGAGTACAGTACTAAGGGGAGGCAGACACTGATGGTAAATAACACAGTAGATAAGTATTAACAGAGTACAGTACTAAGGGGAGGCAGACACTGATGGTAAATAACACAGTAGATGAGTATTAACAGAGTACAGTACTAAGGGGAGGCAGACACTGATGGTAAATAACACAGTAGATGAGTATTAACAGAGTACAGTACTAAGGGGAGGCAGACACTGATGGTAAATGGCACAGTAGATGAGTATTAACAGAGTACAGTACTAAGGGGAGGCAGACACTGATGGTAAATGACACAGTAGATGAGTATTAACAGAGTACAGTACTAAGGGGAGGCAAAAGAAATCAAGCAAGTACAGGTTTAGTGACCCTTCTAGGCTGCTTGTCCTCCAAAACAAGGATCAAGTGTCCAGACAGTGGTTTAGAGTGGGTAAAGGAACATTGCAATGGGAACTACTGCCCTGGAACTAATGTGCGTGGCAGGATTAGGAAGTTAGTAGGGGACAGATGGGTTAGTAACTGAGGGGGGATACAAAAAAAGTTATTCATTTACAAACGCAGTCAGTCGCGGGCTTGATGCGGGATATTTGTCCAGGCGAAGTTTAAATGAATCAACGGTGCTGTAGTCTATAACGTCTCGGGGAAGCCTATTCCACAAGTTGACAACATGATTGAAGAAGAAATTCTTAGATTCGTGTGAGTTAAAAGATTTACCAATAATTTTGCAACCGTTACCCCGCGTGTAATTAGATTGGTCGATAGTGAAGTACTTATTACAGTTCATATTGTCGATGTCTTTGATGATTTTGAACATTTGAATTAAGTTGCCTCTTAATCTGCACTAGGTTAACCCATTGAGGACCAGCGATGCACTGTTTGCGTCGGCAATGTTTGTAACGCTAAACCCCAGCGTCACATAAGGTGCGTCACGGTTAATTCGGTTAATTACTCCCGTCCTATGGCACCTAGAGGGCTCAGATTTGTATGAGAACTGTGTAAGTATCCCACGCAACAATGACAATGGTTGAAAACTCTCAAAGTGCAACCGCATGGGCGTGAGCGTGCTAAAACCTGTTTTGCCTGTTTTTGCCTACCCATTTCCCCATGTTAATTCCGACTTTCGGGTGCACCGTAGGACCCCTTAATGACCTAGGGGATCGTTTTTTTGTGGGTTATCCTTCATTTCTAACCCATTCCTGGTGTTTTCTGGAAAAACACTTTTTTTCACAACCTGCCGGTCCTGCGTGGTACATTTATTATTAACTAGCTGGGGTTCAGTGGGTTAATTAAAGGAAATAGATTTAATTCTCTAAGACGCTCCTCATATGGTTTGTTCTTTAGGCTAGGTATAATTTTGATAACTCTACGTTGAACTCGTTTTAGCTTGTCTATATATTTTTGGTAATAAGGGCACCAGGATTGAACGCAGTATTGAAGAAGAGGGCGGACTAAGGAATTGTAAAGGGTTAGGATAACTTCTTTGGATTTATGCTCAAATGACCTGCCTATAAAGCCAATTATTTTGTTTACCTTCTTAACAACTTCTGAACAGTTTTGACTCTGTTTTAGGTTACTCTATCTTGTTACTCCCAGATCGGTTTCTCTGTTTACATTATTAAGCTGAGTGCCATTCATCGAATAGCTTGCTTTCTCATTTTAGTATCCAATATGTAGTACTTTACATTTATCCGCATTGAAACTCATTTGCCAAATTTGGGCCCAACGTGGCAACTTATCTAGATTGTGTTCCACATCGTCAACTTGTTCTTTTGAGAGTACGCTATTTGCAATTTTTGTATTGTCAGCTAATTTTGAGATTGTACAGGTGAGACCCTCATCTATGTTATTGATGCAAATTAGAAAGATAATTGGTCCTTGTACCGATCCCTGGGGTACCCCGCTACTTACATTGGTCCATTTAGATGCCTTACTGTTTATGAGTATTCTTTGCTCTCTGTCGCTGAGCCAATTTTCTATCTATTTCAACACACCGTCTTGTATTCCATGAGCTTTTAATTTTAGCAGTAAACGCTTGTGGGGAACTTTGTCAAAGCCCTTTTGAAAATCAAGGTATATATTATCTACAGCTTTACTCTCATCGTAAAGGTTGAGGATATTGTGGAAGAAGTCCAAGAGGTTTGTTAAACAGGAACGTTTTTTTACGAAAGCCGTGTTGAGTATCTTTAACTATGTTATTTTCCTCTAAGTGATTTATGAGTCTGTCTCTTATGAGTGTTTCTAGCATTTTACATACAACTGAGGTTAAGCTAATTGGACGATAGTTACTGGGTAGGGATTTGCTGCCGTTTTTTAATATCGGTGATACGTTGGCTAACTTCCACTGATCAGGCATAGTTCCAGGCTGCAAGGATTTATTGAATAACAATGTCAGTGGCTTGGAGAGCTCATCCTTAGCTTCCTTTAGAACTCTAGGTGAGATTGTATTAGGTGCAGGCGTCTTATTTACCTTTAGTTTATCTAAACAATTCAATACTTCTCTCTCTGTAACGGTGATATTGCTTAGAACATCTGAATTATCAATCTGAATCGGCGATGGTGTAGGGATGTCACTGAGGTCTTCTGTTGTACAATCTGATGCAAAGAAGGTATTGAGGGCATTACTCATTTGTACTTCGTCTTTGGTGTATTCTCCATTTTCATCGACTAACGGTCCAACAGTTGAAGTAAGTACTTTTTTCTTTCTGATATAACTATAAAATGCTTTCGGGTTTGTTTTACTTTGATTCACAACACGTAACTCCAGGGTCTTTTTACTTTGCTTAACTAACATTTTGGCTTCACCCGTTCTTCGTCATTTTGTGAGGATTTTAATATATCATTAGCAAACTTTTTAGCAAGCAGACAGTTTGAAATATCTTTATTCCACCATTTGGGTCTCTGGATGTAGTGCATTTTTGTTAATATATAAAATAATTGACAAGTAATATCGGTACTTGTGAAAATCTCTCGATAAGATAATCGGGTGCCCAAAGATAAGTGGTGGCTCTCCAAGGTCAACTGGAAGGTTGCTTCTTTATTTATAATTCTTAGGATGATACCGTACTTAACCTCTCAGCTGCACATCCCCTGTAGTATACACCAGACCCCTGTGCGTAGGTATTTAGATACATTCCTCACTAAAATCGTTAATTTACCGTAAATATAATTAATATTTATCCATATGCGCGTATTTTACGTTTACGATGAAGATAGTAACATGTTACAACAATAAAACAAGTGGGAATAGTGTTTGGAGGGTGAAAAACGTGAAATATTGCAGAGTGGTTCATTCATGAAGTTGACAGATGAGCGAGAGTACACCCTCCCTCCACGAGCTCTGGTACAAAGGAGTACAAAAGAGTACAAAGGAAATCAAGCAACAACAGATCTAGTAACCCTTCTAGGCTGCTTGTCCTCCAAAACACTGAGGATCAAGTGTCCAAACAGTGGTTTAGAGTGGGTAAGGGAACATTGGAAAGGGAACTACTGCCCTGCAACTAATGTCCGTGGCAGGATTAGGAAGTTAGTAGGGGACAGATGGGTTAGTAACTGAGGGGGGGATAAAATAAAGTTATTCATTTACAAACGCAGTCAGTCGCGGGTTTGATGCGAGATAATTGTCTAAGCAGAGTTTAAATGAATCAACGGTGCTGCAGTCTATAACGTCTCGGGGAAGCCCATTCCACAAGTTGACAACTCGATTGAAGAAGAAATTCTTAGATTCGTGTGAGTTAAAAGATTTACCAATCATTTTGCAACCGTTTCCCCGCGTGTAATTAGATTGGTCGATAGTGAAGTACTTACTACAGTTCATATTGTCGATGCCTTTGATGATTTTGAACTCTTGAATTAAGTCACCTCTTAATCTGCGCTGGGTTATAGGAAATAGATTTAATTCTCTAAGACGCTCTTCGTATGGTTTGTTCTTTAGGCTAGGTATCATTTTGGTAACTCTACGTTGAACTCGTACTAGCTTGTTTATATCTTTTTGGTAATAAGGGCACCAGGATTGAACGCAGTATTCCAGAAGAGGGCGGACTAAGGAATTGTAAAAGGGTTAGGATAACTTCTTTGGATTTATGCTCAAATGACCTGCTTATAAAGCCAATTATTTTGTTTGCCTTCTTAACAACTTCTGAACATTGTTGACTCGGTTTTAGGTTACTCGATATTGTTACTCCCAGATCGGTTTCTCTGTTTACATTCTTAAGCTGAGTGCCATTCATCGAATAGTTTGCTTTCTCATTTAGGTATCCGATATGTAGTACTTTACATTTATCCGCATTGAAACTCATTTGCCAAATTTGGGCCCAACATGACAATTTATCTAGATTGTGTTGCATATCGTCAACTTGTTCTTTTGAGAGTACGCTATTTGCAATTTTTGTATCGTCAGCAAATTTTGAGATTGTACAGGTGAGACCCTCATCTATGTCATTGATGTAAATTAGAAAGAGAATTGGTCCTAGTACCGATCCCTGGGATACCCCGCTACTTACATTGGTCCATTTAGATGCCTTACCGTTTGTGACTACTCTTTGCTTTCTGTCGCTGAGCCAATTTTCTATCCATTTCAACACACCGTCTTGTATTCCATGTGCTTTTAGTTTTAGCAGTAAACATTTGTGGGGAACTTTGTCAAAGGCCTTTTGAAAATCAAGGTATATAATATCTACAGCTTTACTCTCATCGTAGAGGTTGAGGATATCGTGGAAGAAGTCTAAGGTGGTTTGTTAAACAGGAACGTTTTTTACGAAAGCTGTGTTGAATATCTTTAAGTAAGTTATTTGCCTCTAAGTGATTTACGAGTCTGTCTCTTATGACCGTTTCTAGCATTTTACATACAATTGAGATTAAGCTAATTGGACTATAGTTACTGGGTAGGGATTTGCTGCCTTTTTTTTAAATCGGTGTGACGTTGGCTAGCTTCCACTGATCAGGCATAGTCCCAGACTGCAAGGATTCATTGAATAGCAATGTCAGTGGTTTGGAGAGCTCATCCTTAGCTTCCTTTAGAACTCTAGGCGAGATTGTATCAGGTCCAGGCGTTTTATTTACCTTGAGTTTATCTAAACAATTCAATACTTCTCTCTCTGTAACGGTGATATTGCTTAGAATATCTGAATTATCAATCTGAATCGGCGATGGTGTAGGGATATCACTGAGGTCTTCGGTTGTAAAAACTGATGCAAAGAAGGTATTGAGGGCATTACTCATTTGTACTTCGTCTTTGGTGTATTCTCCATTTTCATCGACTAACGGTCCAACAGTTGAAGTAACTACTTTTTTCTTTCTGATATAACTATAGAATTCTTTCCGGTTTGTTTTACTTTGATTCGCAACATGTAACACCAGGGTCTTTTTACATTGCTTAATTAACTTTTTGGCTTTGCGTCGTAGCTCTACAAATTTCCCCCGTTTTTCGTCATTTTGTGAGGATTTTAATCTATTATTAGCAAATTTTTTAGCAAGCAGACAGTCTGAAATATCTTTATTCCACCATTTGGGCTTATCATTATGGCCTGGATGCCGTATTTTCGATGGTATGCAGTCTTGCACTGCCTTAAGGTAAGTGGTTGTGAAACACTCCCAAGATGTATTTATGTCGTTATTGTTAGTCAGAAAGCTCCAGTCAGTTTCTTTAAGCTTTGATTTAAGTTTATGAAAATTTGCTTTCTTGAAATTAGGGACTTTCTCAATGCTGCTATTTGATTTGTTACTAGTAAACTTTAAAGTGAAAGTTATCGTATGATGGTCGCTGTTACTGAATTCATCACCAACATTCAAATTCTCTATTAATTCTTCTTTTGTTGCGAGTACAAGGTCAAGCACATTATTACCACGGGTCGGAGATTGTACAAATTGAAAAAGTGAACTCTCTTGCAAGTTAGCATAGAGGTCGTGTCCAGAGTGTGAAGTAAGAATATCGCCCCATTTAGTCACGGGTAAGTTGAAATCGCCAAGAATTACGGTATCTTGTATGTTAGTTATTTCTGCAATTTGTTCATAAATTTCACTGTCAGTTTGCACTGATTGAGCTGGGGGTCTGTATAATAAAACTAGTGTTATTTTAGTTCCTCGTTTATTATTTAGTAGTACGTAAGATATGTCAATATTCGCAATTTGAGGTTTTGACATTAAGACGGGATTAAGACTTTCCTTTATAAAAAACAGAACTCCTCCTCCATTTGTATTGATCCGACTTTTCTCAAACATTGTATATCCAGGAAGCGTATATTCGGCTAAAAAGTCTCTGTCTTCCGTATTTAACCAAGATTCTGTAATGCCGATTATATCATAATGTTCTGTAAACACGATTTCCTCTAGATCTGAAAATTTATTGCGTATGCTACGAGCATTTACATAAAACACCTTAAGAGTATTAGAGTTGGATGTTACTGGTTGTGCATTGTCTGAATTTTCAGTTCGTATTTGACTTACACTACCCCCGGATTCCCCCGGTTGACCCCGTTTTTTGAACGGAAATCCTTGACTGCATCGTTCAGCAGACGACCAAGACGTGCAGCTCCTACTTCATTGAGATGTACACCATCTCCTGAAAACAAAGATTTATCATAGTAAAAATGATCCCACATGTCAACAAAGCCAATGTCCTCCTCCCTGCAGAGTTTGGCTAGTCGGCGATTTGTACTGGTAGCTATGTTGTAGAATCGGTTTTCTACATCAATCCGGGAACAATTCCTGAAATTAAGATTCTATTAGATTTTTCCTTGAAGGACCTGATCAGCCGCCGGTACTTGCAAAGTAGTTCCTCTGACCGCGTCCGTTGGACATCGTTAGATCCAACGTGGATGACGTATGTAGTGCTTGCGGGGGCGAGCCTGGAAACCTCTTCCACAGCCGCAACAATGTCGTCCACGCCGCCACCTGGGATACAGAATCGCTTTCTGGTCCTGGGTGCCCTGGCGCAGAACTCGGTTAATTGGTCACGGACCATGGAGTCGCCCACAAGCCGAACTTCTTCCGTTTCCTCTTCCTCGTCAATAGCAAGAATTTTGAAGCGGTTTTGGCATGTTGTCGGGATGACCTTCCTGGTACTGGTACTGGGATGCACATTGTTTCTCACTAACTGAAAGTTGTCCTGGGGGGGAGTGAGAGTAGAGTCATTATTATTTTCTGCAACATCTAAGGTAGCTGCTGGTGTGGGTACCGGTACCGGTACTGTATGCACTGGAATGGCGGTTGACATCGTAGTGGTTTCTTGGACCGAGGGCACTCCTATGTTGAGTGTGGCAAATTCTTGAAAGGATTCAAGCTTCGTAAGTCAGGGTATCGATCTTGCGGTGAGCTGCATTCAATTCATCCGCAATCTTCTCTCGGAGCTGGCAAAATCTACAAATTTGGACATCAGTATCAACAAACATGGTAGGGCCAAATTTACCGGAACAACTCGTGCAGGTTCGTTGCGGCGCCATGATGATATAATCACAATATGCCTGAAAATCACACAAATTTATGTTAGCAAAATGGTACAATTAAAGCCTGAAAATCACAACAAATTTATGTTAGCAATGTGATACATTGGGAGGATATTGGAAGGTTATTTGAAAGAAGGATGTATGATATCCTTGCACTGAATGAAACAAAGATGAAAGGAGAGGGAGAAGTGGATTTTGGAAACGTGATAGGTAGAAAGTCTGGCGTAGACGAGGGAGTCAGGGGGAAGGAAGGAGTGGCTATTATTGTGAAGGAGGAGTTGAGAGAGTTTATAAAAGAGTGGAAAGAGGTGTCATCAAGGCTAATGTGGGTAAGAATGCGGTTTAAGGGTGAAAGGTGGGTTTTTGTAAGTGCGTATGGACCAGGAAGTGAAAGAGAGTTAGACGAGGTAGAGGGTTTCTGGGAGGATTTGAGAGATTGTCTACAAGGGTTTGATGAAAATGAAAATGTTATAGTTTTAGGGGACCTAAATGCTAGGGTAGGTAATGAGCCTGTTGAGGGAGTCATCGGTAGTTTTGGTGTGGATGGTGTAAACGAGAGTGGAGGAAGACTGAAAAATGTATGTGAAGAGTGTAGATTGAGTGTAGGTAATACGTTCTTCAAAAAAAGGCGTATACACAAGTACACGTGGCATAGACTTGTGAGGGGAGAGATTGTAGAGAGGGCATTGATGGATTATGTGCTGGTGACAAGGGAAAGATTGTGTAGACTGCTGGATGTGAATGTGATGAGAGGTGAGGCGGAGGGTATGTCAGATCATTACCTGGTGGAGGGAAAGCTAAGAGTTAAGAGTTACAGGAGAATAAGAGACAAGCGTGAAGTAAGAGAGGTAATAAAAGTTAGTGAGTTAGAGAAGAGTGAAAAAGAGAGGGAGTACAAGGAAAGACTAAATGAAAAGTGGATGGAAGTGAGAGAGATGGAAGAGAGAGAAGTAGAGGTTGAATGGCAACAGTTTAAGGAAGGAGTGAAAGCAAGTGCAGAGGTAGTATGCGGAAAAAGGAAAGTAGGAGGCAGAGGTATCAGGAAGGGAAGCGAGTGGTGGAATGATACGGTGAGAAAGGCAGTTGAGGAGAAGAGACAGTGTTTTGAGAGGGTTTTACAGGATGGTAGTGTTGAGGTATGGGAGAGGTACAAGGAGAAAAGGAGAGAGGCAAAACGGAAAATTAGAGAAGCGAAAAAAGATGCAAACGAAAGGTGGGGTCAAAGGCTGAGTGAGAATTTTGAAGAACGAAAGAAGATGTTCTGGAAGGAGGTAAATAAAGTAAGGAAAGGAGGACAAAAGAGGGAAGAGTCAGTGAAAGATGAAAATGGAGAATTACTAGTGGAACCAGTTGAAGTGAGGAAAAGATATGCTGAGTATTTTGAATCTTTGTTAAATACAAGAGATGGAAGAGAAGCAGTGATTGAAGCAGAGTTGGATGGAGAGAGGTTACCCAGGCCACCCAGGTGGCAGGGAATGAATGAAAGGATTGAGGAAAATGAGGTGAAAGAAGCAGTGAAACAAATGAGAGCGGGAAAAGCAGAAGGTTTGGATGGTATTGCTGTGGAGTGTATACAGAAGGGTGGAGATGTGCTAATAGATTGGTTGGTGAGACTTTTCAATGTGTGCTTTGCTGTGTCAATGGTACCAATAGACTGGAAGAGTGCATGTATTGTGCCGTTGTACAAGGGGAAGGGAGATCGGCAGGAGTGTTCAAGTTATAGAGGTATTAGTTTATTGTCAGTGGTTGGAAAGCTGTATGGCAGGGTGTTGATAGAGAGGATAATAAAGTGTACGGAAGTTGCAATAGGAGAAGAACAGTGCGGTTTTACGAGGGGAAGAGGGTGCGTGGATCAGATGTTTGCAGTAAGACAGTTATGCGAGAAGTATTTAGAGAAGCATAAGGAGATATTTTGGGCTTTTATGGACTTGGAAAAAGCGTATGATCGTGTGGACCGTGAAGCAATGTGGAAGGTGTTAAGGATTTATGAAATAGGAGGAAATTTGTTAGAAGCAGTTAAGAGTTTTTATGAAGGGAGCAGAGCATGTGTGAGAGTAGGAAATGGTGAGTTGAGTGAATGGTTTGAGGTAAAGGTAGGTTTGCGACAGGGTTGTGTAATGTCACCATGGCTGTTTAATATGTTTATGGATGGGGTGGTGAGGGAGGTGAAAAGGAGAACTATGGGAAGAGGATTGGGTTTAGTAGGAAAGAATGGTAGAGATTGGGAGTTGAATCAGTTGCTGTTCGCTGATGACACAGCATTGGTGGCGGATTCTGATGAGAAATTGCAGCGGGTAGTCAAAGAGTTTGGTGTGGTTTGTGGAAGGAGAAAACTGAAGGTGAACGTCAATAAAAGTAAAGTAATGGTGTGTAATAGGGGAGAGCATAGGGTGAATCTAGATGTGAGGCTGGATGGGGAAATATTGGAACAAGTAGAGTGTTTTAAATATCTAGGAGGAACGATAAGCAGGAGTGGAAGTATGGAAGTGGAGGTAAAACAGAGAGTGTGTGAAGGAAGGAAGGTTTTCGGAGCAATGGGAAGTATGTGGAAGACGAGAAATCTCGGAGTGAAAGTAAAAAGTGCACTGTATCAAGGAATTGTTGTGCCAACAGTGATGTATGGGGCTGAGACATGGGCTCTGAAGAAAAAGGAGAAAAGAGGGCTGGATGTGATGGAGATGAGCTGCTTGAGGAGTATGTGTGGAGTTACTCGTAGAGACAGATTGAGGAATGAAGAGATATGTAGGAGAGTGGGGCAGCAGGAACATTCGTCAGCCAGAGTGGACAGAAGGGTGCTGAGATGGTATGGTCATGTTGAACGAATGGGAGATGAAAGGCTTACAAAGAGAATATGTGAGTCAGGTACAAGGGGAGATAGAAGGGCAGGAAGACCCCCATTGAGATGGAGAGACTGTGCAAGAAAGGCTTTGGATGATAGAGGAATGACTATAGATCAGGCAGGGGAAGTGGTGGTGGATAGGAGTGAATGGAGAATGCTTGTTAATAGTTGAGTGAAAACGTGGTCATTTGGAGTAAGGGGTCGGGCGCAAGTTCGACTAGATAATAATCCATCAGGCGCCTGGCCCGGGGAGACGATTAATATGAAGGGTGTGCCTGGAAGTGTGGTGGGAGGGCTTGTGGCTTTGGCTCCGCTGCATGTCTGCCTGCCGAGATCGGAACCTCTCCGGGTGGTCAGGGGCCGGGGGAGTGCTGGAGCGACCTTGGTAACCCTGGTCTCTGGGTCTTCTCCTGGGTGACCTGGATGTGTGTGAGTTTGTGTTTTTTATCTGTGTTTATTTTTTGTTTTATGTTGTTTTAGTGTTTTCCCTGTTCTTGCTCTGTCTTGAGTCGGCTACCCCCAAAATGGGAATTGGGCCTGAGCATATAGATAGAATAGATAGATAGAATGTGATACAATTAATTCCTGAAAATCACACAAAATTTTGTTAGGAATATGATAAAATTAATATGCCTGTAAATCACAAAAAATATGTTTGCAATAGAACACAATTTATGCCTGATAATAAAACAAAAATTGATGTTAGCAGTATGACACAGTTAAAGCCTGAAAATCACAAATGGACTAGAAATTTGTTACAAAATTTACTGGAAAAAAAAGTGGGAGGGTTAATTTAGCCTAGTGAGAAAACTGGAAAGCAGTATACAGTCCAGTAACAATAAATAGTGGTTAGCAATATGGTACAATTAATGCCTGTAAAGCACAAACAGAATATGTTAATCACAAAAAGAATATGTTTGCAATAGAACACAATTTTATGCCTGAAAATTAAAATAAAATTATGTTAGCAGTATGACATAGTTAGGCTAAAGCCTGTATATTAGTTTATACAGTGGTCGACACAATAATACTAATAATGGAGTTAGTAATATCCCTGGCAAGAGTGTGAGAGGCCTATTAATATGGTGACAAGTATCTGAAATGCGATTAATAAATAGGCTATCAAAAAGTATTACATAAGTAACTAAATTATTCTAACCCAATATTAAAACTATCTTGACAAATGTTAGTGTGTGCAATTTATATAGATAAACAAGATAAAAAGTTCAACAAAGTACAGTATTGGCTAGACTTTGATATATAAAATACAAGAAGAGGGTTTGTTTATGCGTACACAAGTGGTTCTGGTATCGGCGGCGTCTCTACTAACTTGACAAATAGAATTTTGAAAAACAAACGTTTATCAGTCAAAACTACAGTACAATGTCATGCAAGATAACTACTGGGTGGTTTGCTAAGCACTTAACTACAGTGAGGACTAAAATATCTACAATAAGTGCTAGAACTTTATAATATGAAACAAGCAAGTAGTTTGTTTACTTTAGAGCGTCGGTCGTCACTAACCGGTACAAATGTAAACAAAAGCAGTCTCGATAAACAAACGTTTATCAGTCAAAAACAGCAAAATTACATGCAAAGCAACTACAGGGCAGTTAAGCTAGAGCTTAGCTACAGCTCATGCAAACAAATAAGGGGATGAGTAGTGGAGTACTCAAGTTATGGTCAAATTTCGAGCAGCGAGAGCGAAGTGCTGTTGGCGGGTTGACGCGCCGGGCTCGAGAGACTGGTGAGAGACTGGAGATAGCTGGGATACTACTCTCTCTCTCCTCCTTCCACACCCCTCCCTTTCCATCTTGGAACTGGGTGGGGATTTTTGGCGCCATAAATAAACCAATAATTACAGGAATAAGATAAAAATAGGTGATAATTGAAAGGGGGGAAGAAGAGGACTTTGACAGATGTGGAGAAGTGATATGAGGTATGGAGGGAAAAAAAATGTTTCAAGTGCTACTGTGGCCTTTTAAAAGTGTTTTTAGGCCTAGTATATTAAGAGTCTACCCGCAGTCGCCCAGTAAAACCTCTAAAGAGTCTACCCGTAGCTGCTGGGTTAATGTTGTTTATTCAATCACACGAATATCATCAAATCAGCACTAACCGCAGGTGAATTTATCCAGGTTATCAAGAATCTTTCGTCGTTGTTTGTTATGGATTAATGTTTTATTAACTGTTCAACAATTTACGTCATTGATAAGGTACGTAGCTTTTACAGTGACCGCTATACGGTTTATGAAACTTATAATAAGGCGGATATACAGTATAGTCACTAGCTTATACAGTATACAGAATTTGCCAATATATTAATTGATTTATTCCTTTTAAGATGTTTGTCAATATGCTAATGCATGTTTGTTTACTGCCCTCTAGAAGGTGCTGCATTTAACACTCAACGAGCGGCCTAGGCGGTATTTTCTATGTACCGCCCAGCGGGTGTTTTTACCATAAATGGCTTGTTTCCGTGCTCTTTTTCATGCATAAACAAGAGTCAGAGCGTAATACAAGTATGTATCCCTGATAGGGCGTTCATTGAGCTTTCCAATGACACCAGAACCATCCTTCTACGATCACTGGTTGTCTTGCAACGATCGTGCAACCGAAGGGCAAAATCGCTAAAATACGGTCATATCGTTACATAATTACGTGTGTAGCGAGTGAATGAGGGTGGAGTAGTGTGGAGTACATGTCAGTGGGCCCACGACGGTCGTGGCGAGCGGTCATGAGGCAACCTACGCTCCTCCCACCGCTCGGCTCTCTCTCAGAGCCAATATTGCGCCAAAATTGCACACAGACTAAAGGCGGGCCCCGCCACATTGTCTTTTCTTCTCCATACGGACTTAAGTCGGGCCCCGCTAAATAAGGGTTAAATTCCAGTTGAGTGAGAAAACAGTTGGGAAGAGAGAGAGACGAGGCTGATAACAAGAACGTTATACGAGTTTAATGCATTAGAAGAACGTTCAAAATATTCTTGGCTAAAGTTGTGACGGAATATAGGTATTTCATTATTCTGAACCCCTTCTGTACCGGCGACGTCTTTTTAATTTTACTGGCTATTTTTCGACGATTTTGTCCAATTTATGAAAGACCTGTGGTAGTAAAATGTGTTGTTGTTGTCGCTCCCTAAGCTGCCTGGCCGAACAGACCCGAGTAAAAAGTGTTAAGTGTACGTGCTAGTTCGAAGCCTGTTAATTGCTGGATGCCCTTTATAAACTGAATACAATCGCCTAATAGTTGCCAGAATATAATTATAAGGCGTACGTCACCAATATAATCGTGAAATACTAGAAAAAAATATACAACATATATAATATAAATAATAGGTATTTTCATAGTGATATCTTAAAACATATTGCATAGTAACCTCGAACAAAATAAAAAGATCACACAATGGCGATTGTGGATATGTATGTGTCTCAGTCACATATACTGTACACACATTCCTACATTATCCCATCCTCTCTCTTATTCCTCTCATCCATCCTTACTCATCTTCTATTATATTCTTTTGTCCTATTATTTCGTTCTATTTATTTCTCTCCCAGTAACCTAGATGTGACAGAGTGTGGTATTATCTTCATATACCATCACCGCAACGACCTCCCGCTTTGTCACACCACAACGCAAAGAATGACTTGGACGTGCTCTCTCTCTCTCTCTATCTGTGTATGTGTGTGTTGGAAAGGTGATATACTGTAGATGTTGCTTGTATTTCAAAGTTACAACAAACATTAACATGATAGGCTATTAATGATCAGGTGTTCTAGATGAAATAGTACCCAACAATTTGAAAGTATTCTTAATAACCCAACTTCTTACTTGACCATGCCCAACCACACTCTACCTCAGTTACCCTTTCTCTACCTCTGTCACTCTACCTCAACCACCATCACTCTTCCTTAATCAACCTTACACCACAGAATCTATCAAGAGATTTATGATAAACAACCACACTCTACCTCAGTTACCCTTTCTCTACCTCTGTCACTCTTCCTCAACCACTATCACTCATCCTTAATCAACCTTACACTACAGAATCTATCAAGAGATGTATGATAAACAACCGCACTCTACCTCAGTTACCCTTTCTCTACCTCTGTCACTCTTCCTCAACCACTATCACTCATCCTTAATCAACCTTACACTACAGAATCTATCAAGAGATGTATGATAAACAACCGCACTCTACCTCAGTTACCCTAGCTTTACCTCTATCACTCTTCCTCAACCACCATCACTCTTCCTTAATCAACCTTACACTACAGAATCCATCAAGAGATTTAGTATTATATTCTTGGATAAATGAACACTTTTTAGCCCATTCCGTACCGGTGCCATTCTTTTAATTTTATTCTGGCTACTATTAGACGATTTAATTCAGTTGAAAAAGTCCTCTAGCAATTAACAGACTTCGAACTATCTTACGTATATAGGTTTAGTACCACAGATCCTTTTTAAACTGCACAACCACCTAAATATAGCTAGAATAAAGGTAGAAAAACGTGACCGGTACAGAAAGGGTTAATTAGACAATTTGGCACCCAATCAGAACTATATCAATATATCTAGTGTGATTCTATAAATAACATAGAATCTTAATTTGATTTCATTTTCCATAATAACACTTATAAAGATGATCTAGTATTAACAGTTACCAAACAGGCAGAACTAGTTCTAAACTAAGCCTGTTATGTGAACGGTCACAACATACCCAACAACATCCGTTTAATATCAAATAAGTTAACTTTTACAATACATACCATATTAATTATATAGATGGCATAAGGTATGAATAAGAAAACCCTACAAAGTTGTTTTGAGATCATCCTAACTCCGCCTATATCTGCTTATTTACAGTTGATAACCCAAACCCTAACTTGTTACAAACCGAAAATGTGATCTTTCTATAGTCGTGAAACCATATAGCCATACAGTAAACGAAGTCATGTGTGATAATATTTGGAATTCTCCCAGTGTTTATTTATTCTAACATATAATCATATAGTCAACGAAGTCATGCCTTATAATATTTGGAATTACCCCAGTGTGTGTTTATTCTAACATAATGTAATAAAGTCATATAGTCAACGAAGTTATGTGTAATAATATTTGGAATTACCCCAGTGTGTGTTTATTATAATATAATGTAATAAAGTCATATAGTCAACGAAGTTATGTGTAATAATATTTGGAATTACTCCAGTGTGTGTTTATTCTAACATAATGTAATAAAGTCATTTAGTCAACGAAGTTATGTGTAATAATATTTGGAATTACTCCAGTGTGTGTTTATTCTAACATAATGTAATAAAGTCATATAGTCAACGAAGTTATGTGTAATAATATTTGGAATTACCCCAGTGTGTGTTTATTATAATATAATGTAATAAAGTCATATAGTCAACGAAGTTATGTGTAATAATATTTGGAATTACTCCAGTGTGTTTATTCTAACATAATGTAATAAAGTCATTTAGTCAACGAAGTTATGTGTAATATTTGGAATTACTCCAGTGTGTGTTTATTCTAACATAATGTAATAAAGTCATTTAGTCAACGAAGTTATGTGTAATAATATTTGGAATTACTCCAGTGTGTGTTTATTCTAACATAATGTAATAAAGTCATTTAGTCAACGAAGTTATGTGTAATAATATTTGGAATTACTCCAGTGTGTGTTTATTCTAACATAATGTAATAAAGTCATATAGTCAACGAAGACATGTGTAATAATATTTGGAATTACCCCAGTGTTTGTTTATTCTAACATAATGTAATAAAGTCATTTAGTCAACGAAGTTATGTGTAATAATATTTGGAATTACCCCAGTGTGTGTTTATTCTAACATAATGTAATAAAGTCATTTAGTCAACGAAGACATGTGTAATAATATTTGGAATCCCCCCCTTTGTTCTCCGGCCCACAGTATTCCTTGCAGCATCAATCTGTACTGACAACATGCTCTCCAGAATTCCTCCCTACCTGATTAAATTAAGTTTGTGATAAATCTTGGCCAAGGCGGGGAAGATTAAAAACAGTATAGTGGCATATAGTCCCATATACTGACTTTGTGGGCATGGAGAGAGAGAGAGAGAGAGAGAGAGAGAGAGAGAGAGAGAGAGAGAGAGAGAGAGAGAGAGAGAGAGAGAGAGAGAAAGTGTATGTGTGTGTGAGAGTGAGAGAAAGATGGGTAGGGGAAAGGAGATTGAACATGTAAATGTTATCAGTACAGTGTAGTATGACTAACAATGAGTACTGAAATTCGTTTATGCATATACAGTAGGAGGGAAATTAAAGTACAGAGCAAAAAATAACAAATGTGACATACCATTATAGAACATACAATACATAGCAAAAATACACAAATAGGACAGTATATCGTCGAACATAATACATCAGATAGCGATGAATGGTTAATGGTAAATGTGTGAATACATGAGGAAAGGGTGATAATAGAAGAAGGGTGTGATGATTATGAGAGCAGTGAGTGGCGGAGGAGGAGGAGGAGGAGGGCAGGAAGAGTTATGGGGTAGGGGAGACTCAGATAAAGGAGGAGGATAACGACGAGAACCAGGGAAATATTAACTGTAAAGGAACTTAAGTGGACACTGATCACTTGCTGGTATATAGAGCCAATATAAGGATATTCTATATTTAATTAATTTCACCCCAACACCAAACACCTCCAATTAAATTAATGAAAGCATATATGTGATCCACCGGGATTCGAACCTGGGTTATCACACATATATTTGTGTACACTCTAACCATTAAACTACCAAAACAGTTAATATTCTATCATTTATTATATTATTATCGTAATATGTAGAGTAAAATGAGAAATATAATGAGCAGCTATGAGCTATAAAATAACTAATGAAATTTTAAATTGATCAGTCGCCGGTACATTGAGTCAAAATAAGAATGCAACGTTAAAACTAAAGAGAAACTTAAGTTAAATTGAGGATAATAATACAATAATATAAGAGCTCTCAGGCACAAATATATGTTTTGTCGTCAGCAGACACCTAATGTTTCCCCTCGGTGTTAAACACAAACACATGCATATTTTACCTAGGTAATTTTTGCGCACAATTGTGCAAAATTACCAGTTTATGATAGCCAGAAGTGTAAGTGATAATTTGGGAACCAATGTTTCTGTTTAGTAAGTTCATAAACTGCCATATGCACAGAATTATGATTGATTAAATAATATGTCTCACTAAATTTACAGCAATGCAAAATGAAAACATTAACACGTCTTATCAACAGTTAGTTCCTTAAGACAGACGTGTTTAATGTGTTCCCTAGACCTCCATCAAGCTTAAGAAAAGACCCTCAAAACCCCTTCGAGATACATTTGTAAATTTTTCGGTAGAAGAATGTCCTGATTCGAAGGCAGTTTCCTCTTAAATTGAAGGCTCGCAAAGAAGACGTCACACCTACATGGCACGAAATGTCTTAACATGTGTGTGGTCACCTTGGTAAGGACCTCTTGTAATACAAAGCAAAATAAAACATAACATTTATCATCAGTCATCATATCGTAGGTCTTTTTTAAGCTGACAATGTTTCTAAGACAAGAGAGCAATAATGCAAGATGCCATCGTACTTTCTGTAATTTGGAACAGGGAACACTCTTCCCATATGTTTCTGAACTCCGATATTGCTGTCATGGTTATCAGTCAGTCAGTCAGTCACAAGGGATAGGGAGGATCAACAAGAGACACGACAACAGAAAAAGAGGTGGCAGGAGAAGAACAAATATAACAGTTTGCCCACAAACAACCAAGCACACGTAGTTATCATACTTATTTTAATATTCCAAATACGCGTTTTGTAACTCTCATTGCGTTGCCTTTTCTCCAGCTTTACTTAAAAGTCGGTTCTTCTTACTTAGTATTTTCCCCTTTCAAACGTATGTTTTACACTCCTGCTTGGGTGTGTTTGTTTTGTTTTGTTTTCTCCGAGTTGCCTTAGACATTTACTGTAAAAGTTTTGCCTTCGTTAATGTTGACGATTCTCATTCTGCGTGAGAGAGATAAAGAAAGAGAGACAGAGAAAGAGAGAGAGAGAGTGAGAGTAAGAGTGAGAGAGAGAGAGCGAGAGTGAGAGCGAGAGCGACAGAGAGAGTGACAGTGAGTGAGCGAGAGAGTAGTGGTTTAGTATTCAAATACCAATACAAATAATTTAGATTTCTACGAATACGAATACAAATACGAATACAAGGAAATATTGTCTCGTTGAATACGAATGCAAATACTTTATGAAAGTATTCATGCAGGCATTCATGAATACTTTATGAAAGTATTCATGCAGGCATTCATGAATACTTTTCGTAAAATTAATTACTGTAACTTTTTTACTATAGCTAAGTGTGGTATTGTAGATTATGCAATGGTTAACTATTTTATGACTGATAACATACACTACCTGCATTCATTACTGGGATATCAACCTATGTAGTGTAGATACTATATATATGGTACCTGCCGTCCGGCTGGCTCAGTTGATAGCGTGCCTGATTCCCATCTCGAAGGTCTCGCGTTCAATCCCCGCTCAGATTGAACAGTTTTTCTGGGATACAGCCGGCGGTTACCATCTCCCCATGAGCAAGGGGGATGGGTAATGGTCTCTGGTAGACTAAAGAAAGCCAAGCGCTTGTGAATCCTCGAAGGAGGAGATACGGGCGCTATATAAGTAACCAGAAGATTATTATTACCGGACCGGTAGGTATCACATTCTTGATACCGACGAGATACAAATGATGACAGCTCTCTCTCTCTCTCTCTGTATTCACCAGATGATTCTACGAATACAAATAATGTATTCAAATATTCGAATATGAATGCAAATACTTTTACATTTATTTGTAATAATTCGAATATGAATACGAATACCATGAATTACTGTATTTGAATGCATTCGAATACGAACAACAAATACGAATACTCCATCCCTGTATATGATGCACACCTTTATAATATATCATCACTATATGATGCACACCTTTATAATATATCATCACTATATGATGCACACCTTTATAATATATCATCACTATATGATGCACACCTTTATAAAATATATCATCACTATATGATGCACACCTTTATAATATATCATCACTATGATATGCACACCTTTATAAAATATATCATCACTATATGATGCACACCTTTATAATATATCATTTGTCGACACCTGGGACAATTTCTACTACGATGACTATTTGTTTTCGGACGATGGAGTTCATCTGAACCAGGTGGGAGCAGCACGTTTTGGGCGTCTTCTCAACGATGCGGTGAAGGATTTTCGAAGAAGAAATCGACTCAGCACAGGACAACCAGGAAGGAGGACCGAAGACAGCGAGGGCGGCAACCTGCGAAGGAATTATATGCTAATCTGTCAGGAACCGCGAATTTGGATAAAGCTCCACCAACACGACCCAAATTCAAAACCGCCAGGGATAACGACCGAGGACCGATGTCAGCCATGAATGTAAATGTAGATCCGACCAGAACCAAAAATTTGATTAAAGAACGTTCTGTGAGTTCTAAAACCGCAACTTTAAAGGTTTTCTATGCAAACGCTCGTAGCATACGCAATAAATGTTCAGATTTAGAGGAACTAGTGTTTACTGAATATTATGATGTGATTGGTATAACAGAATCTTGGCTCAATACAGTAGATAGAGACTTTTTAGCAGAGTATTCACTTCCCGGTTATGTAATGTTTGAGAAAAGCCGAATAAATACAAATGGAGGTGGCGTTTTATTTTATATCAAAGAAAGTTTTAACCCGACCCTCTTGTCAAAACCTCAAATTGTGAACGTCGACATATCTTTTGTGCTAATAAAGAATAATAAAGGTACAAAAATAATACTTGCATTAATATACAGACCTCCAGCTCAATCAGTGCAAACTGACCGAGAAATTTATGAACAAATTGCAGATGTAAGTAACTCACAAGATACCGTATTTATTGGCGACATTAATTTACCTGTGACCAAGTTGGGCGATACTCTTACTTCACACTCCGGACATGACTTGTATACGAACTTGCAAGAGAGTTCGCTTTATCAATTTGTTCGAACACCGACCCGTGGTAATAACGTTCTTGACATTGTACTTGCAACAAAAGAAGAATTAATAGAGAATTTGAATGTTGGTGATGAATTCAGTAACAGCGACCATCGTACGATAACTTTCACTTTAAACTTTACTAGTAAAGAACCAAATAGTAGCATCGAAAAAGTCCCTAATTTCAAGAAAGCAAACTTTCATAAACTTAGAGCTATGTTTAAAGAAACTGACTGGAGCTCTTTAATTAACAATAACGACATAAATACATCTTGGAAGTTATTCGAAACCACTTACCTAAAAGCAGTGCAAGACTGCATACCATCAAAAATACGGCGTCCAGGCCATAATAATAAGCCCAAATGATGGAATAAAGATATTTCAAACTGCCTGCTTGCTAAAAAATTTGCTAATGATAGATTAAAATCCTCACAAAATGACGAAGAACGGGTGAAATTTGTAGAGCTACGACGCAAAGCCAAAAAGTTAATTAAGCAAAGTAAAAAGACCCTAGAGTTACATATTGCGAATCAAAGTAAAACAAACCCGAAAGAATTCTATAGTTATATCAGAAAGAAAAAAGTAGTTACTTCAACTATTGGACCGTTAGTCGATGAAAATGGAGAATACACCAAAGACGAAGTACATATGAGTAATGCCCTCAATACCTTCTTTGCATCAGTTTTTACAACAGAAGACCTCAGTGATATCCCTACACCATCGCCGATTCAGATTGATAATTCAGATGTTCTAAGCAATATCACCGTTACAGAGAGAGAAGTATTGAATTGTTTAGATAAACTCAAGGTAAATAAAACGCCTGGACCTGATACAATCTCGCCTAGAGTTCTAAAGGAAGCTAAGGATGAGCTCTCCAAACCACTGACATTACTATTCAATAAATCCTTGCAGTCTGGAACTATGCCTGATCAGTGGAAGATAGCCAACGTAACACCGATATTCAAAAAAGGCAGCAAATCCCTACCCAGTAACTATAGTCCAATTAGCTTAACCTCAGTTGTATGTAAAATGCTAGAAACGGTCATAAGAGACAAGACTCGTAAATCACTTAGAGGAAAATAACATACTTAAAGATACTCAACACGGCTTTCGTAAAAAACGTTCCTGTTTAACAAACCTCTTAGACTTCTTCCACGATATCCTCAACCTCTACGATGAGAGTAAAGCTGTAGATATTATATACCTTGATTTTCAAAAGGCCTTTGACAAAGTTCCCCACAAGCGTTTACTGCTAAAACTAAAAGCGCATGAAATACAAGACAGTGTGTTGAAATGGATAGAAAATTGGCTCAGCGACAGAAAGCAAAGAGTAGTCATAAACGGTAAGGCATCTAAAGGGACCAATGTAAGTAGCGGGGTACCCCAGGGATCGGTACTAGGACCAATTCTCTTTCTAATTTACATCAACGACATAGATGAGGGTCTCACCTGTACAATCTCAAAATTTGCTGACGATACAAAAATTGCAAATAGCGTACTCTCAAAAGATCAAGTTGACGATATGCAACACAATCTAGATAAATTGTCACATTGGGCTCAAATTTGGCAAATGAGTTTCAATGCGGATAAATGTAAAGTACTACATATCGGATACCTAAATGAGAAAGCAAACTATTCGATGAATGGCACTCAGCTTAAGAATGTAAACAGAGAAACCGATCTGGGAGTAACAATATCGAGTAACCTAAAACCGAGTCAACAATGTTCAGAAGTTGTTAAGAAGGCAAACAAAATAATTGGCTTTATAGGCAGGTCATTTGAGCATAAATCCAAAGACGTTATCCTAACCCTTTACAATTCCTTAGTTCGCCCTCTTCTGGAATACTGCGTTCAATGCTGGTGCCCTTATTTCCAAAAAAGACATAAACAAGCTAGAACGAGTTCAACATAGAGTTACCAAAATGATACCTAGCCTAAAGAACAAACCATACGAAGAGCGTCCTAGAGAATTAAATCTATTTCCTTTAACCCAGCGCAGATTAAGAGGTGACTTAATTCAAGTGTTCAAAATCATCAAAGGCATCGACAATATGAACTGTAGTAAGTACTTCACTATCGACCAATCTAATTACACGCGGGGAAACGGTTGCAAAATTATTGGTAAATCTTTTAACTCACACGAATCTAAGAATTTCTTCTTCAATCGAGTTGTCAACTTGTGGAATGGGCTTCCCCGAGACGTTATAGACTGCAGCACTGTTGATTCATTTAAACTCCGCCTAGACAAATATCTCGCATCAAACCCGCGACTGACTGTGTTTGTAAATGAATAACTTCATTTTATCCTCCCCTCAGTTTCTAACCCCTATGTCCCCTACTAACTTCCTAGTACTGCCACGGAAATTAGTTCCATGGCAGTATTTCCCTTTCCAATGTTCCCTTACCCACTCTAAACCACTGTTTGGACACTTGATCCTCAGTGTTTTGGAGGACAAGCAGCCTAGAAGGGTCACTAGAGCTGTTGTTGCTTGATTTCCTTTGTACTCCTTTGTACTATATGATGCAAACCTTTATAATATATCATCACTATATGATGCACACCTTTATAATATATCATCACTATATGATGCACACCTTTATAAAATATATCATCACCATATGATGCACACCTTTATAATATATCATCACTATAATATGAACACCTTTATAAAATATATCATCACTATATGATGCACACCTTTATAATATATCATCACTATATGATGCACACCTTTATAATATATCATCACTATATGATGCACACCTTTATAATATATCATCACTATATGATGCACACCTTTATAATATATCATCACTATATGATGCACACCTTTATAAAATATCATCACTATATGATGCACACCTTTATAAAATATATCATCACTATATGATGCACACCTTTATAATATATCATCACTATATGATGCACAACTTTATAATATCATCACTATATGATGCACACCTTTATAAAATATCATCACTATATGATGCACACCTTTATAATATATCATCACTATATGATGCACACCTTTATAATATATTATCACTATATGATGCACACCTTTATAATATATCATCACTATATGATGCACACCTTTATATACTAACATCATTATATGATGCACACCTTTATAATATATCATCACTATATGATGCACACCTTTATATACTAACATCATTATATGATGCACACCTTTATAATATATCATCACTATATGATGGACACCTCTATAATATATCATCACTATTATGATGCACACCTTTATAATATATCATCACTATATGATGCACACCTTTATATACTAACATCATTCCATGATGCACACCTTTATAATATATCATCACTATATGATGCACACCTTTATAATATATCATCACTATATGATGCACACCTTTATAATATATCATCACTATATGATGCACACCTTTATAATATATCATCACTATATGATGCACACCTTTATAAAATATCATCACTATATGATGCACACCTTTATAATATATCATCACTATATGATGCACACATTTATATACTAACATCATTATATGATGCACACCTTTTTAATTTAAGGAGGAGTTAGTTGTTTTTTCTGGACTTTCTTCTCCCTCATGTTTAACATATTAGTTTTGACATTTTAAGACGTTCTTTCCGTTAGTTTGGCGATTTTGAGGCCTTTTGTCAAATAGTGTTGTGAATATTAGGCCCTCTCGTGCCACTTAGTTGTCCATGTTTTCATATCGAGTGATAGCTGACCTGTAATTTTAGAAGGAAACGGCCTTCGGCCGCGACATTTGTCTACCGAAAAATGTAAAAACTTATTTTGAAAGGGGGTTTAGAGGGGGTTTCTTTAAGCTTGATTGATGTCTACCGAGGAAACTCAAAATACATTGTTAGAGACAAATACATAGACCATAAAACAAGCACTACGCCTTTGCAATATAATACATAGACCATAAAACAAGCACTACTCCTTTACAAAATAATACATAGACCATAAAACAAACACTACTCCTTTACAATATAATACATAGACCATAAAACAAGCACTACTCCTTTACAATATAATACATAGACCATAAAACAAGCACTACTCCTTTACAATATAATACATAGACCATAAAACAAGCACTACTCCTTTACAATATAATACATAGACCATAAAACAAGCACTACTCCTTTACAATATAATACATAGACCATAAAACAAGCACTACTCCTTTACAATATAATACATAGACCATAAAACAAGCACTACTCCTTTACAATATAATACATAAGCCATAAAACAAGCACTACTCCTTTACAATATAATACATAGACCATAAACAAGCACTACTCCTTTACAATAATACATAGCCATAAAACAAGCACTACTCCTTTACAATATAATACATAGACCATAAAACAAGCACTACTCCTTTACAATATAATACATAGACCATAAAACGAGCACTACTCCTTTACAATATAATACATAGACCATAAAACAAGCACTACTCCTTTACAATATAATACATAGACCATAAAACAAGCACTACTACTCCTTTACAATATAATACATAGACCATAAAACAAGCACTACTCCTTTACAATATAATACATAGACCATACAACAAGCACTACTCCTTTACAATATAATACATAGACCATAAAACAAGCACTACTCCTTTACAATATAATACATAGACCATAAAACAAGCACTACTCCTTTACAATATAATACATAGACCATACAACAAGCACTACTCCTTTACAATATAATACATAGACCATAAAACAAGCACTACTCCTTTACAATATAATACATAGACCATAAAACAAACACTACTCCTTTACAATATAATACAAAGACCATAAAACAAGCACTACTCCTTTACAATATAATACATAGACCATAAAACAACACACTACTCCTTTACAATATAATACATAGACCATAAAACAAGCACTACTCCTTTACAATATAATACATAGACCATAAAACAAGCACTACTCCTTTACAATATAATACATAGACCATAAAACAAGCACTACTCCTTTACAATATAATACATAGACCATAAAACAAGCACTACTCCTTTACAATATAATACATAGACCATAAAACAAGCACTACTCCTTTACAATATAATACATAGACCATAAAACAAGCACTACTCCTTTACAATATAATACATAGACCATAAAACAAGCACTACTCCTTTACAATATAATACATAGACCATAAAACAAGCACTACTCCTTTACAATATAATACATAGACCATAAAACAAGCACTACTCCTTTACAATATACATAGACCATAAAACAAGCACTACTCCTTTACAATATAATACATAGACCATAAAACAAGCACTACTCCTTTACAATATAATACATAGACCATAAAACAAGCACTACTCCTTTACAATATAATACATAGACCATAACACAAGCACTACTCCTTTACAATATAATACATAGACCATAAAACAAGCACTACTCCTTTACAATATAATACATAGACCATAAAACAAGCACTACTCCTTTACAATATAATACATAGACCATAAAACAAGCACTACTCCTTTACAATATAATACATAGACCATAAAACAAGCACTACTCCTTTACAATATAATACATAGACCATAAAACAAACACTACTCCTTTACAATATAATTACTATACACTATACTATAATACAGAACAAGAACCACTGGCACCCTTCTGTACCGGCCACATAATTTGTGTTATATTCTGGTTACTATTAGACGATTTTATTCCCTATAAAAATGGCCACCAGCTATTAATACGCTTCGAACTATCTCACTTAATCATGTTCACTACCACATATCCTTCTTAACCTGTACACAATCGTCTAAATATAGCCATAATAAACTTAAAACGACGTCATCGGTACAGAAGGGGTTAAGTTGTCTGGCCTCATAAGGCAGGTGGATAAATGAGGAGCTTATGGGTTAAGGGGAAATTTCCACTTAAGGGACCCCTTACGCCCTCATGTTTGGCCCCATTGCTTTAGAGATTTTATGACGTTTGCTCCATTAGTTTGGCGATTTTAAGAACTTTCGCCAAATTTCTGTCAATTTCAATGCCTTTTGTGCCATCTGGTGTCGATTTATTCCTGCCGAGCGATAGCGAGCCTGTAATTAATGAGGAAACGGCCTTCAGTCGGGACATTTTTCTACCGAAAAATTTATAAATATATCTAGAAAGGGGGTGTAATTTAATCTTGATGGATGTCTAGGGAACAAACTAAACACCTCCCCTTAAACCTGGTGATGGTTAACTATGGTAAAACTGGATAATATTGTGGCCCATGTGTACCAGGTTAGTGAACAGCTCACCAACACCAGGCACCAATGAGCTGAGTAACAGAGATGAGCACCGCAGTAAAACATACCCTAATGTATAACACCATGACTGTTATACTTCACTAAAACCAGGCACCAATGAGCTAAGTAACGGAGATTAGCACCGCAGTAAAACATACCCTAATGTATAACACCATGACTGTTATACTTCACTAACACCAGGCACCAATGAGCTAAGTAACGGAGATGAGCACCGCAGTAAAACATACCCTAATGTATAACACCATGACTGTTATACTTCACTAACACCAGGCACAACTGAGCTAAGTAACGGAGATGAGCACCGCAGTAAAACATACCCTAATGTATAACACCATGACTGTTATACTTCACTAACACCAGGCACAACTGAGCTAAGTAACGGAGATGAGCACCGCAGTAAAACATACCCTAATGTATAAACACCATGACTGTTATACTTCACTAACACCAGGCACCAATGAGCTAAGTAACGGAGATGAGCACCGCAGTAAAACATACCCTAATGTATAACACCATGACTGTTATACTTCACTAACACCAGGCACCAATGAGCTAAGTAACGGAGATGAGCACCGCAGTAAAACATACCCTAATGTATAACACCATGACTGTTATACTTCACTAACACCAGGCACAACTGAGCTAAGTAACGGAGATGAGCACCGCAGTAAAACATACCCTAATGTATAACACCATGACTGTTATACTTCACTAACACCAGGCACCAATGAGCTAAGTAACGGAGATGAGCACCGCAGTAAAACATACCCTAATGTATAACACCATGACTGTTATACTTCACTAACACAATCTCCTTTCCAATTTTCATTGATCAAATTGCTTGTTGCATAATATAATTTATTATTATCACTCCTAATACCAAACACCTCCCAATGAAATTAATGAAAGCATTGGATCTTCCCGGGATTCGAACCTGGACTACCACATACAGAACACTCTAACCACTACACCATCAAGACAGTTTGCAGCTTCAAGGTACACACACACACTCTTTATTTTTCGTTTCTCTTGTTCTCTAACCATCCTCTAATTACAACATAATTATATCTTCAAATCTTATTATTTCTCCTGATAAGCACACTCCTACAGTCTTGCCTCATGTTATACAAGTCTTCCTTTTCTTGACTATTCATGAGTTATTCCCTTCCCCTAAAATGTTGGTTTGGGTCAATTAATTAAAGACCAATGGCTGAGTGGAAAAGGATTTATGTCTGGGCTCTCTCTGTTCTCTCTTTATCTGTTCCTTTAACCCTCCTGGCCCGGGCAGCATGTTAAAATGACACCGCGGCAGATGGGCAGGAACCCGGGTGTCCTGTTAAAATCTGTAAGCTTGAAAGCCTATTCAGCTTGGTCTGAACGCCGTGCGTCCGACGCATGTAAACAAAGCCGATCGTTGCGTCACCGCACCTCCGAAAACAATAAGGAGACGTCGGATCAATGTTATTGTTGTGACGTCAGACGAAATTAGTTTCTGAAAAGCTCCGATATTGTCAAAATCGCGGACAAATTTGCTCCACTAAAATCGTCATCACAACTGAACCAGTTGACTTACAGAGCTCTACTTAATGCCAGTGTACAGATTGGAAACCGCACTACGTTTATAGATGCGTGGACAATTTCTAGCAGTTAAAATAACAAAGATACGGTAGCCTAGGCCTAGACGTTTTTCGGCCAGATCGCCCAGATCTCAACAACGTCCTTAGGAAAGGTAGCCTGGGCCACGAGGGTTAAGGACGGACCTTTCTTCTATATACAATGTACACAACACTTACAACATTTTACACAGGCGGTTATTCACATATATACACAATGTATACCTGCAAGACTGTGGTACTTGTTGAATAAATGACCTGAAAACAAAATATGTCTATAAACAAAAATGATACATTGTTCTTCAAATCAGTTATTAGTTTAATTGATTATACTTTATTCTTTTCTTCGTTCTTAAGTTACCGAAAGAAAGCAAAAACCTTACAGCTCGTTAGAGAAGTTAGGCCTAGCTGGATGCTTGTGTGAAGAGGAATTGGAGTAAAACTGAGTTTGGGGTCCCAGTCGGCAGTCTGGTCTTAAAATCTAAATTACTTTTACATGTTTCTGTAAAATATAATACAATATTATTGTTTACTCGGATAGATTTCACCTGATCTCTGTGAGCTAGAACACTCTTTTCCAGCTGATTGGCTGATGGTTTTGACTACGAATAATATTTTTCAGTTACAAAAACAAAGTGTATACTGCATAGTACCAATGGTCAATCAGCCAAAGAGTTCTCTAGCTAAATCGAATACATGTAATTTCAAATGGTTGGACTAATAGATTATAGTAGAGAGAGAGAGAGAATGAGAGAGAGAGAGAGAGCGAGAGAAATAGAGGACAACTTAGATAATATCCTGTTGCAGCGCCCCTATATCAGATTTAGGTGCTGCTTGATTGTTTTGCCACTTTATTTTATTACAACTACCTCTTTATTTACCCCCCCAACCCACCCACTACCCTCTCTCTCACTCTCTCTCACAATGCCTACTAACACCATCATCATTCACACTAACCTCAATAATTCTCATTCAAATTATGACAAATGTACAAAATTCCATTACTCGGGTTCTCTGCAGTTTCTCCCCCAGCTCATTGTTCTTGTTATTTTGATGACTAATGACATGTGTGGTGGATGATGGGTGAAGCTTTAATATAAACAATACAAATATAGTTTAATTATAGTTCATTCCGTCTGTTCTCTCTGTTCTACAGTTTAGGCTACACCTACTTGTTAACAAAGTTCTCCCAATATTTCAATAACTCCCAACAAAGAGGATGAGCGGTAATCATTATTCATGACGATCAACGACGACGAGGAAAATACAACATGGAATTTGTAATCTTCACAAACCTCTGTTTCCCATTAACGGTAAGGGTAAAAATAGAGGTAACATAAATGTTGTTAGTAGTCTATGTTGATTCTACTCAACTTTGAATATCATAACTTATTTATATATATTGTTACGAGAGGAGGCTGGGGGAAAACAGATGCTCAAATAGCCTAGCCCACAGCACCCTAACCCTGCAACAGACACGCTCTTTATATCTGACTCAAACAACAAAACACGCAGGTTCTCTAGGAAATATGGTTATCTTCCTCTTGGCTCTATTAAAGCAGCAACAAGGAGACACAAAAATATCGATTGCCCCCGAGTCTGGTAGATAATGCGTATAATATTTAAGAGTACTTCACTTCTAGACTACACCTAACTGAGGAAACATAAAACTGCCAGACTCCCAGACACTTCATAGTATGCCCAACCGCTTAGGAATTAGGAACACTAGAAAGCAGAAACATGGGGGAGTCTGAAGCACTAACCTAAGACATGGAACACATGAGTTGACATACCAGTAGCTTGGGGATATGTTACCCTGGAGCGTACCTCCAAACCACTGTGAATGTCAACTTTACCTTAGATGAAATAAATCAAGATGTCCCTGTACTTAATTTTAATTCGCCTGAAATTCCCTCACTTAAGATCCACACCAGACATGTCAAAACTATTTTGCAGAATCTCTCGGTAGATAAGGCTCCTGGTACAGATGAAATTCCTCCAATAGTACTTAAGAATTGCTCCTTGGTGCTCGCTCCTGTATTGGCAACATTTTTCCGTCTGTGTACTCATACCTCATGCTTCCCAGTACCCTGGAAAGAAGCAAACATCCATCCAGTTCCTAAAAAAGGTGCCTCTTCAGATCCATCAAACTACAGACCAATAGCTATAGCTTCCACTCTTGGTAAAGTCTTTGAAATTATATTAAATAATCACATAATTAAGCATCTTGAGAATAATAAATTAATCAGTGATAGGCAATATGGTTTTAGACGATGTCGATCAACTGCAGACATGCTTTGCCTTCTTACGCATCAAATCAACCAAGCTACAGAGCAACATGGTGAAACACATACAATAGCACTGGATATATCAAAGGCATTTGATAGAGTCTGGCATCAATCCTTATTGTCGAAGATGTCACACTACGGCCTTGCATCATTAGTTCCACTAATTTCTTCTTATCTTCATAACAGAAAAATACGTGTAATGGTAGATGGCCTTTATTCTCAATTTCACTCAATAAATGCTGGTGTTCCCCAGGGATCAGTTTTGGCCCCAATTCTGTTCCTCATTCATATCAATGATCTCATATCTACCACTCATAATCCAATACATTCCTACGCAGATGACTCAACACTCCACAGTTCCTTCACATTTACCAATTCTTTCACCCAACCCGATCTTATAAATTCAAAAATAAACACTGCAATTTATCTGAACCAGGACCTTTCTGGAATTAATGGATGGGGACAAAAGAATCTAGTTTCCTTTAATGCACAGAAAACCAAGTACATTCAATTTTCTAACCGACAGAATCTCACTGACTCCCATATATTTTTTAATGATGTCAATATTCCCACTTCCCCTAGTATTGACATTCTCGGTGTAACATTAACTACTAACTTGAGCTGGACACATTATGTTAGAAGCATTGCTAAGAATGCCTCTAAAAAACTGGGACTCCTGTACAGAGTTCGAGAATTCTTCACTGACGAGCAGTTGGCCGTGATATATAAAAGTCATGTGCGTTCTCAGATGGATTACTGTTCACCTCTGTGGGGTGGAAGTGGAGTGGTTGCATTGAGGCAGTTGGACAAAATTCAAAATAAAGCTATTAGATTAATCAATAACCCTGCAATCACACAGGACATTCCTACATTATCCATACGAAGAAACGTTGCATCCCTTGCATTATTCTACAGATATTTTCACAGCAATTGTTCCGAGGAACTTGCTTCAATTGTGCCGCCTCTCCACATCTTTCCCCGTAGAACTAGGGCAGCTGAGAGCGCCCATGAATTTACACTTTCTCCTCCACAATGTAGAACTTCTGCTTATCAGAATTCATTTATCCCCAGAGCTACTACTCTTTGGAATTCACTTCCCTCGAATTGCTTTCCACAAACTTACAATCTACAAATGTTTAAATCCAGTTGTTACAAACATTTTATGAATGGAGGATGCCTTTAGGCACATGGACCTTCTTGTTTTATCTGTGTTTTTCCTTCCTCCGTTCATTGTCTCTTAAAAAAAAAAAAAAAAAAAAAAAAAATCAATAATAAAGGAGAAATAGACATGTAATATCAATAGGCAATGCGGTTAAACAATGGGAAAGAATGCACGGAAGACAGGGTGAAGCTTATAATACTAAGATTGCCAAAGAAGAACAGAATGCAGGAACTAAGATTAAACTAAAGATGTTAAAACAAAACAATATGCTCAATAGGATTCCAGCCCCTGCTATGCTCCAATCAAATAAAGAACCAAAAATAAATATGCTGTATGCAAGGGAAACAACGAAGCAAGCCAACACCGACAGACAAGGGTGTTGCTATACCAAGGGGTGGAACTGAAGTGCTGGCTCTGCAGCCGCGAGAGTCGGGCGGGGGCCTCGCGTGGCGGGGGAAGGGCTCTAGGCGTCGCAAGAATACTCAATTATCTCCGGCAGCCTGTGCTCTCATCAACAACAAAAGTAATAAAATAAATATGATTCATCATTGTGTAACTTATGATAAACTGCATTAATCACACAAGACTAAATAAACTAACTAATTCCTAGGGCTAACAAGACGGCAACATATCACAGGGCGCCAGCCAGCTTCACAAGGGCTCGCTCGTGGGAAACAAAACCAGAGGCTAGCCTTGCCCCAGGCCCTTGCAATATAGGCCTCATACTTGTAACTCACTCACAAATGATATACTGTAGGCTACAAACTCATTTGGGAGTGACACCCTCACAACCAGGGGGAGTCTGTTGGCGCATCTTGAAACAACAGACTGCTCACACTTCAAATAACACAACAAGACATACACAACTACATAGTCTTTTTTAGTATTTTTATATATTTTTTTATATTTTTGTATTTAAATATTTTCTTCTATACAGAAACACAGCAACTCCTACTTTACGACCCTACTCTGGGCTACATACGGCTACCAACAAGCACCAGACGTAAACTTGCTAATCAAACCAAAGTAAGAGGCTACACCAAAACAAACTGACCACTAAGATTTCCCCTTACAACATTCCCTCCTGTGACAAACAATCAGCCATGACATTATCGGTGCCTTTAATGTGCCGCACATCCAAACTGTATTCCTGCAACAAAAGAGCCCACTTAGTCAGCCGCTGATTTTTGTACTTAAATTTCTCCAAAAACTGGAGGGGATGGTGGTCGGAGTAGATCTTAACAGTCGGGCCATAGGCTGGTACACCTGAAAGTGCTGCAGGGACAGAACCATAGCCAGGAGCTCCTTCTCAACCACTGAGTAATTCCTCTGGGCTCGATTGAACCTCTTTGAGTAGAAGGACACTGGATGCTCTATCCCGGCATGGTCTTGCAGCATTACCGCACCTTTCCCCACATCACTAGCGTCAGTAGCTAGGATAAATGGCAATACAAAGTCAGGAGCTCGCAGGATGGGATGGTGCGGCAGGAGAGACTTAACTCCTGCAAAAGCCTCATGACAGTCTTCTGTCCAGTTGAACTTGATATCTTTCTGCAGTAAATTAGTCAGCGGAGCAAATACAGTAGAGTAGTCCTTGATAAATCTCCGGTAGTACCCAATCATTCCCAGGAACCGTTGCAGAGATTTGCGAGTGGTAGGAGGAGAGAAACTAGCAATAGCCTCCACCTTTGCCAAGGGTGGAGACACCTCACCATGTCCTACCACGAATCCCCAGTAATTGACAGTAGCCTGTACAAAGTCGCATTTCTCCAGATTTACAACCAAACCTGCTTCACTAAGTCTTTTGAAAAGAAGCTCAACATTATCAACATGCTCTCGCCAGGTGGTATCAAAAAGCACAACGTCATCAATATAGACTACACAATTAGGGATATCATCTACAACCCGGTTTATCAATCGCTGAAATGTAGCCGGGGCGTTCTTAAGCCCGTAGGGCATCACCTGACACTGGTAAACTGCCCTGTCCACCACAAAACTAGCAACTTTCTTGGCTCTCTCAGTCAATGGGACCTGCCAGTAACCTTTCACTAAGTCAACCTTTGGTGATAAACGTGGCAGCCCCGATGCGGTCTACGGAGCCGTCAACTCTAGGTAATGGATAGGCATCTGTCTGGGATAGGGCATTGACCCTCCTGAAATCAACACAAAAGCGGATCTTGCCATTCGGTTTAGGTTGCAAAATCACTGGCGAAGACCAGTGGACAGGGCAACGTCATCAATATAGACTACACAATTAGGGATATCATCTACAACCCGGTTTATCAATCGCTGAAATGTAGCCGGGGCGTTCTTAAGCCCGTAGGGCATCACCTGACACTGGTAAACTGCCCTGTCCACCACAAAACTAGCAACTTTCTTGGCTCTCTCAGTCAATGGGACCTGCCAGTAACCTTTCACTAAGTCAAATTTGGTGATAAACGTGGCAGCCCCGATGCGGTCTACGGAGCCGTCAACTCTAGGTAATGGATAGGCATCTGTCTGGGATAGGGCATTGACCCTCCTGAAATCAACACAAAAGCGGATCTTGCCATTCGGTTTAGGTTGCAAAATCACTGGCGAAGACCACTCACTATATCCCTTCTTCACCAGATCCTTCTCAAACATGTAATCCAGCTCTGCTCTTAGGGCAGGCTGCCGAGCAGGATTTATGCGGTAGGGACCCAACTTGAGTGGCTTACTGGTTCCAACCTCTATGTCGTGCATCGCCCAGGATGTCAGACCTGGAGAATCACTAAACACGCTGGAGTACTGCCACAGCCTATTGAATAACTCACCTTGTCGCTTAGGACCAAGATGCTGCAACTTGTCTCTAAGAGCAACATACCCATCTCCCTCCCACAACCCAGCCGGGACCGCAGCTTCTAAATAGTCAACCTCCTACTCCTCCTCCGTCCCTACTACAGCCAGGTCATGAGAGGGACAATCTGTGCCACCTGTGAACTTACTCCCACAATTCATAAGAATGAAGGCTTCCCCTCCGATACCAGACATGCGCACCTCCGCATTCCTTGCGGCTACACCTGCCGGCGCAGCCTCACCTCCGTCAGCGCCATGGCCAGATGTAGTCGGTCTATGGTAGGGCTTTAACATATTAATATGGCAGAATTGGGAGGCTTTGTGACGGTCGGGCGTGTCTATTACATATCAACCTCACCAAGCTGCTTAACTCTCCCAGACATATATGACGCGATCGAGTCATATGGCAGAGTGAACCAAAAACACATATGACGCGATCGCGTCATATGGACTTATTATATTGCTAGAAAATAAGTTTATGACGCAATTGAGCCGGTTTTTTGGCTGGTAAGTCCGATAAGTTAGATGTACATGTGGAAAAATCTAGCAACCCCCTAGCATCCCTGTGAGGGCCCCGCGGTGGTAGAGAGAGTCAGTTTCTTCCCATCAGCCAGCCTAGTAGGTGGGTGTGTGCAGCCCTTTAAACCAAGGGGCCTCCATTTTGCCCAGCCTGGCTGGTATTACACCCTAATATAACCCAAACGAAGTGCTATAATCGTTGGGTTATCGAGGAATTGTCTTATTTAGGGTATAAAAACCATGTTAGTGAAGTGTTTTGCTAGTCTGGTGTACGTGACCAAGGTGGGCTCCACGAGGGCCATGGTTTCGCTTGTTTGTGGATCACTTTCAACCATATTGAGTCAATTATATTGCTATTTATCACTTGAAGTAGTGTATTTTACTTGTATAAGTGTTTATAGTGAAAACTATGTAGGCCCCTCCCTCCACCACCAAGGTGGTGGAGGGAGGGGCCATGCTTTTTGCCAAACGTTTTGCTTGTTTGTGGAACACCTTCATATAAATATCAGTCAATTATATTGCTATTTATCCGTTCAAGTAGTGTATCTTACCTTGTATTAGTGTTTCTTAGTGAAAAAACGTTCATTACTGGTCGAGCATATGTCGCCATGCTCCCTCAGCCCTGTGCATTTTTGTTCGATAATTTAGTGGTGGAAAGTGCTTGCATTTTTGCTCGATAATTTATTGGTGGAAAGTGCTTGGGAAGTAAGTTTTTTATGGGCAAAAGCACTCTACATATACGGCTTGGTGGCCACGAGGTAATCTCAGCAGTGTGAGTAAGTACAGTCAACATTTTGGTGGTGGTGGTGGTGGAGATGGTGGTTGGTGTGATGGTGGTGGTGATGATGGTGTGGTGGGGGTGATGGTCGGGGTGGTGGTGGTGGTGGAGATGGTGGTGGTGGTGAGATGGTGGTGGTTGGTGGAGATGGTGGTGTTGACAACAATAGGGTAGGGTCCCTTTTTCTGACCGTGGGCCAGGTCAGAAAATGACCCCAACCCAATTTGTGTCAACACCACCATCCCCACCACCACCACCACCATTTTATTATTTTTATTATTTTTGTGTTTAGGCCTATTTATATTTGTTATTTAATTATTATTATTTTAATAACCTGTTATTCCTGTGTAATGGGATCACCCATAAAAAAGTTATTTATATTGTTATTTTATTTATCTTTTTTTGCTTTTAATATTAATATATTTATTATTATTATTATTATTATTATTATTATTTAATTATTATATGTATTATTTATTATTATTTATTACTTATACCCAACATAAATGTCCCCCACCACAAACTCTTATATAGAATATATATTTATATATATATATATATCTATATATATATAACTATATCTATATAAATATATATATAGATCTATATATCTATATATATATATATATATCGTTTTATGTATTTATCTATGTTATGCCCCCTCCTCCCCCCCTCCCTCCCCCCCCCATTATACCTCCATCCCCCCCCCCGCCCCTCCCCCCCCACCCCCCCCCCTCCCTTCCCCCTCCTCCCCCTTCCCCCTCCCTCCCCCCCATATAATACCTCCCCCCCCCCCCTCCCCCCTCCCCTCCCCCCTACCTCCCTCCCCCCTCCCCTTCCCACTCCCCCCATATATATATATATATATATATATATATTTTTTTTTTTTTTGTTTTGTTTTGGTGGGGAGGGTTATTTTTATATTCATATTTATATTTTTCTATATATGGATATTTGATATATAGATCTATATATATATATATATATCTATAACAATAATGCGTGTTATAAGATTTATCTTGTTCTGCCCCCTCCCCCCCTCCTCCCCCCCCTATATATACTACCTCCTTCCCCTCCCTCCCTCCCCCCCCCGTCCCCTCCCTCCCCCCCATTATACCTCCCTCCCCCTCCCCTCCCCCCCCTCCCACCCATATATAATAATATATAGATATAATATTTTTTTGTATTTATATTTTTTTTTTTTTGGGTGGGGGTCGGGTTATTTTTTATTTTTA